>VWYE01000996.1:98418-273623 GCA_013398995.1 Alaudala cheleensis
AGAGGGAAGGGGAGGGAACGGGAGGGAAGGGGCAAGGGGGAAGGGGAAAGGTAGGAAGGGAGGAAGGGAGGAAGGGAGGAAGGGAGGAAGGGAGGAAGGGAAAGGCTCATATTTCTATTCCACCTATCTTAATAAAATAAAATGGTGGTGGGTATATTTAGAACAAAGTCTTCAAATACAAAGTTAATGATGTTGACAGGGAACATTTGACATTCTTTACTACAAGAGGTCATGAAGTCAAAGACATACTGACTACTAACAAACAGAGGCAGAGACCTGTGTGACACATGTAAGTAGAGAAAACTGACTAAAGCTCAAGCTCTGGGGAGGAAGATCATTACTGGAAGAAAAGAAGTTCTTATATATATGCATCACTGCAGAATTAGGTACTTCTATTACGAGCTTTCTTTTGCTTGGCCCTTGAGACCAGTTATTCCACTACTGCGGGAAGCAGAGTACAAAAGGTTATTCTAATCTATCTAAATGTGCACATTACATGAGCATTAACAGAATAATTTTAAAAAAGGATTTTTTCTTTTTCCTTTTACCAGAATTTTATTGACTGGAAACATTTGAGGAGGAAAAGAACACAGGTCATCAGCAAATTAAAAGTTGATGATTATGATGTAGTCTTGAACAAGGTGATTGTAGGTCAGGAACTTAATCAAGTAAAATATCCAAGCATGAGATAGAGAATTATGGAAATCATGCAAGGCAGGAAAGTGTGTCTTGGAGTAACAAGTACACTTTGGTCACTAAGAAAAAGTGGTGTGGCAAAGGAGTACAGTCAAACACAGAAGGAGTCTGAAGGTTCAATTCAGCTGACCACTTGTAGGCATCTATTTCTAGTTGAATGCCTGAGGGTACCAGGAGTTGGGGTGTGACATAAGAGTAGAGGGGACCTGTGCCTTTTCAGGAGAGTAACTGGGGACAGAACCCTGGGGTGTTTCAGGTGGCACCAATGTGTAAGGAATATGCTGGAGCTGTAAAGGAGATATATTTGTGCAGCCTGACCAAATGAAGTCTGAAGAGGGATAACTTTTTCTCCAGCTATGCTGGAAGAAAGATAATCCTGTCAGTAGTCCTTAACAGCTGAACATTATTTAGGACTGAGGAAATTGTTGTGCTGGAGGAATGAGTCTCTGTACACCACCACTCGCAGAAAGCAGTGGGTCAAGCAGGGGGATCCCAGATACTTCTGACAGGGGGTCTGATTGTTGGTGGAAGTTGCCTGTGTGAGATGCTGGATTTGGTGGCTCAGGAAGCCTTTTCCAGTACAGATTTTTCAGAAAAATCAGCCATGCTGATTTTCGCTCAACCTGCCTTATGTCAGAGTTCAGATGAGGTATTTATAGTAATCCTTAAGTTACTGAATCTCTCATAGCATCTGAGCTTCTTGATAATTAAAATATTGTTTCAAAGGGTTTCTGATAATCAACTGTCATTTTCCTGAAATGTTAATGGTTTTTGCTGTTCTCTTTTGCTCTTATTTGGTTGTCTTCCTTGTGTTTAGATGAACTTCTATGCTCTGGTTTAAGATGAAGAAAGCATAACACAGGTGGTTCAAAATAAAGTTGTTCACTTGCTATTTCCAGACATAAATCTGGATGATTACTTTTTGAAGTTGATGAGTAAAAACCTTGGCAAAAAGAGTGCAGAATTAATCTTCTGCCAGTTGGAAATATTGACAAGATGCATTTTTCACAGTGAAAGTTTTCTGTATCAATTATTTCCTATTTTCTTATCAGTCAAATATATTTTTTCTGTGAATAAGATGCTGAAATAATTATATGCTTGGGAGAGGATTCATTATTGAGGAAAAGAGGCATTATATAATACTTCTGAAAGCAGTTCATAAGGAAGTGTTGAGGAGATAGATTTGTTGTTCAGATTTTCAGGTGATCTATTTTTAAAGTTTTTGTGTTGTAATGCAGTGATGTACCTTCTTCTGACATTCTCCCACACAAGAATATACAAACTTCCTGAAGGGTGCTCAAAGTATTTGAGCTATTACCAATCTCATATAATTGCAGCTGGGTCACAGATCTGTAGAGCACTATAACAGACATGCCTTTGTCAGCCAGGGAATCCACATGACAGCTTTCTGGTGCCATCACTCCCTAGCAGTCAGAATTCTCTTATTGTTACTATTTATATTTTTCACTCTCTTAGCAGGAGACTTTTAATCCTGAATTGTTATTTGGGCATGTGTATAAATGAAAATTTGGCCATGCAGGAAAGTTTCTGGAAAGAACTGTTCCTCTGGATTTAGGAAGCCTTATATAATACCTCGTCAGACTATTCATTAGGGCATGTTCTGTGCTATACATTTAAAGGTCCTGAGTGACATGAAACTGTCATTTTATGACTTGTGGCAAATAGGGCTTGTCACTTTGAAGTCTTTATTACTACAAGGGCAGGCAGGGGCTAGTCATCTCATGACTGTACAATTTCTTGAGGAAAAAAAGGCTTTGGTCCAGATAATAAATAGGTTTAATTGTTAGACAACCAACCAAATTATACATTTGACTGATTTCAATCAAATTCTTTTGAGTTTATTACCAATAGGTGATCATCTTCTTATAGACTTGTATAACTACATTTTGTGTTATCTAACTAACTAAATTGTAGAACATTCTTTGCTATTGAATTTAAATGGTTTGCTTTGATGTCAATTTGATTCCAATTTGATTGATCATTAGAATTATTTTTTACTTGAGTTTTTATATTATTATGGTAGGTGAGCTTAGGTAATAAATTTTCCTGATTTTATTTTCATGAAGTCTTTTAGTAAAATTACTAAAATACCCCGGCTCAAGTGTCTCTAAGCAGTGTGAGGGCAGAATCACTGTGAAAGGAAACAGGCCAATAAATTCCAAAACTTGAACAGTTTCCCCTAACTAGCCTTTGTTTATTGTCAGCTTTTGGGTTTTTTTTTAAGTTCAGCCTCTTTGGAGGCTCCCCACAAAATACCCATAACCACTCTGAAGGCAGCAGCTAGTACTAAAATTCTTATGTGAGGATATATGTATGAACACAAATCTCTTCACAGCTGGCTCTCTATTGGCTCTAAATACTTGAAAAGTGTTTTAGCTTGTCCTCGGGCTGGCTCGTACATCTGAAAATGGACCCACAGTGGAGTGTTTTTATTAGCAAGTCTTTACTAAAAAGTATTTGGGCAGTCTGCCCAAACTCTCCCTTTTCTGGCTAAACTGCATGCTGCTTTGTACTTCATCATTGGAAGCATGGGAAGACGTGGTTCTGTGCGAAAACATACCCTGAAACTTAGAAAAGTCCCTGCTACTTGTTGCATAATTCCCACAAATAATGCTCCTGTCCTATTTCCCAACCTAATCTTCATCCTCTCTCCTATCTTCCTCAAGTGAACTTGCACAGTCAGATCCATCTCTGCCCAATCATTTTATCAACAGATTTTGTACAGATTTCTTCCCCCATCCTCTTCTCCCTTGGAGAAAGACCACCCACCGTCTCCATGAGCAGGGACAGCCCACTCCCCATGTCCCCTGAGAAATGTTACTGTGCTATGTGGCTGCTGCAGGATCAGATCCACAGAGCATTAGGTCAGTGCTACTGTTGGAAGTGCTGGAAGGCAGCCTTCTATGTAGCCAGATGACACTGAAGTACTTTTATCTTGAAAACTATTTTGGAGAGCTCCTTGAATTTACCCAGGAGAATAACACCAGCCAAGGAGACAGCAAGGTCGACTTAACTGGATGTTGCAGTCTTTCATTAAGATCATTATCTGTGTTATTGCCTTCCCTGTCCTTCCCACCCTAAACTGGCTACCTGCTGCGTGTAGGCTGGACTCACATCATTCATGCTCCATCATTTCAAAGAACAAGTTCATGTCAGTCAGTGGAAAGCAGTCTTTCTCTCCTTTGCTCTGGTAGCAGGTTTAAACACGTCACCATTTCCCTCAGAGCAAGAGCCAGTAGTTCAAGCTTCAAGGTCATTTGCACAGATTCCCGAGGGCATTTGCATACTGCTACCCATCAGCAAGAGGTAACCATGCATCTTGTGTTTTTCTGAAGAGTGCCTTTTTCTAGTTTAAATAACTTGGGAAGGTGAACCAATTTGATATTGTCATCTAATGATACTTCTGTGACCTAGTGATGCTCTTTTTAATTTCTCTTGAGTGAGCTATCGGATTTTTGTCCATAGGGTAAGTGAAATTATACAATTTTAGTTTTAGGTGTATTTGAAGAACTGAGTTCTTGAATATCTCTTATTTTAACATATATGCAGATTTGCAATACTGTATGCTTGACCCAAAATCATTCTACCCCTCTAAGATCTGTTAATAATTTCTAATGTCTCTCAATGGTATTTTATTTATATTTTGCTATTTCTCAAACTTCTCAAACATAGTCTGATAGTAGTTTTGTAGAGTTTGAAGGTCACTGTTATGAGAATCTGTCATTCTCAACTAAGATTTGGTGTCACATCAGCCCTAAAAGGTAAAAGTTTCCTCCCATTTGACATTATGGAAATTTACAAACCGTCTTAGTGCTATATATGAAGAACCATGCTTTAAACCTCCCAAAAATGCTATGAAATTGCATCCTGTCTTTTACAAAAAAACATCAAAGTAAATAATCTGTGTCACCTCATCAAAGGTTTACCACATTCAGTGTCTGTGACTCAGATTTTACTAGGTCTTGATCTCTTAAGATGCTGATATAAAATGGTGGTGGAGTTTAATCCACCGTATAACCATTTTGCCTTGGATCCTAAAAGTTGTTTGTAGCTGATGTCCTTCCTTCCTGACTGTGAGGCTAGAACACATGTAAGCAGATGACATGACAGCCTGCTTCCCATCATCCACTACAGCTGTATACTATGTCATGTTCTTTGCTTTTCTGAAACTTTGATTATAGGGCATTTTAAACCAGAGCCAAACCAAGAGGTTTAGCTCTTTTCCAAATTAACAGCTTTATAGGGAACGTACACCATACTGAGTTATTCAGTTTACATGTTGTGTGTGTGAATCAGTGTTATGCTCCAAATTGCTACTTTTTCTATTGTTAGCTTTCAAATCTGAAACATATTGTAGTTCTAACAATGAAAAATTACTTTCAGGTGAGGATCCCACATACTGATTGCCAGCTATAGCGATTTTAAAATAAACCGTGCCAGAAGGCAAGCTTGATCAGTGAAACTCCATGACCTGCAGCCAAAGTTGTTCAAGCAGTCCCTGGAATCAAACCAACTGCTGGCTCAATAAAATTAACATCTTCCTACACACTTTCCAGGCACAGTGTAGGAGTAGAGGACCACAGATTATTCCCAGAAGACAGTTCTCATTCAGCTGTCCTGTTTTGGGGTGAAGTATGTTTAACAGTATGGGCACAGCCTATCCAGGTGACCCCAGTGCTAGAGCATGTGAAAGTTGCTGTCTATACATTGGTTATAAGGCACTATCTGGACTTATGCTGGGTTTAGAAATCAAGGGCTTATCTGCATTTCTTTTGTTCTTGTTGAAATGAAACAGTCTTTTCTGGTGACTGACAGAGAGGGAACCTTATGCTTCATTTGGACTGGGATTTATCAGAGCTAGTCTTGCTTTCCAAAATTCTATTTGAACATCATTTTTCTGCGTATCAAATAGGGTTCTGTGTCAGATTAAAGCTGGTATGTCACAGATCTATTTTAGAAAGAAAATTTCTATTTTCATGAACCTAGAAAATGTCAGAAACTTTCCTTTGCCATGAGAAGTGCATATAAAATAGTTTCAGAAGATCACAGAGAAATCAGCGCGTTATTCACTTGTCATAAATGTGCTGGTTTTCTGAGCAGGGTGGTGCCATAGCTACTTGTGAAGTTTCACTTTTTTAAATTTTTTTTTCCCATGCAAATAGTCTGGGAAACAAACTCACGAGTAAAATCAGAAGTGTGCTTTTGATGATACAGAAGAAAGTATCTAGTACAATGCTATATTTATCTATCTGTATATACTAGAATTCTGTAGCAAGTCTAACAGTGGTCAGTGTTGGGAATAAAGTATCTTGAGAAGGGTTGTGTCAGTGAGGATTTCACAAGTTGCACATGTGGCTACTAAGAAGCACATGTGTATCCCTCCCACTGCCCATCTGCTGAAGCTGTGTTGTCACTGGGGTCTCATTCTGTCTCTGAAAGGTTTGCAGTGGGTCTGTGAGCAGTAATACAAGTGGCTTGTCAGAGGCCCTGGGTGCCTGCTGCTGGCTCGCTCCAGTTATCTTCTCACACCTGGCTATGACTGCTTCGGGGTAGGGGGACAGCAAGCAAGGGAAATGCAAGTCAGGGTCTCCTGGAGGAATAGGGAGGATATGATCACATATGTAGAGGAAGTAAATCTGTTTGAATAAATGCCAAGGAAATCTGATTGCAGTTTTCCTTGTGCTTTGATGGGGAAATACCTGTGTGCTTGTGATTATAATATGCATATATATGTACATATACACAATGATACAGCGGCAGAAAAAAATTTCATTTATTTAGGATTATCAAAATAAATAACATCAGCTTTTCTTAAGACATATGAAATTATTAAATAATGATAGAGTGGAAATGGTAAAGGTTTGCAGCTTTTCTTAAGACATATGAAATTATTAAATAATGATAGAGTGGAAATGGTAAAGGTTTGCAAGGACAGCAGCATTCTTCCCAGAAAAACAATGCATGAAAGAAACAGTCTCACATAATTTGAAATAGTGGTCTGTAGCAGATGCAAACAAAAGTGCCTGTTAAAAAAAAAAAAAGTTTTCTCATAAGAATTACTTTTCTGTCAAAGTATTATGATTTCCTTTTTTTATCTATTTCTCTTGCTCAGGTGCTGCTGATATTTCCATGACATGGCAGGAAGAACTGTATAGAGTTATTTTGCCTTTATTTCTTCTCTGAAGTATTTTTATTATATGTCAGGTATATGGACTCTGTAGAAACTATAATTACACCTTTTATAAGTGTGTATCATTATTTTTTTTTCTTTCATTCTGCTCACACTGGCCCAGTGTATTTGACCTCTTGCTTCTCTAGATTTCTTCCTGCAGAGACACTCAAAGCAATTGGAGACTTGTGTATTGCTGCTGGCTGTTTCTAGGTCTTACAGCTCCATGGAAATGTCATATGCATGCATTTACATGTGACAGCACAGTAACAGTTGTTACACAACACTCTCTACCTGTAGATAAAATAAAGATAAATGTTTTATTTTTGTAAACACCTATGGAACCATTATTTGTGATACTTATATCACCTTCCAGGACTGTACTGTATCAGCAAATCAATTTCTAGTTTCTAATTGCATGTAAACATAGACTTTTACTTGTAACAAAACTTTATTTATGGATAACTATTTTCAGGAATTGGTGCAGGCAAGAAATAGAGATTAGCAGTGGACAGCTATTTAGAAGAATGAAAATGTGTGTTTAATATGTCTCTTCTAAATGAGACAAACTAAACTTAGATCTACTTCTCAAAAATCACGAAAAGGTAAACAAAAGGTTCCAACAAGTATTTTCCCTATGGCTTACAGCAAAGCAATAAAAGATCTTCATCAGACTTAATATAAAAACAAAGAAACAAGAAACCCCTAAATCATCCTCATGAAATCATGACAGATCCCATCTGTAGGTGACTGTACTCCTACAATAAACATCTCTGATGCCCAGTTTCATTGATACGAGCTAATTTATAATTTGTCTCACAATAAATGAGGAAACAATGATCTGTTTATTCTGCTTTCAAGAGAGAGGAGCCTTTAGCATTAACCCCCCAGTTACAGTTCCTCAGTTTTCCCCAGGGGTCTCTACTATCTGTAGATAGTAAGAAACTGAATAATAATATGTGTACATTGTTGCGGGTTGACTTGACATCTGCCTGACAGATATGAAATAGCGCCTGTGTTGAGACCTAAGTCTTCGTCTGGTGGAAGCTGGAGTCAGGCAGGACAGTCTTCCACATCCAACACCCAATCTTCTTGAGTTTGGGAACAGGGGAGTGAAACTCAAAGTGTCCGTGGCCATCCATGGAATATGGTAGTTCATCTTTCTTGTAGATACCTCCTTGCAAACTACATTTATCTCTGTTTATTTGGACCTGAACATAAAAATTTCCACCTCCTTCAACTGAACTCGTAGTTTTGAAATGAAAGAATGAAAAGCAAAGTGGTAAAATATTAAGAACATGATATCTGTTCCAGAGGTATTAAACTATGCAATAGATATGAACTTTATTTAACTTAGAGTGAGATAAACAGAATATAGTCCACTGACTGTGCAACCTCTGGTAGCCCAGACTGTAGACTGATACCATCCTGTAGGGAGAAAAGGGAAACATCTTGCAAAGGATTGCAGTTCCTCAGCTCCTGTATATGGATGTGGAAGAGAGTTCTTTCCCATATGTCTTCTTTTCCTTTTCCTGCCTATGTCAAGCCATGTTGATCTGTTCTGGATAACCAAGAAAACAACTCAGAAACAGCCTTTGAAAATATCTCTCATTGCACTGCTTAAGAAAAAAGGGAGCAGATTAATTACTATGTTCCTCACAGTGTTTAGTGACTTTTGTTTTTGATGAATGAAAACCTCACAATAATAAAAATATGTATGATAGCTTGCTATAGAATCTCAACAGAGATTTTGTTTTAATGGCGGAATAAAGTGGAGGAGATGGCAGTGGATTAAAGCAGCTTGCATTATCAATCAGCTGAGAAAATTACAATATGCTACAGTTCTTTCTCTAATAAAGTGTTCAACCCCCAACTGAACAGCAGGGGGAAATATTTTTTGTGGACCTTGTTCTTTGAGGTCAATTTTTTTCTCTTTCCTCTTTCCCCTTTTATTTATTACTTTTCTCCCAGGTGGAGGATAAAACCAGGAGAAAATAATTTTGTCAGAAGGAATTTTTTTTGCAAAGTCCTTGAATAAAGTATACAGAATAAAAGTTACTATATCCTTTAAAATATGTAAGACTTTAGAGTTGTTTTATAGCTGCTATGTTTCAGTATTAATTCTAGTTTAGAACTGAGCAGTTCAGAATCAAAACTGTGCATATTATTTACCAGTCCTTGGAAATTTATCTCCTATGGACTTAGTTTTTCCTTTTAGATTCTGAGTTTTAATTTATATGTTAGCAAGCTCTGGTTGGAAAAAAATTTTGTGAATGTTTTTCTAATAGCACATGAGACTGAATCAAAATCATCTTTGGGAAACTCACCACTGAGCTGTGCAGTCTGGGCCTGCCACAGATAAATCAGGGAAATTGAGCAGCACTAGGAAGATGTAAAAGCTGTATTTAGTTGTCCACACACAACCCTCAAGAAATACATGAGTTGTAGGATGTAAGAGATCATCTCTCCATCAGAATTATCTTTTACCCAGTTGGAGTTGATATCAGCACAGCTTTTTGATTGCTTTTCCTTGTGGCCCATGAATTCTACAGTCTTTATGTCCCTTATCAGCAATCCATTCTTCTCCTCGGGCTTTGTTAACCTCCCCCTAGGTCTGACACAACACTTGGACAATAGTACCACCTTTAACTTATCTCAAGTCCCTGCAGTAGTGGTTTATCTTACAGTCCAAGTTCAAGATACCCACAGAGGCACATTTGAGGGGTAGAGGGAGGCTTTGGTGGTTGTTGGTGGTCACCGATGCCATCTTTCCCATAACTTGTGGTGATCTTTGTTTGACCAGTGATATGTGTATGAGCAGTTGCTTCTCTGCACAGTTTGCTGCAGTGGGAACTTTGTGTCCAGATGCACTGACCAGGATGTGCTGACCAGATCTCACCTCTTTCAAACCTTTTGCTCCCTTCTGTGCTTTTCCCTTGGCAAAGTCTTTCTGTGGACTTTACAGTGTATGAGACAGGAGACTGTGCTCTTTGAGTCCTTGCAGAACTGAGTGAAGAAATTAAGGATGGAGATACACTTTTGGTGGTAAACCATGTTGTATCATATAATTTCTTGTTTGCTATGGATTTAAAAAAAAGCATATACACATGATATTCTGACAGATATGCTTTGACTTGGTAAGTTACAAATAAACAGTGTTTTGTTTTCCACTTTTACTTACATGTTCTATTGATAAACAACATTTTGTACATATTTCAACATCACTTTTTAGTATGAGTTTTAAATACTTATGCATTGCAAATATTAATTTGGTGCACCACACCCCCAAGCTCAATTATTGATTTTTATCTTTATTTTCACCTTGCAGAGACAAAGTATTAGAATGGCATAAAATATGGCCCAGTTCTACTACAAAAGAAGCGTCAATGCTCCCTACAGAGATCGGATCCCTCTTCGCATTGTACGGGCAGAATCCGAACTGTCTCATGCAGAGAAAGCCTACCTGAATGCCGTGGAGAAGGGAGATTATGCCAGTGTAAAGAAAGCTTTGGAGGAGGCAGAAATTTATTTCAAGATCAATATTAACTGCATTGATCCCCTGGGAAGAACTGCACTCCTTATTGCAATTGAAAATGAGAACCTTGAGCTGATTGAGCTGCTCTTAAGTTTTAACGTGTATGTGGGAGATGCCCTGTTGCATGCCATACGGAAGGAGGTGGTTGGGGCTGTGGAGCTGCTGTTAAATCACAAGAAGCCCAGTGGAGAGAAGCAGGTAAGTGCAGGATTTTCTGAGTTTGTAGTCTGGTCTAATGTAAAGAGAAGAATTGTGCAAAGGGAGTAAGAACTTAAAATCAGAAAATACGTTACTTTGATGCTGTATATTTTGTATTCATCCATGTTTATACATCATAGAGTCAGAAATTGTTTTTAATCAGAAGGACCTTTAAGTCTAGTTCCAGCATCTGGCCATGGGCAGAGATGTCTTTCCTTAAACAAGGTTGCTCAAAGCCCCATCCAACCTGACCTTGATCAACTCCAGGGACTGGACATCGGGAATTTCTCTGGGCAACCTGATCCTGTGTCTCACCACCCTAATTGTAAAAAATATCTTCCTTCTGTCCATTCTAAACCTATTCTCTTTTAGTTTAAAACTGTTGCCTCTTTTCCTGTCACTACAGGCCTCTCTTTGTCTTTCCAGTAACTCCCCTCTGTATATGATAATATTCCTGCAGATAGCATGGGGAAATCTTTAATCTTTCAAAGAAACAAATAATTCAAAAGAGAATAGTACTGTTGACATATAGTGCATTTGTACTAATTATGAAAATCTCATAAAAGTAAATGATTGTTTTTGCCCATCCATGTAGAGGTCATCATATCCCAACTCAGAAAGGCAAAACTGGTAGACAAGACCCAGTTGATCAGAACTTCAGTCCTGTCTCAAGTAGTCATCCATCCTAAGAAGTACGACTAAGAAGGTGCAAACTCCCCTTCCTTTCTCCCTGTCTTCTCTCAAAGGAAAAAATCATTACATATAGTCTTATTCATGATCTGATACTCTGCTTTGCATTGAACTGCGTTGAGAAATCTCTGGGAAGTATCTAGCCTCTAGCCTCTTGCAAATCTTTATCATTTTAAGAAAATAATGGAGACAGGGCAACATAGCCCATGAATTTTCTTTCTAGGACTCTGCTAGGAAGAAAAACCTTAAAAGTAGTTATATTATTGTATTCTATTTTCATCAGTTTCAACTTTTGTGTTATAGGTACTCTATTAATGTATTTCAATGAATAGTATGTTGAAATGATAACAGCCCTTTTACAGATAATGCATACAATATACTTTAATTACAGTATAATGTACTTGCCATAGATAGAATTGAAGATAATAAGTAGAAAGTATAATTTTTTGCTGATAAAATAACATGAATTCTCTGCTTCTTTGTTATGAAAAGAAAGAAATACACTAGGTCTTTCTGCAAATGTATGTGCATGCCTTTTCTTCTAGATAGCAAAAGCAGAGCTCCTTTAAAATGACAGCAGATGTATGTCAGAAAAGGGGAAGAAAACTATATTCACATTATGTTTGTCTCATTTCATTATTGCTCAACTCATAGGGCAGATGAGAATGCAGTGCATAGTAATTTCTCAATGCAGCGAACCAGGGCCCTGAAGGATCAGTGCACAGCCCCATCCTAAACCAGTTAAAAAACCTGTGTCTCCATCATCCAGCCTCTATGTAGAAGTTGCCATTTGCAGGGCAGAGTTCGTGCCACTTGATGGTGGCCATCCAAAGGTGTGTCTCATCTCTGGTCTGGCTCCCTGGACTCCTCTTAGCAATGGAGGAAAATGGAGATCTCTGGAGAGCTCATCCTCCTGTCTTTATCAGTTGTTTTAGTACAGCACAAACCACTTTTTGGCCTTGGGAGTCTACAAATTCACCTTACAATAGCTGCCTAAATTTCAGACTGTTCTTCAGACTTTCAGGAGTAGTTTTTTATTTGTGCCACAGCTGCTGTAATGAAAATGTTTGAATAGAAACAATAAAACTTGTAGCATGCTATAGCAGACAAAAGATAGGCTTACTTTTTGCGTGAATACTACCGTGTTAAATTATCTACAGATTGCTTTGCTCCAATCTAGAATTCCAATCATTGTGCTGAAGCTTAAGTATGCTGTTTCAGTGGCAGAGTCCACTGCTGACTGGTGTGAGGAGTGCTGCTCCTCCTATGTTTTCTTGGTTTCCCTGGTTGCACTTCCTGGGGGTCTTACTGTGAAGTGTGAAGAATAATCATGAATCATTTGACCAGAGACATCTCCTTCTGTGTCTGTACAAGGTTTAGTTTGCCCATTGCCACTGCAAGCAGTCCTTGCAAGCCAGTGCTTACAAAAATGGCTTTTTAATGAACAGGCTGCTTACACATGTTCTCTGTTATGTGCACTGCGGATCACAACAACAATTAAGCTTCTTGAGTGTCACATGTGTAATAATGCACTGATAATCAAACAAGTTCATTTTTAGGAACATGGCATGCTGAAGAGAATGTAAATGCCAATGGCATTTTAGCAGTAATGCCACAATGAATTTAACATAATAAAAAAGTACCCTCCGGCTGAAAAATCATTCCAATGGGCTAAAGATAAAAAATCTGAATACTCAGAGTTATATACTTTTATATACTTTCATTATATACTTTTTTCTTCCTTCAAGTTTTTTTCCCCTTCAAGTTTATTTTGAAACTATTTCAAACTACAATTCTACTTTTTGATTACTGGTATTTGTAAATATTTGACATATTGTTTAGATGATTCATTTTCAGACTCTGTTCTTATAATAACATGATATCTTTGGCTGTTTGGTTTTCCTTCTTTCAATAAATCTGGTCATGTGCAGTAAAATCCTGGCCCCTTGAAGTTAGTGGGAATCTTGCCAACGATTTAGTGAGGTCAAGGTTTCACCTTTTTTCCTGGCTGTGGTTTTTTTTTGGTTTTTTTGGGGGGGGGAGTTTGTTTGGGTTTTTCGTTTGGGTTTTTTTTGTGTTTTTTTTTTTTGGGTCCCTGATGAAAAGTTTTATTTCTACAGAAAGCAGATAATAATAGAAAGAAAAACACCTTGCTAAATACTTCCAAGCACAAGAAACAGTTTCCCAAATATATAATTAGTGATGAAAGTTGTGAACATTTAAATTCTGGAAAAAAACCTGTTATGATTCACAAGTAAATGAATTAGCTCTCACTATTTTTTATATTCATGTGATAATATCCTATGTATGATGCATAGCTAATTTCAGCTTCACCTCATACAATAATGTAGCTATATTTGTAAAATGAAATAATTTTTAAGCATAGAATTTCTTATATAATTCAAGTTCTCATTGTCAGTGTCAGAAAGCTAGAAGAAAATGTCCTCTTGTATCAACAGAAAAGTACAATTCTTAAGGACTGCTGAAATGTATCTTTTAAAAGAACTGGTTATCTTCCAAAATTTAATTATTTAAACATTTTAAGTGTTGCAAAAGCAAAGAGGACAAATGTAACAATGTGTTAATTATGAATAATGCATAGAGTAAAATTACTAGTTTTTGCAATTTTGGAAAAGTTTTATAACCAACATCTCCAAATTAGGAGATGTAACTGAATCTTAATTTACACTTTGTCTTTAAAAAAAAAAAAAAAAGCAAAAAAGAAAAGCCAAACAAAAACCCCACCAAAACAAAGCAAACAAAAAACCCCAAACCAATAACGAAAAACCCTAACAAAACCCCAACATAACAAACAAACCAACCCCTCCTTCACCTCCCCAAGCCTGTAAAGCTTTGTTCAGATCTTGTTAAAGTTAGATCTAAACTCTCTAGTCCATTGACCATTCAGCTGAGGGGCTCTATCTGTAGCCATATATGATGTGCTCAGCATTTTCAAGACCACATAGATTACAATGGTTTTAGTCTAATTACCAATGTTTGGATACATCTGGTGCCACCTGGTGACTACAGATGAGGCATGTGGGTTTAACAGTTCTGAATTGTCTTTGAACTCTTCCTGTTCCCCGGGTTTTGGGTGAGGTGTTTGCACTATACATTAATCCAACTCAGGAAAAGGGTTTTTTTTTCACTTGCATTATATTTGTTATATTTTCTATACTTTTTTAGCTGTACCAGCTGCTAGAGTACAAGTAAAAGAGAATAGCACAAATTAATGTGAATGAGTTGAGGAAACTTGTTCAAGTACTTTTAAATTGCCATTCTTCAAAGCCATATGTCCTGAATTATCTGCCAAATCACTTGTTGCTTACCCTGATGGATAGCTGAATGCCAAATTAAGAGGGGAGGGGAAAAAGTAGTTCTTTTAAATTTAGTATCAGCAGAAAACATTTTTGGCTTGTTAAATTGCATGCAGCATCCACAGATGGGCCGGGGGTTTGGCATCATAAGAAATTAATACCTTTATCTAAATCATAGTGTGCTCTATTGCTTAAGGAACCCAGGCATTGACCATTACCTGGGTAGTTTGCCATCTGGATATTTGTGTATATTCAGGGAAGACTGAAGCACAGTATACAGGTGTAGCTGCCTTCTAAGGGTGCTGCAAATCATGTAAGTGAAGCTGAAAAATCAGTTACTCGACTTGAATCCATGTAGCATTGTATTAGCTGACAGACTTGCTTTAGGGCTTGGAAACCTGACTGCAGTGTTTACAGCATTGTCTGACAAGCAGAAAAAAGCACATGACAATGCTTTAATGCCTTCTGTTCACTATTATATGTCAGTCTTGTGATACTTGAGGGTATTTTTAATGGGTGGACACTCTAGGGATAGATGTGCAGATACATGAAAGAAATACTGAGCTAGTGCCAGACTGGCACTTGCAAATACAAGGGAATTTCTAGAAGAAGGAGAACTTTGGGACAGGGAGGGATGTGATCACTGTGATATGTGCCTGGCTCACACTCAGGGAAAAGTAGAAATCGCTGGCACAGTGCTGGAAGTAGGAAGCTGAAAATAAACTATATCCACATGCTGCAACACTCAGGGACCTTTTGCTCTCCCAGGACAAACAGCAAAGTCACATCATAAACTACTTTATGTAAAAACCCTGCCTCTACTTACTCTGCCAAAGTCAAGCCAGGAACCAGGCTTCAGCTTATCAATGTGTCAGCCTCTAAAAATGCAGGTCTATGGCATATACGACTTTTTTTTCTTGTTGGGTTTCATGGATTTTTCTGGAGATTTCTCAAAGGCCCAAGAAAGGGTGAGTTCAATCTGTTCTCTAAATATTTGGGAAAAAAATTTATTAGAAGAGACAAAACCCCAAACCTTCTGAAACTTTAAATATAGAGACATTTCTGAAGGACTGAAAGATTCAGCATTTAGGTCACCATTTTCTCTTCAAACAGATTGTGAACAACCCTTCCTCATGAGTATGTAGGGGCCTCTTTAGTATTCTCTCTGGTCATGGTAGAATTTAAGTGTGTGCCATGTTCTAGCCTTTGTAGGGAAAGAACTGAAGGGAAGGAGATAAACATTTTGTGGTGGGGGTAACTACAGCAAGCTGTGGTTTTGTGCTATTACGAGGAATGGCATCTGGAAGAGATGGGTGAGGTGAAAATTCCTGTGTAAGAGGATGGCAGCTCTGACATCTCACAAACCAGATGTGAATTCAGGAATGCTGTGGTATTTATGTGTTATTCAGTGTGCTAGCAGCCATTGTGAACTCTTGGACAGGAAGAGTTATCAGGTGATTGGTAGGAAGGCTTGTTATTGTGGGACTTTTTGGGAGGTACGGAGAGAACGGGCATTGTTTTACTGCCAAAGGCTAAAGTTATATTTTAAAAATCTGGATGCATATATCTGATTGATAATTATTTGGAGTGTGGAAAGTTAGAAGAGAGGAGGACAACAATACAAGTTGTCTTTCACTTGACTCTACTGACGCAATTCTCATCAGAAAAAAACAGTGACAGATCTTATGCCAAAATGTGTCTCAATATCTCATTTATTTTTTTTATCAGTGTTGCTATGTAGTTTTGGATGGAATAAAGGACTGTAGGAGAACAGCCAGGATGAAGGAACGGTCCTGTGTGAGGAAGTGTCAAGGATGTTGTGCAGTATCGTTTTTAGGCCAGTGGAACACTCTTCTCTGTGGATGTTCAGGCACTCACCTAAACTATCTGGGAAGGGATATGGACAACAAGGCTAGACAGCTTTGCAGGAAAAAAGCCTTCAGTCTGGCAACATTCCTAGAAAGAGAGAAAAAGTCCAAAAGTGAAAAATTAGGAAACAGCATGAAAGTAGCACAGAGCCTGAAGAGTCATTTTCCATTCCTAAAATACTGGCAGCATAGATGCTGCTCTTCTGACAGAGCTCCTATCAGGCCTGACAGAGCTCCTATCTCCTAGGAGATTACCCAAATGCAGCCACATCACCCACTCTGTTCTTTTCATGTCTCTCAGTGTCTTTGGACTTCTTGAAATTGCCCTTTGAGGAGTCCCAGGGTTGTGAGATGAAGCTAGTGCTCTTCTTTGGAGCTGCACTTGTAATCCAGCTTCAGTCTCAGTCTCCCTTAATGTGTGAAGAGCATTTAGGCAGCTTTGGCCCATTGTTTTCTTTCCAAGTCTCGTGGGATATCATTTACCCAGTGCTGCATTTCCACACAGCCCAGTGGTGTATGTGGGAAAGTTCGTGTGTCAGGGTTGTACTTCCACCTGGTGACAGATGGAGACCAGGGAATGTGTACAGGTTGTAGGCCCAGCATGCCTGCAATGGACTTTACATAAATATTAAACTTGGTATTTTTTTTAATGGTCTGAAATTTTCCCCTAGTAACTGAACTGGGAGTTATATTGATCAAGAGGAGGGAGAAGGAATGATTTAATGAGCCCTGCATGATGCCTGGTAGTTTGCTAATCTAACCACTTTCTCCAGTAACTTTGCAAAATACCAGTCACAATCTCTTGTGGGATATTCTTTTTCTGTTGAGATTCAAGCATCATTTTTGTTTTGAAAATGTCTCCCACAGAAGCTTATGAACTAAATATCTTTTCTGAATGTTGTGATTAATGACAGTCTAGCTAGTAATGAGTATGGAGGAGGCGTTGCAGAGATTCTTTGTCGGGCTTGAAGTACACATTCTTGAAGTGGAACGTGAGGGCAGAAAGTTTCTTTCCACTGCTGGCTGCCTGAGTGGGTAGTTGAGTATTTTTTTTTTCTCAGTGGTGTCTGATTAATCAGAATTTTCTGACATATTGAGAGACGGATGAATGGGTGAGGCTGTGTAGGGGATATTTCATTTATGGATGAAATTGATATAGTAGCCTACTCATATATTCAGTCTTTTGTATAACCATTTGGGCACATGAAAACAATATGTGGCACAGGTGCACTGTAGAGGTGGAACAGACTAATTGCATATGAGATGGAGATAAGAATTTACAGAAGTGTTGTTCTTGGATTTTTAGAAGGTTGCTGGCTGTTTTCAAGTTCAGAAAAGGGTGCAAATAAATGTCATTATATCTTGGGGATAAACCCAAACTGTCTGTGTTTATATGTATCAGAGCTAAGGTGGGTGGATGAGTAGAAAAACCTGTGACAGTTACTAAAGAAATACTCCAGAAGCTGGTATGCCTGTGCCATCAAACAGAGCTGCTAGTAACTTCAGTATTGAAGTAGGCAATGAGTTACACAATATGCATCCAATACCTTGTAACAAACACTAAATCTTAATATTCCATGGTTGAAGCAATAGCCAAATAGATGCCAAAATATGAGGAAACATGATAGTGTCTTGACCTGTACAAAATGATGAGCCATTTTTTATTGTCAACATTAAGAAAAGTTCTGACTGTCAGGATCCTTACAGATAGATTCCCGGATGGTGGTGTTATTGAGGATGATTTTTCCCAGCCATAAATCTAATCCTCTGGTTTAGCAGTTTGCAGAAATCCAGAAAATGTTGGTGATGACAAATACAGATTTACTTTAAAGATGGTTGGTGAACAAAACTTCTACCTAAACTTGAACTGATGCAGATTTGGATTGAAGTACTTTTCTGTAATTATTTGCTGACATTTTCATATTTCTTGTTTTAAGCTCATGCTAGAAGTGAAAGTACTCTCCTACCATGAGGAGATGAGTGCAGATTACCAAAATTATTTGAAAATCTAGACTAAATAGAACCCTTTAGAAAAAAAACAAACCTCCAAATCTTTAGAAAGGTAATTAAAAAGTAAGGTCTGCATAAAAGTCAGATTTCTTTTCAAGAAGTCACATTTTCTGTGCTGATTTCTTTTCCCTTCTTTTCATGATTTTTGAGCCCCTCTTTACAGCACTCAGCCAAACTTATAATCAGAATAAGGACAGCATGCAAATTAAAAAAGGAGATGTCCAAAATTTCTGCTTTCCATAGTCAGTGGTCCTGTACTGTCATCTTCACAAGCCTCCATGCCTGGCTTCCTTTTTTTGCCAAACCTACCTGCCTTTACATCCTGACAACTCATCAACTGCAAAGATAGTTTCATCTAAAGATTTTAACAGTCTTTCAGTGCCTGAAAACAGGTTAAGAATCAGCTTTGAGGCCAGTAGCATAAATTTGTTGAGTGAGAGGTTCAACAAAAAGAACCTTTTTTTTATTGATGTCTTGTCTATTATAAGGTCTAGAAATCCCCACTGACAATTATTTGTACATTTGGCGGTGCAGTTTAACTTAGGAAGTTAACAAATTTATAAGCATTAAAGGAACAATCTAAACAAACCAGTATCAGCATCTCAGGGATCAGTTAATGTTTTGGCCCTTGATCTAGCAGATTGAGATCTGTGCTCTGCATAAATATATGCTATATATAAATACATATATTCAGATACATGTATGAAAGGGGGTGGAAATCAGCCCCCCATTCAGACGCCTGAGGCTGAAGACAAGGCAGCAGTGGAGCTCAGAGTCTGTGCAGAGATGTGTCCTCCCTGTCCCCTGCCTGTGCTGCAAAGGAGGGACACTCTCCAGTAGGTCTCATGTCATGTCTGTGTAGATCTCTCATTCTCTAGAGCTTCTTAAGCTGTAAAATGCTGTTTGAATCAGTCCATTTACTGCTCACATATAAATAAGCCAGATAGGTGAGCTCCCAGGTAAGGTCAGTGATGAGGAAGAGGATTTGCTGACCAAATACAGGTGTCTACTGTAAGCTAAGAAAAAGGCTTCTCTGGACTCCACTCACTACATCAACCAGGGGCCCAGCTCAGTAGCTCACATTTAGTAACTAAGTGAATTATATGAAGCATCTCAGAAAATCTGTGAGACATGTCTTGTGGCCTTGCCACAGAATCTGTGGGCAACTGAGATGATCCCTAGATTTTCCTGGGTATAATAGGAGCTCAGAAACATAATTCAGATATAACGCTATCATTAGGTGTTTAAATCTGAAGACAAATACCCTCCTGTACATTCTTCTGCAGCATATCCTCTTTCTGACAGTGCCCATGCAGAAACCCAGGACACAATTTAGGAACAGGACCACCTGCTATTGAAAGAAGCTCAAGGCACAGCAGTTTCTGATGGACACAAACCTCCAGGCAATCCAACACTGAACAGTGGTCCACTGAAAAATATTTTCAAAGAGCCACTATTTTAGAGTTTTATCTATAAGGAGCCACTTTGCTCAAATGCAGTTACCTTGAACTTGCCTGTGGAGATACTTCTTAAATAATGCAAGAGTAGAATTTGACAGGCTTTTTCCAAGTGAGCATTAGTCTTTGAGAGTCAAGCATGCAATCATACATAGTAATCTATAAAAAAAATTGACTTTTCAAACCTTCAGCCATGGGAAAACCCTAAGAAATTTTAAAAAGACAGAAACACACCATTGTCAAGAAGCTTGTTCACATATGGTCTTCCACACCACACCATTATCTTTCCATGTGTCACAGGGCATCTCTGTGAGCAGTGAAATTTATGAAAGCTGATTTCCACCTAACTATATGCATCGTGATTGAATATCCTCTTTTTGATTTTATGAGCATTCATCAAAGCTTTTGAAGAGGCTGATACGCTCATAGTATCCTGTTTTTGTATGAATTCTCAGTGTCTAGTAACATAGCTGCACTCACATTCTAGAATTTTCTTCAGATCTCAAACATCCATATCTTTTGGGAAACATGCAGGGATTTAGTATTTCTGATATTCCTTCGTGTTAACATCCAGCTGGAGCAATCCAACAAATTCAAAAATCACAACAGACTGATTGAAAAAGCCCATTAATGTGGTAACAGGGGCTTACTTGTCTAGGGAGGCTACCAATTTAGCTTGTATTCACATACTGTGCTGACAGAAGAGTTTTGATTGTACATTGTGCCTATACCAGGATCCATATCCTCCATATCATCAGCCCAGATTGGCAGGCAGCAAAATTAGTTCCCCTTTCAACTCAGCCACTAAAACACTACTGAGGGTTGGTAATAAAATATTATCTTAAGTTTGCAGGAGGCTTGTCACAGTCTGTGAAGCCTTCTTGGCAGGGACAAAAACAAAACCAACCAAACAAAAAAAAACCAACCTGAAATATCTACCCTCAAAGTGTAGCATTATGCACTGCTGAGATACAGCTGGATATTTGCAGAAAATACAAAAAAGTCTGCCACCATTTTATTTGCTACCAACTTGTTTTATGACATTTACTGTAAGTACAAGCTTATCTGGCTGATAAGATTAAATTTCCCTTCCCTGCTCCTTGCTCATTTAGACCTTTGTTTATTAAGTGTCTGCTTACTCCCCATGCCTTGAACTTAGTAAAAATATACTTACCTATGCTCAAAGAAAAAAATAAAAACATTTCCATATCCTAAAGCACATTAGGAATACCTCTCTATGCATGGATGGTACCACATGTTTAAGATGTACAGATCAAGATCCAATCAGTTGACGAACTCAAGAGGAATACAGTATTATGATAAGCCTGACTTGAAACAAGGAGTATTAAGGGATTTGAACCAATCCATTCCCCTTGGCTTTAGTTTCAAAGGCTTCCTTCTATCAATGTACCTTTAAATACCTCTAACTAACTCTTCTGCCTCTGGTCTCTCACTGTGTAGGGCAGGTTACAATAATGCATACCTCTCCCTTTTCTCCTTTGATCACTTTGCGGTGGGAATTCAAAGGGAATATTTTTATTTCTAGCAATCTTCTCTTGTTTACTTACACGTTTCCAAAACCTCATAAGCAGGAGGATAGTTCAATTGATTCTTGTATGCAAGGAGGATCTTAACGTGCCTATTGTTAAGGAGTTGAATACAGCTGAGAACATCATTAACCTGTAATAAAATTCAGTTTTCATTTCTTTGCCTCTCAAATACATCTTTAATTCCCAGCATATCCTAGCATAGTTGTGTGAGCCTTGGTCTCTGTAAATTTCAGAAAAAATGTTCTGTTTTGTATCTGGGAAATATGGGAAATTTACAGTATGGTTCAAAATGTAGAGCTGCTGCTAAATAACAAACCACTGAATAACATAGAGGGAATAATGTACTTGTGAAGTTCCTCTGCATCCTCTGAAGATACAGGTTTCTCTGTCTCTGCCATAATCTTTTGTATTCCTTTCTTGTAATATTTTTAAAATAGAGAAAACATTTTTCTGTTTTTCACTAATTTGTCTGTTTCCCACTTTGTTCTTTGTGAGTATAACCCTTTTAATTTTCTCAAAAAAAAAAAAAAATTACTTCCCAACCATGAAGATATCACAAATTACTTTGCAATGTTAAATAATTGCAGTCAGCTGCAAAGAAGTTTAGCTAATTCCCACCCTCTGAGACACTTGGATCTCCTAAACAGTTTGTTGATACCAAGGGAGGCCACCAATCACAATGTTATTGTCTCTTCTGCAAAAGCTCCTTTTCAGAAATGATCTTTACCATTCCGTAGCCAGTAGGACAGCATTTCTTGTTTCTAGGTCTAGGAAACTCAGGGATAAACAAAATATCCTGCTTAGATTCTAAGAACTCCTTTGTTCTGACATTTCTCTGAAAACCTTATTGTCAAAGCAAGCCAATTTCGTTCCACCTCGCTAGCTGACTATTGGACCCATTTTGGGACAAGATGAACAGGGAAAAACATGAGCTTTTTCCACATTTTACTAATCAGACCAGAGACACAGTTTCTTAGGAAATGGACTATCAGACCTAAGCTTCATTAAAATGATTTTGTCTTCATGAACCTTTCTGTGTTTGGGAAAATTATCTATGCATCCATTTAAAAAATTCAGATGGGAAAGCTCCCCCTAGATCTAC
Source organism: Alaudala cheleensis (assembly GCA_013398995.1). Lineage (NCBI taxonomy): Eukaryota > Metazoa > Chordata > Aves > Passeriformes > Alaudidae > Alaudala > Alaudala cheleensis. The sequence continues at coordinate 121,032 of VWYE01000996.1, forward strand.
TTTAAACATTCAGGACAATTCAGTATTTATTGACTTAACTCCTCATGCAAACCCTGAGAGAGGTATTTATGAGTTTATCATGGTGGAAATGAATAATTCAAGTTCCCCTTTAATCCTTTCCATAATATCTTCCTACTTTCTCAGCTCTCATGTTTTTTCCAAACCATTTTACTTTTCTTCTTTCACTGTCCATTGAGTGTAAGCAACTTTTGCTTGTCACTCCTCATTATGAGCAGTCAAGCAATGCCCAGAACTCTTACTAGAAACACTCCTTTACCTGTTTAAAAAATTGTATGTGGAGAGAGCAAGTTTAAGTTCCATACCTGAAAACAAATTATAAATATCCTGGCAGTCTTCTATTGAGTGTCTATTTTTAAGCAATTTCCCACCCTTGCACAAGCTACTGACATTGACTGATGAAACAGCACATCCTTTCACTCATAACACTCACAGGAAAATATTAATTGGAAATGAGCAGTTTTCTGTACAGGCAGTATTTTGGATCAGAGTTCTTTTAGAGATACGGAGAGGATAAATCAATCAATCAATCAATAGAGAGAGAGAGAGAGAGAACTAAAGCACTGAAGTCCTTTGACATCAGTCTGAACAAACAAATTCATGTCCTAAACCTATCAAATCCAATATCTTTTCCTCTTCTTCTGTCTGGTTATCAATTAATTTTACAGCATTTCCTTCCATTCCATATTCTCTTTTATTTTTTTTAGAAAAGAGATTTATAGTTTCTTACAGCAGGGACTATTCTGAAGAAGATAATCAAACAGTCTGCTTGTAAGCACCTAGAAGAAAATATAGATGTGAATAGCAGTCTGCTAAGATTTTTCAGGAACAGAGCTTGTCATAACAATATAATTATCATTCATCACCAGATAGCAAGCTCTGTATGTTGGGGAAAAGCAGTACATATCACATAGCTTGAGATTTGTAAGATTTCATAAACTGTCACTCAGAATACAGTCTAAGAAAACTGCACACACAGGAGTTCCAACAGTACTTGGTGAAACAGGACCTGTGAATTCTACAGAGGGATGAAATGAGCAGTCCTGCAGGGGTCTATCCCCACCAGTGGAATTATTAATGACATTTTAGATGAAATAGAGGGCTTGTTAATTCTGTCAATAACCGACAGTGTGGGGGCATCTCAAGACTGTTGCAGGACACAATTATAATTCAGGTTTTGGCAAACAAGAAATTATTTCTGTGAAAAATAAAGGAGTTCAGTAAGAAAAAAAGTAAGAGTCTAAGTGGAGCAGAAATAACCAAGTATGTTTTGGAATTGAAACCAGTTAAGATAAGAGTTCTGCAGGGAATATTAAAATAAGACTAACATAAAAACATTGTTTTTAAAAAAATACCATATCACTGTTCAAAAGTCAGTATCACATCTGATGACATCAGAATGAGCACAGATCATAAAATTGTAGAATCACAGAATGGCCCAGGCTGGAAGGGACCTTAAAGGCTGTCTTTTTTCAGCCCCCATAAGAAAAGTCTGAATGAAAAAATTAGAAAACAGAAACTAAGCAAAGAAATAAGGTATTCTCTGTATTCACATTTCATAGAACAAGAATTTACGGGCTTAAACTGCACAAAGGTAAAGCATGTGAAGTATCAGAAACATTGGGAGGAAATGGTGTGACATATCGACTCATCACTGCAGAGCTTTAGGAACAGATTGGTCAAATTCTTTTCCATAATGTGTTACATTAGTGCTTTTTGTGCAGCATGGCTGTCATGGAGACTGGAAGTGATCAGTCCATGGTGTCACTTTTGTGACACGCAAATTGGTTCAGCTGTAATAAGATGAGCATGAACAAGCTCATCCTGGGGTAGGTTAAGTGTTGCTGATTAAAAAAAAACCAAAACACCCCACATCCAAGGTTTTGAAAACTCAGCTTGTGCTTGGAAAAAAAAAGGATGAAAATAACTCAAACTTGTAAATTTAACTTTTCAAAATCCACAGACTTGTAAAAAGGCAAACATTGAAACCTCCTTAAATGTGACAAGTATGCTGTATTACTACAAATATCCCTGTTCCAGTCATGTCCCAGCAAAGCTGAAAGTAAATTTTCAGCAAAATAAATGGACATCACATTACATAAAACACTAATTTAAGTGGGGGGAAGATATCCTTTGCTTGCAGTGATTCATATTACCACCAAATCAGGGCATTTAGGCCTGAGCCTTGGAAATATATTATGACATATGATGTACACTGAGAAGGGTTTACCCAGAGGCAAGAATGTCACCCTTCCCCCCTTACCAGCAGAAGACACACTAAAAGCAAGCTCCTAAGGTAACACATTCAGCATAAACTGTTCATACCCTCTTTTCACACATCCTGGAGAACTGACTGAAATTATGAATGCAGTCTTTTTGAAAAATACTTGTCTTGTATCTGAGCAGTGCAGCTTAGGAGGCACAAGCATGGCTAACTGTGGGTCAGTACCAGCATGAGACAGCACAGTAATTAAGTTTTGAGCTAGTTAGCACATGGCTTGTGTCTGAAGAATAAGTTATGTTGAACTCTATACTAAGTTCTTCTATACTTCCCTCTAAGTTGAGGGTTTACCTTACACAGTTTCAGCTATATAAATTAGATATATATATTGGGTTGCTTATCAGAGCTCCTCTCTGCTAGACATCTTGCTTGCATGACATGAAATATAATATTTTCACAAGAAAATATTATAGTATAGTATAATCACAATAATTCAATCTGTAAAAAATGTGAGATTGGCCCTTCTTATTGTAAGATTATAAGGAAATATTGGAATAAAGGAACTTCTCAGGATAAACAAACAAACAAAAAAATCTGGGATACTTTGTTTAAAAATATCCACACAAAAATATATTCTTTTTAATTACTATTTTTGCTGTACCTACCTGGCTTTAATTCATAACTTGAATTACATTAGACTTGGAAGACAAGCATTAAACACCTTGCCAGCACTGAGGTAAAATGTATGAAAATGTTAAAGGACACAATTTTTGATTAAATCTTATGAAAGTATGGATTTTTAAGAAGTTGCAATATTACTAAAACAATTACATTTAGTCCTCAGACTATTATTAGTCACCTTACGAGGCCTAAGATCTCTGTTTTCTACATCTGTTGTGTGTCTTGTTTCCAACAAACAAGAAAAATATAGACACAGAGGTAGAATACTATCCAATGAAAGATAATAATTCAGTAGCAGAGAAGAGTTTGGTACTTACCTTTAGGAAATGTAAGGAGTTCAAGGACAATAAACAAGTAGAACCCTTGCAGGGAGGCCAGGGAAGTTGCCTCTGGAAAGCAATGTCAGTGTGCCAGGTGGGTGTTTCATGGCTAGTGTCACACACACTGCCCAGAAACGATGCTGTCTTGAGCTCTACTTGCCCACTTCCATCCACTTACCTGCCTTATGTCCTAGATGGCCACACAGCATGCCAGCTGTACAAGGCACAGTGAGCACCCTGGGATGGGGAGAAGCACTTTCAGACAATCAGGAGCCACCACTGCAGTCCTGCTATTTGCGTGGTTTTGTGAGGATGGTTTCAACATGAGTCTCAGGACCCCTCCAGTGCTGTGATAACTGATTTCAAGTCGTCTTAACATGGTATCTCTAAGTTATTCAGTATATCTGGATGTTTACTGGGGACTTAGGCCACAGTAAAGTAGTTGTGGCAGGAAGAATTTTTGAACCTTTCCCAGGGGAACTACTTCCATTGTCTTCATCAGGATGTATTTCAGGCGATACAATAATAATGCAATAATAGCAAACCAAAGAAGAGAAGAACTCAACAAGCCAGAATGTAAAGCGTGGAACTGTGTATGAGTAGGGATAACTCATGTGCTGTGGGGCTGTACAGAAATGTAGAGTTAAGCATTTTCAAGGTGTTTGACTGATGACAGCTATAGAAAAATAGTAATAAAGCAGCTGAGACTTTGATGGCACTTCTGTAACAATAATTTCCTTATATAACCTGGTACTGCATGACATATGTATTCATCTTATCTGTCATATATTCTCTTTTTGCTTTTGCTTTAGGTTTTTCCTCCAATCATGTTGTCATGCTGGACATGGCTCAGAAATGTATCCCCCTAAATGCCCAAAACCAAGTAGGATTTGCTTTCGCTTACACGCAAAACACAAAATAATTTATAATAAATAAACAAGGACAAGAGCCAGGGAACCTATCTGTTTGTCCAAGGAAATAGATTTCCATATGTTCTGAGCTCTTGCACTGAAACAGCAGGTAAATGGACTGTGCAGTTTTCAGTCACTCTGTTCAGCTATTGCAGTAATGAGAGCTATTATGAGCAATCTAGATGGAGAAAAGGATGCACATGGGGTTTATGTTCTTCCTTGTCCAAACTGACTGCTATATTTTTCTGTTTCCTGGATGTCTAAGCGATGATCAACAATTGGCCTCTCCTTTGATGTCATGGGGACAGGAAAACATCTCAGACTTAACTGGCATTAATTTAACCTAGATTTCTCTTCCTGTCATAGCAAAGGAGCTTGTCTTCACCAAGACCATACAGGGAATATAAACACATTGAAGAGGACTGTTCCATTTGATATCTACAAGAATTGTTAGATATCCAAACCAGACTGACTCATTCCCACTTACAGTGAGTGCAGGGAGAAGAAATGAGACGAATAAAGTCTCATGCCCTTGAGCACTGAAGTGCTCAGACTTTGTGTATCCTTTATTTTCTGTTTTGTTTTCTTTTTGTCTACTAATCACATAGGCATTCATAACAAATATACATAGTCACCACACCTCTGCCTTCAGCCCTGTAAGTAGTGTTGAAGTAGAAATTCTTCACAAAATATAAGAACGCAAAAATTATTTGACTTTGCCAAGTTTAAGCAGTACACTAACTCCAAAATGTATTACCTAGTTACACCACTGCTGAGCCTTGGGAAGTCACAGTCACAGTCAGTGACTGTAAGACCTAGTATCTTTCCATCCTCCAGGATTTAAGGAAGACTCGAATGTTTCCTGTGAGCTTTCCGTCAAAGCTTCCAAATGTGTGGGTAACATCAGCGTGTGCTAGTTTTTTTGGTTTGGGTCTCTTTAAAGAGGATTATTTTTAGTAGTTTGAAAGTAAAATTCATTGTAAGTCTGATAACTGAAGAGCAAGTACTCCGGGTCAACCCTTCGATGCTGAAATTTTCTGAATGCCATGAGAGCGCTCAGTATTTCAAAGATAAGTACTTCATTTTGCTTCAGATGAGGGAATAATTTGACCTTATTACTTTGATAGTCTCGCTTTCATTTAAATTAGTACAAAAATCTTAAAATAATAGGTAAAGGATCAGGGGTTAAAGTAATAATGTAATTAAAGTTGAAGTCTTAGGGTTTGCCCTTTAAGTTTAAATTTTCTGTACGTTAAAGCTAAAAAGATTTAATAAATACTTCTATATTTGGGTAAATTCTGATGCAATGAATTCCAAAATGTGTGTGTTAGCCTTGAATCTGAGTTAGCATAAGATGAAAGGTTTTGATAAGCTATGAGAAAAAGCAAGCAGCTTGTAAGGAAATGGACCCCACGTACAAGTCAGTCACTGTTAGGCCATGTTGTTTGAAGCTGTGTCTTAATTTTTCAGAGCTTGCAGCTGATGATATGTTTAAGATAGCCTTCAGTTCTGGCAGGGCTTGAAGCAAATGTTACTTTAGTAACTGTCAGAAAGTACAAAACTAGCGACATGTGAAGTGACAGAGTTGTACTCTGAGCAGTCAGCGAGTTTGAAGTTACAGCTTTCTGACCTTGAGTTTTCTGCCCTTACAGCTCTCTCCTTCTCTCTCTGGTACCCTAAACCTGAGGCCAAGGAGAAGTCTCACTGCTTATAGCATACACTGTCAAAACACAACACATGCCTCTCTGTAAACCTTTTTCAGATCTATGATAGCCCAAAATCTCATTGCCACTAATGCAAAGTTTGAATCTTTACCACCATTTTCATGCCATTCTAGTCTCAAAAGCACTGGCCACAGCTGTGATTTAGAGAGCATGAAAAGTGTGTGTGTGCACACAGTGTTCTCTTAGAGAAGACAAATCTAAGACTGCAATAACCTGTGAGAACTGGGGTTGGAAACAGGTCTCACTTCCCCCACCGACACCAAAGAGAGGAGAGAAAACATGCATGGATTTCAAGACCAGTTCACACTGGACAGGAATAATTATGTGATCTAGGCACCTGGGCATCCCCAGGAGGGCTCTATGCAGTGTCCAGTGAGGAGGTGACAGATGTCCCAGAGGCATTCTGGAAGAAACCTGACAGAGCAGCGTGGGCAGAGCCACAGAGTCCTCTGGGAAGTCATATGTCCAGAGTAATGGTTTTTGGCCTGAGACCAGGCTCAGCACACAGAGCTTCTGTTTGTTCTTGTACCCAAGTGTTCCCTCCATCCATATGTACCTTCAGTATATTCTCAGCTGGGTTCCTTACCTCATGAGTAATATTTAACCCTTGTTTCTCTGCACACACTACACCATTACGTTTGTACCTTAGAATAAAGAAAGTAGAAGTGAAGTTGCACAGAAGCTGCTTGGCTCAGAACCACTGGTTGTGAACATCCACCTGTGAAGATAGCTGCACCCTCTGCATGGGACCGTGAGGGTGCGTGTGCCAGCCTACAGTGCTGTGCTAAAATAAACTCTGTGCCAGCCTGACCCAGTGCCAAGCCAAGAATGCATGTCTGAGTGCATGAGAGGGGAGAAAAGGCATTTCTGCCTGCTGACTTCACATACCTTCTCAGACTCTGGCACAGCTACTTAAGATCAACAATACACTATGGCCAGGCAGGTTTTACCTCCCTAGGGATGTGTGATTACAGTCCTGAAAGCGAGATCTCCAGTCTTAACTTTCCACCCCCATTTTACCACTCCCGCTTCATTTGTGTTTTTTCTCACCTGGCAGTGAGGCCATGGTGCTGTCATGAGATTTGCATCAAAAATTTTTTCCTCCCTGCAATGGCCTTCTCTATTTCTCTAGCCTTCAGATAACTTTGAGTCAAATGTTTTCCTTTTATCTTGCTCCTGAAAGAGCATCACTCAGAGCACATCTCTGTGGTGCCCTGTGGATTGAGTTTTGTACTTGGTTATTGAACTGTGGATCAAAGGCAGTCTGTAAGTAATGATGCCAGTATCATTTTTTTATTGACCTTGGCTAATTACACTTACATTCTTAACCATACTAATTCATTGTCTTGACCCGGGAAAGACTTTAGAGCCTGGTAGCATAAAATAAAGAAACAAGCTTAAACTGAAAAACCTTATAGTCTTCTGATAAAGAAGACTGACAAAACAGGAAAGCATATCAGAAGAGACTTTAAAAATGGTCTCTGGGGACCTTTTTTCTACTAACTCCTCTGTTTTCCTATAAACAGAATATCTTTCTTTGTACAGGTGAATGTAGAGCTAAGCCTTAAGACATTAAGCTCTTTGCAGCAAGTAGCTTTGTTTCTCTACACAGCCTTATTTTCAACAGTCTCTTTAAGAAAACACATATTTTCTTCCTATTTACGTTACTATATTGTTTTCTAAATCTAACTTGCCTGTGTCCTGGTCATTGCTTCCTTCAGAGATTCACAGTTATGCCCCCCATGATTCTTCCTTCCCTCTGAAACTGAGATAAACCAGTGAGAAACAAAAAAAAATTTCCATCTTGCTCACTTCAAGGGTCTTCAAGGGGAGGAGCATTTGTGTCAAACTCGTCCTTCTTTATCTAATAATTTGCTCTAATAAATCATTGTCCATGGGTTGCTTACATATAAACAGGTTCTATGAAAAATCACACCCTGTCTATAGCAATTCATTAACTGGAAAGATCTTAGCTAATTGAATGGTTATATTTAAAGAGTTTCCTTCAACTCTGGACAGAAATAAAGATCCATCAGTAAGTGTACTATCTGTTAAACCATTTTTAGCCTTATTTTCTGTAACTCTTGTTCAATGAGGAGGCCTTTAAAGGTTTTTGCCTTCTTTCACAGGTGCCACCAGTGCTTCTGGACAAGCAGTTTTCAGAATTTACGCCGGATATCACGCCCATTATTCTGGCTGCCCACACCAACAACTACGAAATCATAAAGCTCCTTGTGCAGAAAGGGGTGTCCGTGCCCAGGCCGCACGAGGTGCGCTGTAACTGTGTCGAATGCGTCTCCAGCTCGGATGTGGACAGCCTCCGCCACTCTCGGTCCAGACTCAACATCTACAAAGCTCTGGCGAGCCCATCACTGATTGCTTTGTCCAGTGAGGATCCTTTCCTTACTGCTTTTCAGCTGAGCTGGGAGCTGCAGGAACTGAGTAAAGTTGAAAATGAGTTTAAGTCAGAGTATGAGGAACTGTCACGGCAATGCAAGCAATTTGCGAAAGATCTTCTGGATCAGACACGGAGTTCCAGGGAATTGGAAATTATTCTTAATTACAGAGATGATAATAGCTTGATAGAAGAACAAAGTGGTAATGATCTTGCAAGATTGAAACTGGCAATTAAGTACCGTCAAAAGGAGGTGAGTGTGCTGAGAATATTTGAGTGTATTCAGTAGTAGCAATGTGATAGATAAGAACCTGAAATACTTCCTTTTAACTGAGACAAATTTCTGCTTATCTTTTTTTTGTTCTACTAGATTTCTGCTCTTTTTATAGTTTTAATTAGATGAATTTGAACAGTTGTTACAGTTTGATAGTATCAGAATTTAAAATGTTCTCCTCTAGCACAGATTCTGTGAAACTTTTTTCTCTTACACCTGAATAGACATAGTCTGCAGTAGTTGCGCTCTGAAGTGCTGTACAGAGTGAGAAATATATAAAGCATACTTTAAATTAACTTGGACAGAAAAAAGGCAGCTATGTGTTTAGATACATACTAGAGGTACCTCTGTAGAGAGGTTTCTCCAAAAAGTAGCTGTTATAGATACTGAAACAGAAGTTTAATAGCCATGCATGACTCCCCAAAATGTTGGCATTCAGATTCTCTTTCATAAAGAATTCAAAATGGAAATACCTGGGTATTAGTGTCCATGACAGTTAAAAATTAATACATGTGCTTTACCAGTGTGTACATTCAGTTGGAATCAGAGGATGTCTCCATATCTTTTTAAAAGTACTCTGGTTCTTTTGTGCATACAAAAGCAAAAAGCAAGACACAAAAATGAGTTAGGGGGACTGTTGCCCTGATATTTCCAAATCTTCACCTAATCCCTGCAAATTATCATGTCAGAATAGGTTATGTTATTTTATTAGGAAACATACCAAATCAGCTGAACTATGGAAGTTTATAGGCAAAACAAATGTAAGTGTATAGTATTTGCTCATATTCATGACAGCATATGCTTAAGAAGCTTCTCGGTTAAACTGAGCTAGTCTGTCTATCCCTGCTAAATCTCTGTTCTGCAAAATATTATAGTACGTTTGTTACATTATTAAGTATGTTAGAAAGCTTTGAAGAAATAATAAACAAACATTTAATGATTCTTTTGTTCATTTAAAATACAATTTAGTAATCCTGAGAAGCTACCATGGAGGTAGGGAACTACTGAAGTACTGATGGAAAAAAAAATCTCAATTGGTCTCTAACTTCATAATTCTTCTAAAAAGTATTATTTTCCTTTGGGAGATGTATTGCATAATTTTATATTTTAGAATATAATGTTTCAGGCAACATATTAACTGCAATAATAAATTATTTTCAGATTCTACTTTGCCAGATTTAACAACCACTATTTCCATTACTTGAAATGCCAGTCCTGTCTTGCAGTCATTTAAGAAACTGAAGTTCGGACTTCTGTTTTCATAAGGATTCATGCACTGAAATAAAATTCTGACCTCTCATTGTTTGTTTGGGTTTTTTCAAACCATAACACAAAGCTTGAATTTTCATAATTTGAGATACAGACATGCATATGTAGGGTGAAATGTTTTTTATAGTTGCATCTGATTGCTGTGCCTAATTTAGTTGCAGTAATACAGCTGATTGCATAATTGATTCTTCATAATAGAAAACATTAGGTCATAGTGATTTAGTGAAACAAAACCAAATCAGTGATCTTTTACATTTTACACACATTTTGAATTTCTATAAATATTTCCCACTATCCCTATAATTTGATTCTCACTGAAGTAAAATAAAAGTTTGGTTAATATGTTACAAAATGTATTCCATACTAGTTGCTGAAACAAACAGTAGCCTCTATAACCGTTCAGTTATTTTATTTCTGATTATTACTACAGTATAGAGGTGCAGCTCTAAGATCAATAAATTTACCTCAGGTATAACAATTGTTTGGATTCTGGCTGTCCTGGTCCATATAGATCATGATAAAAAGACATCATCAGAGCCTTTCTATTTCTTCTGTTAAGGATGTAACAGGAGACACAGCCTCCGTCTGAATCCAGCAGCCTCCAGGGTCAGGAGATTCTTTCAGCTTGGGCACTGGAACCCAGCCAGGAACTCTTGATAGTACAGTATTTTAGGCAATATATTCACTGTTTTTATAAATTATTTTCAGATGGTACGGCTCCATACTTAACAACTGCTATTTATGTTTCTTTAAATGCCCCTTTGCAACAAAACAGCAAAACACATAAGAATTCGTTGTCTTCCCCTCTTGTCTTACAACCCATCCCTAACCTTTATTCATGCTATTACTAAAGGACATTCTGAAGCCATATTGGGGCTGCAGTCAGAGCTCCACAAGTTAGCAATTAGGTCTGGCTGCCCAGAATGGCCAGTCTCAGTCCAAAAATTGCACCTAAAAGTGACAAAATAATGATGCGTGTGTCCTTTTACATTGTTTTTTATGTTTAAGTGCTCAGGAGTTAATTTTTTTTTTCCTTTGAAATTGAAAATAATACCAAAAATTATTAGCGGCAATTCCTTTTGGCATTTTAAGCAAGCAAACATGATGCATTAGAAGTAAGTCTCGTAAAGGGGTGAAGCAGGCTTTGAATAATGTAACTTGGTTTAATCTTAAAACACAGGATGGTGTAGAACAGCAGATTGAGGGTACTTGTTGAAGCAAACAAGTGGATGGTGAGGAATATTCATTGTGTAAAGAAATGAAAATTGATAAACATGAGTAAAGAAAATTACCAAGCTCAGAGTTTTTAAGGACTTTATAAATTATGTGGTGTTTGAAATGTAGATATAGAAATGCCTTGTAACAAACAGAGAAAGTCCCTTGAAATTCAAATTATTAAGCAGTGCTTTTTTGTAGTGGTCTGCAAGCCCCTGGTATCACTATGTGTTTGTGGAAACTGAGAAAGTACATTCATTTTTAGAGCTCTCCATGTTCTCTGTTTTGCTGCTGAAGCAGGCTTTCCACAAACCACGAACTTTATGCTAATTGTATTTGAGGTGCTCCACAGTGAAAGTTGCTAATCTCTGCATTTCCATTCCTTTCACAATTGCCATAAGACTGTGATTTTCATTCACGTGCTGTCAGAAAGAATCTCAGTTATATCAACTCTCAGTCCATGGAGTCAGGTCAGAGGTAAGCTACAGTGTATTACCAGCAAAGAAACTTCCCTGATAAAATCATCAATCTTCTTTTTTATTAAATAATGAGGTTTAAAGATTGATAATCTCAAGTTTACCTTCAAGGATAATGTCAGGCAAGACTGTGGATAATATCTGTTCAGAGTTATGGAGCAGAACCAGGAGAGCATCTGCCAGAATATCTGGGGTTTTGTAGCATAGTCCATGGGACAGAACATCAAAGGTGCTATATTGTTTCTGTTTGGTGCCCTTTGACTGTAAGCAAAGGCAGGTTGCTGAAGATTGTGGTGCCTGCTTCTGATGCCTACTGTTGCCTGAGCTACAGCCAGCAGCAAACAAGAGAGGTTTCCTGAAGTCACACAGCCACCCACAGGCACTGGGCACAGACATTTTGTTGTCCAATTACATGGTATTTAATAGTGTCTCAAGTAAGGGAGAGTTTGGTTTTATGAAGGCTGCCACAAGTTCATTGTGGTAGATTCTAAGCACACAATGGGAAATAAGTTTCCCTGATTTCTGAACCAAATGAAAGTGTTATCTGTGAATGGACTGCAGCTCCTTGTAAGGATGGAGAAGGCAAATCCCAAACCCTGTGTGTGGTTCACAAGCAAATCTGAGTTCAAGTTAATTGCAAACCTCTGGTGCCACAATGCAATTAACTAGAAGAGAATAGTAGGATATCGTTATTGATTAGTAGATAGTCATCTTTTCCACTCATTGCAAAATGTGTGTTTTCTTGTCATATATATTCAGAGTTTTTAACAGAGATATCACAGCAAAAACCCAGTCCCTCTCACTGTTCAGTTAACTTTGTTTTATCTTTGGTTCTCTTTAGGTATTAAGCATATAACTAAAAAATATGAAAAATTTTCTTACTTATCTGCTTACTAATTTTCCCTTACACGGCAAATAAAGAAGGGGAGATTTATAGGCTGAATCAATATCATCTGGTTTCACAGTAAGTTTAATTAGTGCAATTTAAATACTTATACTGGTCATTTATATTTGTTTCATTTTTGCCTCATGCTAAATGTCCCGTTTCCTTTAAGCTATAGCTGTATAAGCTCAAATACAGTAACAGGACATGGTTGTCTCATTTTGCTTTATTATTGGGCATTCTCATATCAACACAGAAGAAATAGAAATTTTTAAGTATATAACTGTTGAGCTTTTCTCTCTTCTCAAATGAGTGAACACTGGCTGGTTTGGGTTTACTTTTTTCTTTTTTTTGTCTTTTCCATTCTTAGGTTATGCTGATCATCTTTCTCTTCCTCGACAAATAAAAAGTCTCTGATAAATTTGGAATACTTTATATTGCAAATAGGATGTAAATAGGTTAAATTCTGTACATTTCAAATTAGCAATCTGGAAAGATTTTAATAAGCTTTTTTCCTACTTTTATCTTAAAAACATAAATTAAATGTGTTGTTTATCTAGCCCCCATTCAGTGTTATGTATCATGTTGAGACCTATCTAAAGAAGCCAGAACTAAGTTTTCCAAAGTTTTTCTGAATCTAAATTAACTTTTTTAAAAGTTTGCTTAAGGAATTTCTAAATTTTCTCTCCCTGTTTCCTAGACATGCAGCTGGTTAACTAGTGAAACTCTCACAAGTACCTCCAGTTGAACCTCTAGATGCTTTCTCTTCCCAGAGACAGGACCTGTTTTTCTGAGCAGCTGTGGAACATGTACTAGCAAAGGGCAGAGTGAAAAAGGGAGCGGGTTTTACAATTTGACATATTTAAAGAATTAACAAGAGTTCTGGCCTTATTAGAAAGAATTTAAGGGAAACTTTTTCAGGGAAATCAGCTTCAAACTAAATTAAATATTAAATACAATATAAATATTCAGATATTCAGATTTCATGGATCAGTTAATGTTTTCTAGGAAAGTGATGCTGCAGGATTAAAAAATTGTTTGGTTTTGATAATAAAAAACCATCTGTTTGCTGCTGCTCAAAAGAGAACATTTAAAAAAGGAATCATCAGTTCTTCCTAGTTTTCTATGCAAAATACAGCCTTAGTGAAATGAAGATATTTCACAGTAATGTCAAATTTTCAATGAAATTTTCAATGAAAACATGCCTAATAATTCAAATATGTTATTTCATATCAGTGTCTGAACACTTCATTTCAGTGAAATAATGATTTTGTTTGTCTGCAGTTACGTCTAAATCTACTTGGACTTGTTTGCCAATTAAATTCTTATAGCTAATGTCATCCCTATCATATTATTACAGAAACCAGTTAAGGTGTGATAGAAAGCAAGAATTACTGATTTTCAAAACTATTTTAGCAATTCCTAGAGAAAATAATTTAAAAATACTGAAATGGAAAGTTGCTATGTTCTTAGTATTGTTTTTAAAGTTTAATTATAATTAATTACTCATTAAAAGTCTTTCAGATGCAAAAACATTAATTACTGACTCTGTAAGCAGGAGTGACTTTGGAAAAACAACATCTTAGGAGTTGTTCTGTGTTTAAAATTAACCCACACCTGAAACATAAGCAGAAACGCAGCAGCCATGTGCAGCAAGTCACTGTGTATATGAATATTTGTCAAAAGGCTGCAAAGGTGCACTCAGAAGTCTCCATGTAAAAAATAACAAAACCTCACAAAAACCAGACTCTGATAATATTTGGACATTTTTGACACCAGAGGAAGACATGTTTAGTCTAAGAAATGCATAACTGAGAGGAGTGATATACACACGTTGGGTACATGTCTCCAGAAGACCCATTTCTGCAGACTCTCTGCTATAGTACTCAAAAAATTTGGTAAACATGTTTCCATGCAAGAGTCAGGTACTCTAAACCAGGTCATGTGTTTGCTTTGTAAATCATGTAAAAGTCTCTGTGTTTATAGATGAGAAGTCCACAGATTGTTAAAGAGTATGAATTAGGTGAGTAGCTTATATGCTACACATACAAAGTCTTCTTCTAATTGGTTATAGAATCCTTTCAGTTGGAAAAAAGCCTTAATTCCAACAATTAACCCAGCTCACTGAGTCCACCACTAAACCATGTCCCTCAGTATCAAATATACATGTCTTAAATACTTCCAGGGATGGTGACTCAACCATTTCTCTGGGCATCCTGTTACAGTTCTTGATTACCCTTTTGGTGAAGAAATTGTTCCCAACATCCAATCTAAACCTCCCCAATGCAACTTGAGGTAATTCCCTCTCATTGTATCACTCGTTACTTGGAAGAAGAGACTTACCCCCACCTCACCTCAACCTCCTACTCTCCAGGCTAAACAATCCCAGTTTCCTCAGCCACTGCTCATCACACTTGTGCTCCAGACCTTTCCCCAGCTCCATTGCCCTTCTCTGGAAACACTCCAGCACCTCAATGTCCTTCTTATAAGGAGGGGCCCAGAACTGGATGTGACATTCGAGAACTCATCAGTACTGAGCACAGAGGGAGGATCACTGCCCTGGTCCTGATGGCCACTCCAATGCTGATACAGGCCAGGGCCTTCTTGGCCACCTGGGAACACTCTGGCTCATGTCCAGCTGCTGTTCACCAGCACCCCCAGGTCCTTTTCCACTGGGCAGTTTCCCAGCCACTCTGCCCTCAGCCCATTGTGCTGCCTGGGGTGGTTGTGATACACGTGTGGGATCTGCACTTGGCCTTGTTGAACCTCATGCTGTTGACTTCAACCCATTGATCCAACCTTTACTGATCCCTCTGTGGAACCTTCCTATTCCCTAGCAGAACAACACTCTTTCCCAGCTTGTTGTCCTCTGCAAACTGAGGGTGCAGTTAATGCCCTCACCCAGATCATTGATAAACATGTTAAACAGGACTGGCCCCAGCACTGAGCATGGGGTCACCACTACTGACCCGCTACCAACTGGATATAATTCAATTCACTACCATTCTCTGGGCCCAGTGTACCAAACATGTAAAGCCATGAAGGGTATTTCCATCCAGGCTATGACCTTCCAGTTTCTCCAGGAGGAACACTCTGGGAAATGATGTCAAAGGCTTTACTAAAGTCCAGGTGGCTGAGAGCAACAGCCTTCCCTCGTTCAGGTCACCTTGTTACAGAAGAAAATCAATTAGTCAGGCAGGACTAAATGAGGTGTAGGTGTCCCTGTGGAAGGTACTTATTGCTGCTAGGAAAAAATGTTCTTAAATCACAGGGCATATCTGCTTAATACAGCATTAAGTTGTGGTGAAGCAATTCTCCTAGAATATGTGAACAAATTCCTTATACAGTCAATAGACAGAGGTATGCACAGAAGGAGATCCTGGCTGTTCAAGATAAGACATCTCAGTTCATTCCAGAGACATCTCTCTCTGCTTCTGTGGCTGGGAAAGGAAACTGTACTTTGTTTAGAAGAATTACTTCACTAGACATTGAAAATGTGTAAGCACATTAGATGATTTACTGCATGAACTGCAATTTCTATACTCTATGGTAACAGAGACCTTGAATTCTGGAGGCTCAGAGCCCATGTAAGGGGAAATTAATTTCAGGAATAAGTAATGAAATGCTATATGCTACACACAGGTTGCCACCCTCTCATCACAGTTCTACTTTAAACTATTAATGAACTAAGATCAGCATCTTTTTATTTCAAATACTTGATGGAAGTAATTAACTCAAAGAGGAAACTTTCTGTTAATGAAGTACAATGTAAATCTCTCATTTCAATTCCTTTTCTGCATTGTCATTATAAGAAATGTTGCTGGGATATCTGCATCAAACAGGAAAAACCAAGAATGCAACCCCCAAACCAGCAGTGCACAACCCTTTTGTTGAGACTGGCAGCAACAGAAGTTGGTTTGAAGGAGTTCCCTACAAGCTTCCTTACAAACCTGAGGTAGATTTAAGACCATGTCACAAACTGTTCTATCCTTCTGTCCAAAAACTAAATAATCCATGCCTGTTCTAGATTTAACTGGCCTAAAATAAGAACCACTGAGGCACATTTGGACATGCTAGCACTGAAGTTTCTGTGTGCTGTTACAGTGCAATTTTTTCCACTGCTTTGCTCTCTCCATGGAGGACATTTTAAACAATAAAACAGGACAGCCAAAGCAAACTTGTTTTAGGCCTGTCTGCTCATTCTTTAATCTATCTTCTCTTTGTTCCACCAGATGTCTGCAGAGAAATCTTCACTTCCTTCCTTACCCCTTCCTTGATTTAGTGTAAGCCTTAGCTACCAAGATTAAAATAGCAAAGGGTGTCTTCATCCATTGCCTCCATCAATATGTGCACCCATTGTCAAACAAAAGATGTATGAGAGAAACAAATGCTTGTTAGATGAATTCATTCTTGTGCCTCCAAAGAGATCAGATCTATATATATTCTGTTGAGCAAAGAATATTACTTTGTAAACTTTCCAGCTCCAGGGATTAAAGTAGAAAAATTAGGAGAGATGTTCAATATGACAGTAGTTTGACAAAGTGGATCTTGCATTTTGAAAGTCATATAGGGTTCAATTTTGAGTCCTGGCATTTCAGCTTCTAGGGTATTTTTCAGAGAGGAAGGAAAATGTTTACACAAAACTATCAACAAGTCCTCCTTGCAGAGACATTTGGCTTTCTTCTATAAATAAGAGGATGATATTCTTCAGGGCTGAAATATGTTGGTTCTTGAGATATTTTACAAAAAAAAAAGACATTTTAAGAAAAGATTTCAAGAAATTTAAAACTCTTTTAGTTTGGAGAGAACAGTCTCATTTGTTGGTGAGCACTTGCAAACTAGCAAGGACTTAATAAGGAATGATTTTGCAGAATGTTTTGGAGAACAGGGAAAAGCCACAGTGAATACATATGAATAGGAGAAGAAAGAAATCCAGAATTGAACACCATCTGCCATGTTCTTTATGACATCATATTGTGGCTTTTATTCTTTGAGTGTGTTTCATTCCTGAGTAGTTTTGGGTAAATGTGAGGGTCTTTAACATCTGTGGGAAAGAAAGATCAATGCAGATCTTCAGAAAGTAGAAATTGCAGAAAGTCTACAAAGTGCAACATGCCTATGGTCAACTACAAGGTGTGGCTTGTTAGGTTTTTCAGGTTTTACTCTGCCTACTGCGCATAAAAGACACAGATATTTAATTATCAGGGTAATGCAATTGTTTAAATTAGGTGTTGTTCTAAATAGTTGACCTTAAGTCAGCTGTGACCTTTGTGGTTCGCAAAAAGACATGACTCAGTTACATGGCGTTTGACATTAAGACAAGCTGAAAGTGTGAAAAAGGCTTGACACATTATTGATAAAATTAGTTCAATTATTTGTTTCTGCCTTCCTAATAGCACACAGAAAAAACCTAGAAATAGCCATTCCTGTAGTGTGCTTGTGCTGTGAGTGTGTGACTCATTCCACATAACCTCAGGTAATTAACTACCTATGTCAGCAGCCCAGCCTTGGGTTCCTTCATCATCGATGGGAAGAGACAGACATTTCCAGGCAACTCAGGCCATCCAAGAACAAAATAATTTTTGTCACTACCTGTGTTGCTTACAATTATTGTAAAGGTGACAAGGGACAACTAGATGTGTTACACAGGCTAAAAAGAATAGCATAGAATTTCTAGAAGGCAACTACCAGTGGCTATTTTTTTAACTTGTGATATTCTGTTTCTCTGAGACCCAGAAAAGGCCCTTAAGCTGAAATGATGAACCTGTTCACAGGCATCCCTTCTAGTGCATTCTAGTGTGATCTAAGGGTCTGCCTGGAGAAGTAAGCATGAGACAAAGCTGCATTTTAGAGTTTTGGTTGGTGGGAAAAAATCCTCAATTTTACGTAAAGATTCTGAAGGTCAGATGGAAAGTTTTGCAAGAGAGAACTGTTAGAGCTGTGACATCCTGCAAGATTGCACTTGTGTTGAGACACTTCATCATTATTTCCAAAGCTGAAATCTCTGGTGAATTTATTCAAAATCAGTCAAAATCCTGAAATAAAGGGTAAAGTTTTTATATACACTGAAAAAATACTTTCTTTCACTGCATGTGGCCCTATTCTCAAAAAAAAAAAAAGTTATTAGTCAAATCACATTAAAGGTAAGTAGCATAGTAACACTTAAATGAGGAGAAATAATAATTTTCATAGTAAATTAGGGTTGGAAGTCTCTGTCATCAAATGTGCAGAGGACGACATATACTTGCCTCTCTTCTCCTGTGGTATTAAGGAATCTGGCCACCTTAGTCTTTCTCACATGTGTTTGCCAGTATATAACCTGAAAGCATAAATAAAGACCCTAAATAGATTTTAAGGGTACAGAAATAGGTTTTTTGTTCTTATTAATATTGCAGCAGTACTCCAGGGATATTTAACTTCCTAAATAGCAATATGACTTTTCAAGTGACTGAAGAAGGAAAAGGGTGGATTACTATAAAATTATTTACGACATCAGAAGATAGAATGCCAAAGTGTTCAGTTCACAGATATTCTTTTCGCAGGAACAAAACACACATACTTAAAGAAGAAAAAAAAAGTAGTTAAACCAACAACATAATTAAACTATTAACTATTTAGCAAATTTATACTATTTTTCTTATACCAACTATTCAACAGGTATGATGATTCACTTCAAAACATTTAGATGAAAATTACTGACCTAAAATTTTCAAACAGAAAATGAAAGGAAAGAAGTTCTTTCCTTACTGCTTTCCTTCCTTCACAAATGCAACCAATGTAAATTGACCCATTGTATCAATGCCAATATAAATACTCTACCAATAAAACATAAATGTTATTCTCTCAGCCTTGGGTCCTTTGGTTTCTATCCTCCCTCAGTTTTCGTGGAAAAGCTGCATTTTGTAACAAGTTTAGCAAGCTCACTACTTCAGAGAAAGAAAAATATTTTCCCAAAGCAGTCATGATAATACATCTGCCATCAAGTCTCCTTTTCCAAAGAGGAGGTGAGTTTTTACCTTTGTGAGCTGTCAAAGTTAGAGAATTAAGGGGTTTGTGCATGTCAGATCCCTTGTCAGAGTTTCTAAAATTCCCCAGAGAAAAACACTGATGTTGGATTATCTTTGAAGTTCTAGTATGAATCATTAAAGAAGCTTGTAGTTAAATCTTAGAGAGTGCTGCAGCTGTTTCCCTGCACAATTACAATATAATTTAGTTGACTACATAGTTTAGTTATGAAGTGTGGAGTTTTTTGGCTGCCATTCCTCTCAACTTCTCACTGAAGCTTTTGGATGCTGAAGAAATCACCATTTTTTTGTGTTGATAGAGGCTGGATTTGGGAGAGCTATGGATTCTGTCAGGGTTGGTACTAATTGTCAGAGTGGGCAGCAGTAAGCAATAAAGAGGAACTGGAATCTCACCTCCATGACCTCAGCAAGTAGGTATTTTGGATGTAAATTTAAAAAGGTTGTGTGATAAAGAAGAGGTTTTGCTTCCTGACTACAGTGTTTGATGGTATTAGTATGAGACCTTTAGTGATGCAGGGTGGATTTTGTGAAGAAAAAGATGACTGAAGATGACATTAGCTCAGGAGACATCACCAGAATGGCCTCTGTGACTACAGCAGAAGTATTTGACCCAGCTGATTTTGTTAATGCCTGTACATTATATATAGTACGATTAAGGTACACATGTGATCTAAATTTGAATTGCATGTGTCACATAGGAGCTTCAGGGGGTTTTGTATGTTTACTTGGGCTTTTTCCTCTCTGCACTCCCTTATGTCTTATACCATAAGTTTCATTATTCTTAATTGTAATGTATCACTGCTTCTCAAATTTCACTTTTAATAATCATGCTTTCATGCATGTGATCGGGAAACATCACAGAAGAGTGAAAAAAAAAAGCAAACGAAAATATTTCTTCAGAGTACTAGTGAATATTTCTTCAGAGTACTAGTATCCTTCTCAAGGGTTAAAGAGCAGCTCTTTCTTAGAAACGTACCCTTTATGACTTGCTGGAGCAGAGGCCAGGGCATGTATGTCATACAGGCAGTGACAACAACCTATGAAGTATATTTCTCTGACAGTGAATAAATGGCCTTTGATTTGTTGAGGAAGAATGTAGCCTCAAACCTTCAGGGACTGAAACAACCTTTGCTTATATCCTTCCACATATGCTTCCTCCATCTCTAGCTTTTAAAAATGGTCATTTTCTTCCAAACTTTAAAGGAATATGTATTCCTTTACCTGGTAGTACAAGCCGATGTATTATGCCCTATCTCCGTAAGAGAATGCTATGGAATCTGGCCAAACAAAAGCATCCCTGGAGTTATCCAGTTACTATAAGGATGCAAAAAATTTTAGAAACACCAGTCTAACACAGAAATGTATCATGTAAATCAATAAAATATGGAGTGAGGAACTTTGAAAGACCTGCTGAATACAAGTAGACCATAGCCTGACGGGACGACTGAGTGATGCAGATTTCAAAAAGTTGCAGATTTGCTTTGCACAGACCTGTCTGGGGAAATAAAAAATGAAACCAGGCAAGAGACAATAGGTAGTGGGGATGGCTGGAGTCAAATGCTCAGACTCAGTCACTGATTTCTTCAGTTTAGGTGAGGCCTGGACATCCTTAAAAGTGATGCTTATGTAACTGTCAATTAAAATGGACTCTTTATTGATTCCTTTGTCACTCTGGTTCTTCAACGTGAAAGAAAGCAGCAGTGTTCAGACATCTTTATAACAACAGTGAGAGTAACTCCAGGTTTTTATTTGAGATACCAAACTGTAATGTTTTGCCACAAATTGCAGAGTTTCATAAGAGGAAAGAACTATCCAAGGACTGTAATTATTTATCCAGGCTGGCAGTTGCTGGATACACGTATTTTCACTAAGAGCTGTAATAGATATCTTCCCATTACATGAAAGTATTTCTTAGGTCTGTCCATAAGAGAAGGTAATTTTCTTCAACCACAACCTATTCTTAGCTGTAAAAGAGCTTTTGAAAAGCAAGACTTTGGAGCAAGCATTTATACTCCCCTGAAATACTTTCCAAGATTAATATTTTGTGTTTAAACTGCAGAAGCTGCACATGGCTGCACTTGACTGATAAAACTCATGCATTTGTTAGAGACTTCACTGCATTTCTCCTGAAAATGGTCTCAGAATAATGCTCACTGAGCATCCTTGCCAAAGACTTATCATTTCAGTTTACTATTTCTTCATGAACTGGGTGATTAATCTGATTTCTCAGCCGTCAACACTCTTATATAAAAACAAAGCCAAGTTAAACAAGAGGAACATAAAGATAAAAAGTATTAAAGTATTTGTACAGAAAGAAAAGCAGATTAAGTGACTGTATACATTCTGTTCCTAAGTATTTATGAAACTGCAAAGCCAGATCTACAAATTAATAGGGAACTTTAAGCAGAAAAATATGCTGTTTATTGTTTTATTTAGCTTGAATGCCTTTGAAATCAGTCTGTGTTTTTATTTTTCCTTTATCCCTCTAATTTTGTATTCAGTCAGCCTTCAAATGTCTATTGTGCTTTCCAGGAACTGGATTCCCAGTGATTTTGGGGAACTTTGACCTCTTCAGTTCCATACAAGCTTCACATCATAAACAGTCACTTCTAAAGAAACTGGGAAGCCATGGAGTTCAACTCTCTTATCTCTTATACTGCCAGAACAGTATAAGCATGGAGTCAAGAACAGTTATACTTAATATCCATTTTTCACATAAGGATGCAGGATGGCACCTCATAAAGCTAAGTTAAGAGAGTGAAATCTAAATTTGCCTGGTGCTAATGGGAGGTGATAAACATTGTTTTTACAGAAAATATTAAATAGTACAACAAAATATCACTGATCCAAGGTTTCTGTTCACAGAAACAGTCCAAGAGCCTGAAAATGAAGAAAAATGAAGAAAAGAAGGCATTAAAATTTTTGCATTCAGGTTTCTTTCAAATAACTCAATACCCTGCTCCAATCTGAAAAGACAGCCAGAAAAGGAAAGTGGAACTAAGAATGACTCTCTACCTTGTTTTGGCCTCTGCAACAAGCTGAGCGAATGAGGAGCAGGGTGGTCTCCAGTGATGCTGACAGAAATTCTCACTTGAGCAGACAATGCTCAGAGGAAGAATCTAGCTGTTCTGGTCGCTTTCCTACCCATCCCTCACTCAAAGCTTTTCTTAGCTAATTTTTCTCCGATTAAACTCTCACTGTGTTCTGTGCTTTAGTTGTTTTCAACGTATTTGCAGCTCCCTCATGAATTTTGAAATGGTTGGTTTATTAATTTGTAACTTTTCCTTCTGGTGATGTGGCAGCTGCAGGAGTTGACAAAGTGGTGGAATGTTCTGGGTGTGAGGGAACTCACTGGTTCTGGCATGTAGTGGAACTGTAACTAACTTGGATCCTAAAGCCTTCTGGCTGACCAGCTAATGCTTGGAGGCCTTACCAATACAGGACACAAAACCAACTTGAATCTAAGAAAAGTGGAGTCATAGAATGATTTGGGCTGGAAAGGAGCTTTAATTGCTAATGGCTCACTGGTCCAGAGGTGTGTTTTTTTCTTTTTATATTTCCTGTGTTGGTATATGAAGATTTTTAGAATATGTTTTGATTTTGGTCTTGCAAAATGAGCTTGAACTTCTGAGATTATAAACAAAATGTGTTTATTGTCTCAATTTATTCAGTGTTAGAATGAATACTGAGAGAATGAACAGCCACTGTTTCTATTCTCTTGTGAGGTAGTGTATTTTGTGGAAACTATTGGTACAGACAGGAAACTTGGTGTCAGAGGTATATGAAGAGTGCCTTGGGAGTAATAGGATTGAAATGACAGAGACTTAAGCAAATATGTGCCCAGTCATATTTATCTTCTTGCTTACTGATGTCCTGAGGTGTTTTCTGCACAGTTACTCCCTAGACCGTGAATTCTAGCTTGCACTGTTACACAGGGTTATTCTGTCCCAAATGCAGGACTTTTCATAGAAATATCAGTTTTATCTCTTGTTTGCTATGCATGAAAACACACCAGCTAGGTGTGCAAAAACAGGGATCCAGTATAACAGAAGTAAATTCATATTTTATTTTCTCTTCAGATACTTACAGGAATTCTGTAAATTTTTTTTTCCCTACAAAAATGTCTTGAATTATCCCACTTGCCCAGAGTGGGAGCTTGAAGTATTATACCAGCATCTCTGAAGTTTTGAGCTATCTTTCACAATCATCCCAAAGCCCAATAACTGATTCATTTTTCTTTACCACTGGGAAGTCTAACAAAGCTATTCATGCGCAGCTGGTTCCTAACAACTGCATTTCAGTTGCCATTGCCTTTTCTAAGCAATTAATCAGAATAACTGCAATTATAGATAAGTCTTGACTTATTTAATAGATATTTAATAGTTTTCTTCTGTACCGATTCATTTTACTGAGAAGGAGTAATGAGTCAAAGTAAGAGCTTCTGCTTGTGTTGATGTAGCAGATGAGAAATTCAAAATGCTCAAAGCTGCAACATCATTAATCCTTTTAACAAAGCATTACATTTTTTACTTTTCTATTTTCCTTCTGTTTTGTTTCCTTCCCCCTCATATTCGAAGTTACAAAATAGAATAATTAACATAAAAACCCCGGAATTGTATTCTATTCTTGATGAGAGGAATGTAAACTCTGGATTTTATGATGAAGGCATCTTGTGCTGTGAATTTGCTCTGCTATAGGGATCTGATGTGACTCAGGTTGCCCTGATAGTGTCTGGTGCTCTGATCCCAAGTGTTCTATTTTTGGCTGGATAGAGTTAATGTTGTTCTTAGCAGCTGTAGAGTGCTGAGTTTTGGGTTTAGTAGGAGTATAGTGTTGATAACAGGCTGATGTTTTGGTTGTTGCTTAGCAGAGCTCACCCTAAGCCAAGATCAGTATCCCATGATCTGCCAGTGGGCAGGTGCACAAGAGGCTGGAGGGATCACTGTCAGCACAGGTGACCCAAACTGGCCAAAGGGACATTCCATACCTTAGAATGTCATGCCCAGTATATAAACTGAGAGAGGCTGGTTAGGTGGGGCCACTCTGCTCAGGGATGGGCTGGGCAGCACTCAGCTGGGGGTGGGCAACCACATTGTGCATCACCTGTTTCTCTTGGGTTTTATTCCTCTCACTCTTTTTCTTTATCATTATTATTGTTGTTGTTTTGTATTAGTTCAATTCAATTGTTCAACTGTTCTTATTTAAAGCCATATTTTTTTTTTTACCTTTTTCCCGTTTTCCTCCCCACCCCACTGAGAGGAGTGGTGAGTGAGCAGCTCTGTGGTATTTTGTTGCCAGCTGAGGGTTAAACCATGACTGTGAACTCACTGGTCCCCTTAAGACAGAGCTGAGTAAAAGTCGCCCCATGGTTTGTATCCAGCATGAATCTAGATTATTGTGATGGTCTGCTCCTGCTGGCACAAGATTTAGAACTGAAAAGATTCAAAGGATTTGGTGCAGGAATCAGGGCTTCTGGCCTGAGGCAGAAAACACTCAGTATAACTGTACCCAAAGGAATCCAGAACATGGTCCCTTGGTTTTTGGAAAGGAACATGTAGTGCTGATCTAGTCAATAACATTAAAGGATTTAAATTGCAATTAAATGTTGTTTGTCTTAATGAAGCAGTCCTCAGAGAGTAAGTGCTGAAATTCTCAAATACAGCCTTTGGGGGAAGATACAGAGAAGAACATGCAGTGACATCTCTAAAGGGAGAAACAATCTACCAAATTTAGAAGTCTTCATAGTGAGGTTGGGACTTGAATCTGTCATTAGTGCCAATGCTTTTCACAAACAATAGATAGAAAATACTGACATGAATTTGAAGTTAAACTATTTTGTTTAATAGGTTTTCATTAAATATCCGTTAAAATTGTAAAATATGAAAAGTACAGTATTCTAGAGAAAGATGAAACAATTGAGCTTGACTCTTGTCAAATGGGAGCACAATCATTGGGGAATGTGTGTGACAAAGCAACTGACCTCAGAGCAAACCTTTCCTGTCTCTAATGGCAGTACAGCACAGCACAACAGAGAATCTGGCCATGACTTCAAAAGAGTACTGATAAGAAAGTTTATGATTAATGTTTTCAGCTGTTTTCCTCCTCAAAGAAAGTCTTTAATGTGTTAGGGAATGCTATCAGAGATAGTTCTTTGTGCTACAGCATAACTCACTATTCTGTATGTCAGAAAGGAAATAAATTTTCTTTGACAGCTTTCATTTCTAGATGGCAAATTACATCCTTTTTTATACAACATACTCAACCACCTATTGATGTCAAAATGAGAATTTAATTTGGACCTCAGATTTTGTTAGACTGCTTTTATAAATGTAAAACTGAGCACCTTGTTACAAGTGGAGGTTTTTTATATATTTTTGTATTTCATAATACAGTGAAATAAATACTTGAAGATAACATTGTGGTATGGTAAAGAGCTGACAACTTATTCTGATGATATTTTATTTATAAAAGTCTTATTTATTTAAAGACCATATATAGTTAATAGTATCAGTTGTGTTATTTCTTCATCATTTCATTGACTAAGAGATGTATTCTAGCAAAACCAAAAATCATATTTAATCAGAAGTGAAAATGAAATTCTGTGTTATATATATGCTTGGATAACATTAGAATCAGACTCTGTTATTATTTATACTGATTAATTTTGCTAGCACTGTGAATAATTTCTGTTTTTCAATGGTCTCAGGGAAGAGCCAATTCCCAGCATGACAACTGAGAGAATGAATACAAGAACATTTTTAGATGGGCAGACTCTATGAAGGAGCTAAAGATGTGAAATCGGGAATAATCATAAAGCAAAATCCCTTGTGTAATTACAAACTGCTGGAAGCAATTGGAAGCCATCATAATGTGAAAATATAAACTTGCTGATTGCTAATTATGTGGAGACAATGTCAAAGTCAAATAAAATAATGCAGACAGTACAAAAGGTACTCAAGAATAGTGAAAGAATACCTCCAATCTCTCCAATTAAGGAAGAAAATTACACTACAGTGAAAATATTTTGGCATAGGCAAAGCAGAACTGGCAAATTAATGTCACAGAGTATTTATATTTCTGCTACTTACAAAATACTTGTGAAAAATAGTTTCTATTTTTTTTTTTAATCTCCAGGTTGATCAGGGGACTTACACTTAGCTTTAATATGTGAACATCCTAGATGTAATGCCACCCATTTATACAGGAATTGTCCTATGCTGGAGCATGTCCTATGCTGGAGCATGTCTTTCTTCCACCCACTTTTACTCTTCCTTTCTAGTAGAAGTGTTTCTAATGGTTAAAGTGCAAATGTAAATTGATCAGATAATTTTGTCATTAAGACTTTTTCTTATTATTTTCTGTAGAGAAGGGCTTTTCAGTGGAAAATTTAAAGTGTAATAAGAATTTGGAATCAGTAATAAAACTGTGAGTAATGTTTGTGAGACAGGCTACATGGGCAGCATTTACACTGTGAGTTCCAGGAAGGTTTCCCTGCCACCAGTTCCTGTATGCTCTCAAATATTTACTTATGAAGCATGAAAACAATGTCTTCCCCTCATTTACTCTGGTCCTCCACAAGGACCAGAAGGGACAAAATCACCTCCTCTGTGCAGCTGAAGAACAAAACTGTAGGGTTCACCACAGTCACAGTTCATCACTTTTCCTCCATTAGGGTATAAATTTTCCCTGTTTAAAACCTTCCTTCATTTTTTACCTAATGTAATAAATGTAGTTATAACTACTGACCATATTTCACAGCATATGATAACAATCTCTTGACCACAAAAATGAAATAAATAGTCAAATCTGTGAGAATTAGTTTGGACATTTTTAATAACAGCATAGAGTTCATTGGTAAATTAAACTTTAAAAGAAGTTTTGGCAAGAGATTTAGGAGTTTTCCTAATATCCAAAGAATACTTTGGATTGGTTCATAGGTAAATGTTATATGGCAAATGAAGCTCAGAACTACAAAGAAAAGTCTTTAGAGCCAGATATTTCTGTTGTTTCAGGACATTGCTAACCAACCTTGCCAATGTGTTGTTACATTAAAAACACACCAGCATGAAACTGGATATTTGGACCTCTCAGAAATGCATTATATCATCTGTAGATAAACACACTGTATTGTGTTTTCTGTTACAGACCTTTGCCTGTGGCACTAGAACTGCTTCCCTATGCATACAGCTCTTTAAATGCAGATGTAGTATTTTATATGATTGCTCCATACCATGCCATTAGTTGTTTGTTATGTATTTTACATCAAGCAAGTAATTTAAAGCACATTACCAAGGCTGCTCCCTCCTACTCCAGCCATATCAAATGTGTAGTCTATTTAAGTTTTCTTCTGTAATCAGAGGATCCAACCAGTGCTAGAACTCTCTTGTTGCAGTCATATTTTGAGGAAAAGTGATTGCTAATTTCATGTGAAATTATTACTTTAAAAATTGTCTCTTCAGTGTCTGGGATTTGAAAATTTTCTTCATTTACTGAGAAAGTTCTGTGCCTCAGAATACCATCTTTGACACATTGTACCTCAGTCATACACAGTCCCAACACCATAAAATCTAATATGGATATTAGAGGACAAGAAGCATTGTTTTAAAGCCTACTCAGACATGCTTTCTCTATTAACACTGACAGTTTTGCATATTTATCTGTTTAAAGATTAGAACTAAGCAATGCAGTGCCCACCCCATCATGGAGCATCCTCCAGATGGTGCATTCAGCAAGGATCTCCTCATGGCATGAGGTACCTCTGCATCAGTTCTGGTCTGCCCAGTCCCAGGGCAGCCTGGTATTTGGAAACTGGAAAACCTCCTGCCTTTTACTTTATTTTCTCTAGATTTTAAACAGGAAAATTAATTCCCCTTTAGCCATGCTTGGCAAGGAGTAGGTCCCCTACATCTGTCACCAGCCTTTTCTGGCCACTGGCAGCTGTTCCTTCACCTAGGTCCCCAACACTGTGAGGGTGGCCAAGGGTGTTTAGAAAAGAGGCACAGGCAAGACTTAGGAACTGATTACTTTTGGTGAGAGGACACGTAATGGAAAGATATTACGAAGAGCAGGGAACAGACATGGACCTGGCACTCTCTGGGGCAAAAAGAGAAAAATACTTTATTGAGGAATTATCCCATGAGTCACTAGTCAAGCAAAGCACTAATCTGTACCTACTCAAGCTAATTAAGTTGAAAAAATGTTTTAGAGAAATTAAACTTGGCAAAAGCATAGCTTTGAAACCATCTGCTCTGACCACATACTCTATTATTCCAGACATTTTTACCTTGAAAGAAACAACCTGACACCTTGAAACTGTGTTATTCCTAATGGAGGAGTACATTTTGTTGTTCTTCTTTAAGGTTATTTTCAACATCCTTACAGTAGGAGTAAATTTTCTTATCTTTCACAGCAGTCAGCGGCATATCTTCAGTGCTGGTGTCTGGTGGGTACAAAAATTTGTCTCTACTAAGGATTCTGACATTTGTTCAATGTACACCAGGTTTGAATTTGGCTGAGGCAATCAATTCTGACAAGATCCAGACACAGATAGAAAGATGCATGCTGACTCTCATTTCATTCCAATCTAAAGTGCATTTTTATCAGTAGTAATCCCAGTGATTTTAGAAACAGTTTGAGAAGTTACCTGTTGTTCATCCCCAAAGGAACTTGGATCCTGCAGTTATAAGTATTGTCAAAATAATATAAAATCCCAAAATAGGTGTGCTTGATTTGAGTTCAAATCTGAAATTATTTAGTGAAAAAAAAAGATTTTGTAAAAAGAGAAAAAAGTTTCTGCATAGCTTTACTAAGTACTCAGCTAATGATTTAATCCATTGTATGAAATAATCCACTCATACATGTGTGAGTGTATTGGGTTTGCATGCAAGATTTTGATAGCCAGGCTGCTTAAGTGAGATGCTGCCAGAAGATTCCCCCCTTTCTCCCATGTTCAGTGCCAGGTACTCCAAGATGGACATGCTACTGGCCAAAGTTGGGCCCATCTCTCGTGATGGTAGTGCCTATGGGATAACAGATTTAAGAAGAGGAAAGAAATTAGTGCGCAGGAACAATTTCAGACAGGGTACAAGAAAGTGAGAATTTGTGAGAACACAACTCTGCACCCAGGTCAATGGAGAAGGAGGGGGAGGAGGTGTTCCTGGTGCCAGAGCAGAGACTCCTCTGCAGCTGGTGAGGAAGACGATGGTATGGCAGGCTGACACCCTGCTGCACATGGAGGTCCATGGTGGAGCAGAGATCCACCTGCATCCCTGGGTAATCCCACACTGGGACACGTGGATACATGAAGGAGACTGTGACCTACTGGGTCACTGGACCTGCACTGGGCCAAGCTCCCGGCAAAACCTGTGGTCCTGTGGAGAGAGGAGTCCAAGCTGGAGCAGGTTTGTTGGCAGGACTAATGACTCCATGGAGGACCCATGCTGGAGTAGTCTGCTCCTGAGGAACTGCACCCCGTGGGAGGGACCCAAGCTGGAGCAGCTCATGAAGAACTAACTGCAGCCTGTAGGAAGGAGTCATATTGTAGAAAGTTATGGGGAGTAACCCCACAGTGGAGCAGGGGAAGAGAGTGAAAGTGAGAAGAGGAGAAAGTAGTGGCAGAGACAACATGAGGAACTGACCACAACCCTCATTCCCATCTCCCTGCCCCATGTGGGGTTAGAGATAGAATTAGGGAGTGAAGTTGAACGTGGGAGAAAGGAAAGGGTGAGAGAAAGCTGCTTTTAAGATTTGATTTTATTTCTGATTATTCTATGCTGTTTAGATGGGTAATAAATTGCCCCAAATTGAGTCTATTTTGCTCATGATGGTAATTGGTGAGTGATCTTTCCCTGTCTTTACCTTAATCCATGAGCCTTTCCTTATATCTTCTCTTTCCCCTCCCCAGTGGAGAAATGGGGTGATAAAGCAGCTTTGTTGGGCACCACACATCCAGCCAGCATTAAACCACCACAGTAATGGAAGGAAAACACTTATTTTCATTCCTTTTTTCTTTTTTTTTTAAATGCCACTCTGGCCCTCTTTGATACATATGTTGCTTTGATTTTATGCTTTTTATGTCAACTCTTGTGTGCTGCTATTCTTTTGCCTTTATAAAAGAAAACAATGGGTAAATAGGAACTAGTGATCAAAGAAAAGTATGACATAAACCCTTGATATATACTTCTTTGAAAAGTAATCTGAAAAATATTAAATGTTTACTTGGTTTTGGAGGGTTTTGGTGAAATTCAGTTTTAAGGATCATATTCTAAAAAATGAAACCCAGTCATGGTAACATATAGACCATAAAGTATTGCACAGGATAGGTGTGTATCCTGACTAGGATTAGTGAAATATTTGGGAATTTTAGGGCTTAGTTCACATTCAATGTAAGCATTTTGTAATGCATCTGTAAGAGTTTTGTCAGTATTAAAGCATGTAAACCTGATTTTTAAAGAATTAGCAGGGAACATACAGAGAACAGTTTGTTCATGGCTGTGGAATTCAGTTTCATTGTTTGCAGACCTCAGTTGTGCCTCTTGGTTTCATATCAACTTCTACCTCATGTTCTGTGAATTCTCCACAAATGTTGCTGATTAAATAATAGAGGTATTTGTGAACTTGATGTTCAGTTCAGAGTCAGGTTTTGAAGTCCATGTGTTTCACAGTCCGTTGACTCCTTGTGTACTCAACCAATGCAGAAGTGAAGCTCTACTGTGAAAAGGAAATGTTTGTTTCTCTGCACTATACTTTGGGCATTGAAGGAAAGGCAGGATGACCAGCCCTGTCTTAGTGGTGTAACCAGTATGAGTGGGCTTGCACAGTCTGTGGATTTAATCTCATTTTTTTAATCTCTATCTACTAAAGGTACACAGAATGAAAAAAACTTTACAGAGGTAGCAAGAAACTAACTCTCTTCCTTTCTTCTCTCTGTAGTTTGTTGCTCAGCCCAACTGCCAGCAGCTGCTTGCGTCCCGCTGGTACGACGAGTTCCCTGGATGGCGGAGGCGACACTGGGCCGTGAAGATGTTGACATGTGTTGTGATAGGACTCCTTTTCCCAGTCTTCTCTGTGTGCTACCTGATAGCTCCCAAAAGCCCATTGGGGCTGTTCATCAGAAAGCCATTTATCAAATTTATCTGCCATACTGCATCGTACTTGACTTTCCTGTTCCTGCTGCTGCTTGCCTCTCAGCACATCGACAGGTCAGACCTCAGCATGCAGGGGCCCCCGCCAACCATCGTCGAGTGGATGATATTACCGTGGGTCCTGGGTAAATGTATTGCTAAAGAAAATACAGTGAGAAGTGTTTTGACCACTGTGGTTTAGCCAAGCGTTCCTAAGGCAGGATACAGCAGATTTCTGTCATGAATTACTGACCTACCAAAGCAGGCAAATGGTCCTTCTCCTCCCGTGCTTAGCAAGAGTAGTTGACAATGTAGACAAATGGTAGAGTTTGACAATCCAGAGTCACCATCTGATAGATTACAGTGAGGAAAAGCAAAAGGTATCAAGGATTCCTTCCTATGATTATGCAGTGCCCTGAAACATACATACTGTTTTTTCTTTTTAATCTCTATTTTCTCCAGACCAGAAATTATCCTGGTTCATTTAAGTGTCCATTTTTTAAAATTTGCTAATCTACTTTTAAAAATAATGCCTTTGATACAAGAATTATTTTTCATATAGGGAAATGAGGTGTAATGTAATTTCTGTAGTTTTATGACCAACTTTAGTTACCTACAGTATGCTTCTTTTTAAATGAAATGCACCTATAGAAAATAGTGATGATCAGCACTCTCAAGTGAGTATTTTCATTAAAATATGCACACAGAGTATTTTTTCGGTTTGAGAACTTGTCACTCAATTCAAACCAAATACTCTAGAAGAAAATGCCCTAGAATTTTTAAAATTCTAAAACAAAAAAAGCTTACTGCTATATCCTCATGGTTTAAAATAAAAATTTTGGTCTGGGATTATTGAAAGCCTACTTTGTGTGGGCTATATCATCCTCAAATATGATTCTTCCTTCCTGCGATCCTAGTATTATCCTAAGTTTTGTGCTATCACGAAGTGAAAGACTAATATAAAAAACTATGATCTTTATACATTACCTCAGAAATAAATGCTGCAATGCTGAGGAGGAGTAGGAGGTTCTTCTGTGCTGTGCCATGCCCAGAGGAGATATTAGTACCTTTTCTGTCTGGCCTTCCAAAATAGCAAATGGTCAGTAACTAGTCAGCTTTCACAGTATCCTGGGGCTAAAGGATAATAAGAACAAATGCATAGCTGACACATAGACCTTGACATACCAAAGTGGATTTTGTCATTAACCTGTCTTTTAATGGAGCTGAAAGAAAGAGGCACAGTTTGAGAAGGGCAAGAGCTAGTTTCTGGTAAAGGCAATTCAAAAATTTCAGTGACTAGCTCCTCTCCAGAAAACAGTCAGTGAGAAGAGGAAGAACCTCTTATTGCCCTCAACCTCTGACGTAGTTGTTTATTTTGGAAGATGTTTAAGAAACTCAGCATCCCAAAGCACTTGTTTGAAGAAGCCATTAACCCTGAGAATTATGGCATTTAAGATGACTATCATTTCTAAAAGAAACATTAATATTTTCAGTATAGACTCATATGGCTGGATTATGCCTGTGCTGAACAAATCCTTCATCAGTAAGTAGTACAGGTCAAGTCAAGGGAGCCAATTCCATAAACAAAAGTTCATGAGCATGGATGAAGATCAATATTTTGATGCTGCTGGTTAAATAGCTTGTAGTCAATCTAGACTGTACTGTTCAGAAAAACTGTGCCTTCCAAACTCTCTTGCATTCAAAATGATGCATTTTGTACACTGATCTCTGGTGTTTCCTAACCAGCAGTTTCCTGTTCCAGTTTCACATTTTCTGTGTTCAGCTTTCAGATTTTGGTTGCTGTAATGCTTTAGCCCAGCATAAAAATGAGACCTCAGTTTCACCCATCATAATTTAAGGCAATTCATTTGGTACCTGATTTCTCCTTACCATTGAAGGAGACACACATCTCCACAGAACATTCCAACATGTGATGAACGCGTCTATTTCAGCTTTTTTGTTTGTTTATTTAGGTCTTTTTCATGTTGTGTTTTTCTGTTTGGTGGTTTTTTGTTGAGGGAGTTGGTTTTGTTCATTTTGTTTTGATGGATTTTTGTTTGGTGGTTTTTTCAGTGCTTTTTGGTGGTGGAGGTTGTTTTTCTAAAAGGAATGAATCTCAGCCAAACCCTGCTCTTTTCCTATTCACATACACACAAACTGTAGTCTAGTCATCTTTTAATAAACTTAATATTTTTCTTAAGTCCTTATAAAAATGGTTAGGTTTGTTTCCAGACTGCAATGTAGTTTGTTGTCTCATCTCTTCAAACCATAAAATTATGCAGTATCCTTAAAAAGAGTAAATTAAGCACTCAAGGGAGACTATATCTGAGGTACATACTTTTGTATTTTCTGGATGTAAACAAAAAATTTTGTCATTTGAGTCAAAACTAGCGTGGCTTTAGGGTTATAGTTCTTCTCTGAAACCTGCAACACTACCAAGTAAATACCTCCTTGGGAAAGTGTATTCTGGAGCAGCAACTACATGTCAAAACTATTATTATTTTAAACAATAGATTTTTTTTTTCTTAATTCAGATAGTTCTGAAAGTAGTTTGCATACTATCTCTTTTAAAACTCAGAGGGAAAGAAGAGCTCACTGTTGCAGGTTTCTCATTGACATGAACTTCAAGACACAGATATTTAATGAAATTTAAAGAAAATTAAGAAGTTTCAAGACTGTCCATGGTGACCTAAACTCTCCAGTGAGCAAATAGTAATTAGTGTTTGCCAATTACTATGTGATAGAAGGCTGAATGTGCATAATTAGCACCTATTAAAAGTGTCACTAGAGTAGGAGGCTCAGAGGGAAAACTTGTATTGGGCTGAATTTCCATGAAGAGTGTCAACTTTACATTTTAAAGGTCTCTTGATGAAACCTCTGCATTTATTTTGTCTTTTACATGATTAAATGGTTACATAAGCGATGCTCCACTGTGTGATGATTATCTGTGGAACAGTAAGCCAGTGTTACAAGGCTGTCATAACCTTAAGAAGTAGTTGTGGGAAAATTTCTCAGTAAGAAGAGTCAGAATCTACTGTCCTCGCACTTAAAGAAATAAGAGAAGCTTTGGCTCATAAGGAAAATCAGTTGTCATCTTATTATTAGCTGTTGCTTTGCACTACAGAAACATAGGCCTGTTTACTATACTTGACAATCTATCACCATTCAAAAATGAACAGGAAAATCAAGAATATAATCGTGGGGGAAAAAAACAAGGAAGAAGAGTTTTTTCTATCGTCATATTTCCCATCCAGTTGCTGAGTGTCCTCTGAGCATGATAGCAGTGATTCAGAGGGGAAATCAAATAACACCCAACTTCACCCTCTGTGTGCTTTGACTGCAGCTCTTGTAAGGATCATATTGGTCCCTGTACATTTGTCATAGCTATTCTTCAGCCTCAAACCATGGCCTCAAACTTAGCAGTGACTGTACTAAGTGTCCTCACAGTGGGCATTTGCTTCGCCAGCAAATGCTATGAAGTTCACAGGAGAAAGGCATCAACCAGAAAAATTTAGTGTTTAGCAGTTGTGATTGAAAAACTGCCTCCTGGCTTTTCAGGGTGGCTGCAGAAAAGGACATTTTTTAGGCAATTTCTTTTCATGAGCTTTTTCTCTTTTATGGTCATATTTAAATGTTCATTTTAATTGCATTGCTCAAAAGCCTGCCTGGAGCAGGAATGCAGCCTTACTGGATCTCTTGAACAATGTGTTCCCCACCCTTTCTGTCAGAATGGTTTATACTATTAGAGTACATGAATCTATAGAGAATGAGGATGTTTGGGAACTGTTCAAAATTGCAAACATTTGTGGTTAGCAAACTGTTGGTGGGATGTATGGGAATGTATGGTCTCATCAGTCCTCAGCACAATGTACATCCAAACTGATGGCACAGCAAGACACTTCAGATATACTGATCATAGAGGAGGCATGTACAATGTGCATCATCTTCTAAATTAGGTCAAGAAAATGTTGTGTAAAAAATTAAACATTTAGTATGAACTGATGTGTTTCAGGGAGCACATATAGGGGGTAATATGGCTGGCAAGATGAAACAGTACATAACCAATAGTGACATATATAGCACAGAGGAGAAAAACAATCCCAGACAAGCAGGAACACACTTTGTTTATGGAAGGATAATGCACATAATGACCACAAAAGGCCATTAAGTCCAAACTACTGCTCAACACAGGCTAACAGCAAAGGCAGGTCACACTGTTCAGGTTCCTGTGCAGTCAGATCTTGCAGTTCCCCAGGGATGAATATTTCACAGCCTCTCTCTCATAGTGCCTGTGTCTAGCAACTGGTAAACTTTCATCTTGATACTAGTAGCAATATCTCATGCCACAACGTTGTAACCATTATCTCTCATCCTTTCAATGTGCGCCTCTAGAACAAGTCTGGCTCCGGCTCTTCAGAACCAGCAATTTCATTAGTGGATAACAACAGCAATACAGAATCATAGAACATTCTGAGTTGGAAGGGACCCACAAGGACCATCTCTTAAGTGAATGGCCCATAGAGGGATTAAACTTACAGCCTTGGCAGTATTAGTACCATGCTCTAACCAACTGAGCTTTGACAGTAGTTACCCCCCATTAGTGTTCTTTTCTTTAGCCTGAACAAAATCAGCTCTCTCAGCCTCTTCTTGATCATCATGTGCTCCAAGACCCCATTTAACTTGATGGCCTTCCATTAAGTTCACTTCAGCCCGTCAATATCTCTTCTTTGCTAAGTATTCCAAAACTGGACTCAATACTGAAATTTTTTATTTAAACATCAGGAGAGCCACTTCTTCACCAGACTGCCTGTATCTTGCCATAATAGGACCTTTTACTCAATTACTTTAACTCAAGTTGTAAGAATTTAAGGTTAAAACTATCTAGATAGATTATTTTGTTTTATTCTTTGGTTCTTGGTGATGTTGGCTGACATGTGGCTTTTGGCTGTTGGTGATGTTGGCTGATACGTGGCTTTTTGTACTTTAAGATTTGATCCATAATGGTCTTGTTATTTCCAAAATGTTTTGTTTCTATTATAATTTTTAAAAAAAAAACAGGTGGCTTTTTCCTTGGAAAGTACTTTTAATGGTGCCTCTGGCCATGTCATTCCCGCTTCTTTGCCTGACCTGACCCAGGACCCAGACATGGTGCACAGTTGTTCCCCTCACAAACAGCCATTTAACCATGGGAAAGCCAGAGGTGTGTGCTTGATTTTGTGCATGTTCTCTTGAAATAGTTAACAAAATATGCCCCAGAGAGTGGAAGCCTCTGAATTATTCCAGAATACCTCTTGTTACCTTCATATACCTTCATATACTGTCAGCAGCTTCATATACTGTCAGTTCATCAGCCCAGGTGTAAAACAGAAGAGCTTTATCAAGCTTCATCAATACTCACTGAATTCCCTGGAAGGACTTTCCTTTGCTTCACTGAGCTTTGGATCATTAACAGCTTGTCTCACTTCTTGTATCTGTGAAAAACTAACAAAGCAGAGAAAAGCTATGTTTGTCAGTTAAATGGTTTCACAGCCCAGCAAAAATATGTTTTCCAAGAAACATGCTAAAAAGCTGTTGTTGATCTTGGCATGCAGAGATTGACCCCAAGAAACCTCTTGCTTCCCATCACTTAAGGGTAAGGAACAAAAATAGCACAGAGCAACCAATCTTTTGTGGGAAAGGTAAGGCCAAAATAAGCAAAGGATCCACTAAACATAGTTCATGATATTGCCTTTCATATCTCTCTCTGACAAATTTTGATGTTATTGGTCACAGTGAGACTTTATTCATAATTATAATTATAAACAACAAAAGGCAGTATTGTAGAGATGGCATGAATCTTTGTGAATTTCCACTGTTGATGGAAAATTATCTTTGCAGTTGTTCAAGTTTCAGCACCACACAGGAATTTAGACAGGCTGTGTCTAAGTTTTTTTCCTTAGAACCTAAAACACCTTTGAATAGATTTCAGAGGGAAGTTATTTCTTTGTTGTTTGTTTCTTTTGCATGAGACTAAGAGATGTATTCCTTAACAGTAAAATTACTGCTCTAGGTAGCTATAAAGGACCAAACAGGATAGTTCCAGAATGTTTTCTAACCAAAAGTTGTCTACCAGCATTAAAACATAATGTGTTTAACCCAATGTTTTATGCAAAGGAACAGAGAATTTTTGTAACTGTATTGAGCTGCTGTGCTCCTAAAAGTTGCAAGGTTTGTCATCAGATTCTTATTTTATGAAAAGAAAAACAGGTCCACTTTTTTGAAAATATATCAGTATCTAATATCCAAAGATTTCAAGACTGGAAATAGCCTCAAAATCAAAATCTCTATAAAAATATCTAAAATAAAAGCTGATCTTTTCAGTGTATATTTGATGCATCTATAAGTTAATGAAATGCAGTATATGATATCTATTACTAAATTCTTAATAATTTTTTTAAGCATTGTGAGAATTTTAATGAAAGATGTTACTTTTCTAAGAACATTTTTATTTTAGTGCTTTTTGCTTTTCTAAGACATATTTTCAGTTTGTTGCTTTGAATAAAACTTATCTTACAATATGTAGGGTTTATTTTAGAAGAAACTTTTTTCATAATATTCAGAAAATTTTGCTGCAAAAAAATATTAAGCTCACAAAATCATTTTATTTCTTCAAATTCATTTTATCTGATCATTTTTAGTTCCTTTCTTGCTTCAGGCAAACTGGACTTCATTCAAATGGTTGCAATTGACCAGCTTGCATGGATAATAATTCACAATGTTTTACAAAACCTCTCCATGGTGCCTTATCATTCCTAGGACCCCATGTGGTCTGTGGGATCCCTGCCCTGAATTTATGTATTTCATCCCATTAAAACCATGGGCATTTAATGAAATTTGTCTCTGTCATCTCAGGCTATTTCAAAATATCCATGCTGTTATTTCTTTTTTACTGCTCCAATATGTGAGTATAAACAATGCAGCAAGCATTTGAAAGTCTTACCCTCAACTTTTTAATTTAAGTCCTTGATTAATGAGGTGGAAGAGCTGCATAATGTTGATAATTTCCTTGTAAGTGGCAATAAATGATAACAGCATGGAATGGATAGATGAGGCTCTAAGAGGCAGGTGTTAAATCTGGCTGGTGTGAAGAGATAGCATAAAGCACAGTTGGAGCAAAGAGACAAACAGAATATAGCAAAGAATATGCAGGTAAAATAGTGAAATGTGCTCTGAGTGGAATTATTTCAGCTAAATACGGGCATCTGGAAGCTAGACATCTGTTTTAATTAAGCCTGATCCTCCATGGCACCCTTTTCAGCTATGGGAAGTCTGACCTGCAGATGACAGGATTATTGCCTTGTAGATTCTTGTTTCCTCCCAGGGAGCTAAAGAGAGCTTTGGGCAAGCAACTTCTCCCCAACCTGACTATCTAAAGGGCTTTTATATCTACTTCCTGTCTTTGGCTGGTTTCTCTTAGCAGCTTTTCCCCAATACCTGTGTGCAGGCTGGCAGTGTCCCCTCTGTTTTGTTGAGATGTCAGCTTTCTTGCTTCTCAGTGTGTAGCTGTGACATGAGCTCTGTCAGTTTGCAGTAATGTTGCTGCTTTGGCATGTTAATTATCAGGCAGTGCCTGGACATATATCTCTTTCCAACCTGTAGCAGTGCCTCTATTAGACAGTCTTGTCACTGCATGTCTTCTTGATAGACAGTCTTGTCAGGTCATGTTTGGAAATGCCCTGAAGCCTAAGATCAGGTCGTATCCAGCTATCCATAAATCTTCCAAGTAGAAAAGTGTCCCAGGTCACAGAGATAATTCTGCTTTGATCTCTGGATGTATTTTTCTTTAAAAAAAATGCCATATAGATTTTCCAAATCTTTTTGTGATTCTCCCAGTGAATGTAACAGAAGAAAGTTGGCATGTTGTGTCACAGCCTGTGGAGGTAAGGGTGGTCTGACTTCTTTCCCCCAGACCCTTCCTTCTTGTAAAAAGATACATTTATGATCTACAAAAATATTTCCAGGCCTCTGGCTGCTGTAAATTAAACCCAAACAGCACAGCTGGGAATCCCTGAGGTTTGTTTTTCAGAATACCTTCATCGTGCATGGTATCAGAGACATCTTCAGCCTTGCATAAAGGCTCTGGGATTTCAGAGTACACTTTTCTAGGATAGCCCTTCAGGCACACTTGGGAGGATTTACAGAACTCTAGAGAGTCCAGTTCTTCCAGCATTCCTTGCTCCAGATGAGCCCTGCTAGGAATCCCTAGCCATGGACAGCTGGTAGCTGCAAAGACACTGATCACAGCTTTCAGGGTGAGGTTGCCCTGGAACTGTGAATTTGAGCAATCAGCCTTAGGACTTGGTCCCAAGATATGCTTTCAAAAATACATGGTGTGAGCAGCTCTCCCATGCATATCTAGGCTGGGTATCTTTCACAAATTTAGTCATCATCAGTGTAGCTTCCAGTTCTCTGGAGTCACATGGGGTCTCAGTAACTGTACTTAGATGCTTTGGCTGGCAAGAAGAGCAAATTATCACATCTCCATTACAGTCAGCAAAAATATGGGATTTCCAGTTTTCCATTACTATTTGCTTGAAAAGAACATGCATCAGGATGAACATAAAAGTTTTCTGGAACCAAGAAAATAATTAGAACCAGCTTTACTATGTCAAAGTATACCCAGAACTTTCAGCTGCCAAATGACTTCCAAATTGCTGGTAGCTTGGATTAATTGTGTTTCTAATTCAAAATGATTAAATTTACAACAGCCATATACCTTCTTCCACTATTTTATAATAGGTCGGTATTTCTTTGTTAATGTCAACTTTAAAATTACATTTCATTTTCTGAAGCCCAGGAAGTGCTTGGAAAAACGGTCTGGCTTTTCACTTACAGAACAGATCAAGTGCAGCAGCATTAGTCAGCATTTCTCTTTCAATATGTACATAATCCCATTATATTTTAGGCAGTGCTGTCAAAGCATACAATACTGAGCAACAGTCTTAGAGAGAACAGCCCCATTGCAGTCTGTGTCAGTTCATATCTTTGGCTGGTTGTGGACCGTAGAATATTTTGGCAGAAAACTCCAATTAACCTAAAGCCTCTTTTTAAAGCAGTCATCTTATTTTGCATCCCAACCTACTACTGCTGTCTTTTCATATATTAAAGCATATTTTAAAGAGAGTCCTTAACTCTGATGAGTTACAAAAAAGTTTATTTCACTCTATGAATGTGTGTACTGATTTCTGCAAAACCTTTTTATTTAGGGATCTCCTCTTAATGCAGCTGTTTGCTTTCTGTGCTACAGCAGCCTTGCCAATGTCAAGATCCTGCGACTTTGAAGTGAAAATTCCTTAAATGAAAAAGAGGAAGGCACTGTTCTATGACACTGAGACTTGGAGGCCATGTCTGTACACAGACTTCAGCTCAGAGCCTGGAGCTGGTGGTTTTTGCAGGAGTGCAGTTCTCCTGCAGCACAGGGGTGATTTTTATGCGCTATAATGCAGGTGGAGCAGTGATACAGAGCAGTGTCTGAAAAGAGAAGGGGATTTAGCAGCACACAAAATTATGACATGATGATGGTTAGGTTAGGTCTTAACAAGTTATGGCCAAAGGGTGGTGGAAGAGCAAGCACGGACATTTGCAAGTTCATGTACTGTGTGATGAAGGTTGGAGAGGACTGTGGAGAGAAGGGGAGGCAGATCTGCTGTCAGCATGTTCATACGGCGTGTCACAAGTGG
The DNA here is from genome assembly GCA_013398995.1 of Alaudala cheleensis. Taxonomy (NCBI): domain Eukaryota; kingdom Metazoa; phylum Chordata; class Aves; order Passeriformes; family Alaudidae; genus Alaudala; species Alaudala cheleensis. The sequence goes on from VWYE01000996.1 coordinate 162,285, forward strand.
CCAGGTCTTTGAAGAGTGAGTGGCTGGAATGGGCAGGCATGTAGGAGCCTGCCCCAGTAGTCTTAGGAAGATGTGTTGCCTTTGTGATGGCACTTGGGCAGCTCACAGCAGCGTAGCAGCATGTGCTGTTGGAGGATCCTGAGCCCTGCCATGCAATCATGTTCAGCTGTTCTCCCACTGTTACTCAGCACAATTGATTGCACATTTAAAAGAAGTGTTCAATTTGTAATAGTGCTATATTTTCTGGGTTAGTTTTGTCTGATACACTGCAGATAGAGTTGCCATCAGCCTGTCTAGGTTGTTGTAGGCAGTAAAATGGGCCTATCCCATTTTCCTGCCTACATGTTCCTAGCAAGGTCCTTCCCCAGAGTATGTTGCCTCAGGTCTGCAGAATGCTGAAATGGTGATGGCAGCATGGCTGAAAATTAATCCTATGAAAATAAAAATTGCTGAGCCAATCAGATGATTCAGATACTCCTGATGCTTGTCCTTATTGGTGATGACACACAGAAACAAGAAGGGACCATGTGTCTGAGGTTTGAGGGTGAAGTTAGTTAGTTAGAGGAAGAGAACTTTTCCTTTTGAAAGCAATCAGAATCAGGAGACAAAAAACCAAGCCAATACACTACAAAATTACATTGTAATAACTAAAATCCTACCTTGCACAAACAAGAATAGGCCAGAAATTACTTCTTTGGGGTCATGTTTAAGAAAAATCACAAGTTTTCCATCCAGTCAACCAGAAGACCCATTGAGACAAAATGTTAAGGTTTAAGGAGAATTAAGCTCATACTAAGAAAATTAAGAACTCTATAGGCCCCTGCAGGAAATCTGTTCATCATTTTCTAAAAGAGCAGGTGAAAAAAAGCCATGTTGATTTAACTGTATCTCAACACCAATATGTGAGAGATTGGCCTTATTTCTGGTGAATTTTGCCCCTCTAATGAGCACAAAGTAAGAAATTCCTACAAGAAAATAATTAAATGTGAAAAATTAAAATCTGTAATGGTATTGTTACCAAAAAATCTCTGTAGATAATGATGGGAAATATGCATCTAAATGTACTGTGTTGTCTTAGCATATCATGCAGTAATGTGGAGTATCTTCTTCAGAGTAGTTTTAATTTTTATAGCATTAGAGTCTCCACACTGCTGTCTCTGAAGCTATTAAACCAAGTTCATGTCAGATAACTTGCAAGATTTCCCACTTGCATTGAATATTTCTATTTCACTCTGTCTAGCACAATGTGTGCTCTGCACACCTGAAAATAGTTTCAATTCCTCCATGTCCTAGAGGAATGTGTCAATAAAAGACTTTCTTCTGGAGACACTACTCTTTCATATGGAAAAGGGAGACTTTAGTTCAGCATTGACAATGACAATAGAAATTCTCTTCCTTATTGTCTGGGTTCCAATGAAAACTTAGCTGGATTGAGTTCTGCAGTCATAAATTTTCCATTATGAAGTACATTGCATCAGTTACCAAGGACTGAGTTGACACTGGTAACTTATTTTGAGACCCTTTTTATACTTTTCAGGATACAGTGAGAGACTGAAGAAAACCAAAGAAATTGTACATGCAGATTTTGGGGGGTGGGGGGGGGGGCAGAGTGGGTGTGGTTTTGTGTGATAAATTAATTCTGGAAACAGCAGAAAGATGAAATATCACCTAACTAGATGTGTAATTTAGGGCACTTATCCACCTTCCCTTTACACTTGATGTAAGGAGAATCAATCTATTATGGATTAAGTGTCTAGAACCGTCAACCTTTTTTAATTCAATGTTCATGCCTAATGAATTATTTTCTATTTACAGGTTTTATCTGGGGTGAAATTAAGCAGATGTGGGATGGTGGACTACAGGACTACATTCATGATTGGTGGAACCTCATGGATTTTGTAATGAACTCGTTGTACTTGGCAACAATCTCCTTAAAAATTGTTGCATTTTCAAAGGTAAACTGTAAAAAATAAATCAGCAGCATTTTTAAAATAAAATAAATCAGGCTTCTTCAATCTTCCTTCTGTGTTTGGGGGTCCTGAGGCTTAGCAATGCAAGAGATGTATGATGTGATCTGTGAATCTTCTGCAGCAATGACAGGAAAGTATGAGAGCAAACAAAATATTGGGTTTTATGCTTTTTTCTTCTTGGCTCATGCAATCTTTTCTTGTTTTTTCCTAAACTGTCATACTGTTAATCTCTTGAGAAATGAAAATAACCTGTAATATTTTATAATGTTTGCATTTCATTTTAATATTTGATTTTTTAAGTGAGAAATTACTGCCCCCAAGACAATTTTACACAACCTTCAGACAGGTCTACTGGCAAAATATATAGTCAAAATTGGTGGAGTGAACTAAAGAGCAAGATTGAAATTTCTTTTGAAAATTTATTATAAGTGCAACATGAAAAAGTAAAACTGAAGGGAATAAAATGGTCACTTGAGGCTGGGTATATTCATTTTTACATTCTTTTCATGGACTTGAATAGTCTTATATTTCCACTGTTTTAAATATCTTCCAGCAGAACAGCCTTTCTTTTCAAAGGCATAGAACACGTGTGAATATTTTGTCTGTATTCCACATGAATAAATAGTTTGATAGAAATTCCTCATAAAATAAGATATTTTGAGCAAAAAAATGGTCTCAAGTGCAAGGAAACCACATATGAAAAGAAATTAAAGCATTTTTTAGCATTTGCCATAGAATTCTTATCACATCCAAGTACAGATAAGACCATTTTTACTGGCCACTGGGATCAACATTGTACTTTAGCTTTTTCAAGTTTGCTGCCACCAGTGATCATTTATAGCTGCAGTAGTACTACTCTGTAGGCATGGAAGGAGAGTCCCTCCTCTGCCAAGATAATTCTGACTGAGAGGAGGAGAGAGCCATCAAGTAGCAAGTTATGACTTCCCCTCCTCAAACAGCAGCTGTTCTTGCTGCTGCCCTGCCACAGGCATAGAGGAACTTAGGAACTCTAATTTGTATCATCTTGTGTCTGTTCACAAAGGTCCATGTGTTAGCCAGTCAGGAGCAGGGGTGGAAAAAGACCTGGGATGTGTCGACACACATCAGCTTTCTTTCTGACATCCTGTGTCTCTGGCTGCAAACCTGTGGAAGTCTTCTCACTCAAAGAAATTTGGAGCCTGAAAGAGGAAGGTGCTCCAAAGAGTGGTGAACTGCCATTTAACAGCTAATGAAATTCATTTTTACTCACAAAGATGCCTTATCATAAAGTGACTAGAAAATAAACAGTAATTTCACTGTCCCTTGTAACAAAGCACAGAGTTCATTTAAAATAGATGTTTCCAAAGCATTGGAGATGGCCAATTATTCACTTCAGAATTGTACTAATTAGAAGACATTATAATCCTTTCATCTCCCAAATGGCTTCTGTTTACAGTAATCGGATTCCAAGGTGACAGTATCTGGAATAACGTGCATCCATTACTCTCCAAATCAGTGCTTACATTTTAATCATAATGAATACAGTGCTTAAAAAAGCTGTGCTAGTCAGCTGAAACACATGATGAAGTAATGAACAGAGGAATACAAGTGTGATTTAATGCCCTGCCACATTCCTTCAAATTCCTACAACAGAGTTCCCTGTCACTATGCCAGATGAGATTGAGAGGATGCCAAATGTAACTAGTATGTTTTAATGTAAAGCTTTAATTTTCTTTTTTCTTAGCATTGTGAGTCAGGTTTTTCTAAGTTACAGCTATTCTGTCTTTGTTGAGCCAAATATATAAGGTCAGTTCTTAAATTGATTCTATCTTCTATGGATCAGTTCAGCCACCTAAGAAAACATTTTAACTCCTTTGAAACTCATTTGAAAAAATTATGAGTGTCCCCGTGCTACTGTCCTATGTGATAAATATGCCCAGAGTAAAATACAGTGTTTATTGCCTGTTATTGCCTGTTAAGGCTCTTTGACTGATGCAGTAGTTAAGTAGATGGACATTATCTAGAGTTGCTGATGGGCTAGAGTAAAATTCACCAAGGTGTACAATTTCAGGATGAGAGAACTGCTAAGATAACTCAAAGTTACTGGTTTCATTGCCAGTATTCAAATAAAATAAGGGCTTCTTATAAATTTTGATGGCCTATGGTTTTTTGTCTCTGTATCAACATGTTAGGTTTTCCTAAATTATCCAATATATCCACTGAAAATGCTCTCTCCTCCATAAAAATATCATAATATATAGTACATGGTCACAATTTCCTTAAAGTACAAGATGGCAGATTTTAAGCAACACATTTGTTTTTATGTAGGGTTTTAGGTAGAATTCATTCTGTGTTAAGAAAAAATGGCTCTTTTTATGTTTTTTGAATATAATTCATTTTGTTTTGATGTGTAAAGTTAAGTGCAGTGCCAACATGTGTGCAGAATCTGCTTGATTTATCTGAAATATTTGTTAAACCTGAGCATTGGACCTGGTGCTGCTTGTTTTCAGTTCTGATAGAAATCATATAAAATTTCATATTGCTGATAACATGCCTCAGCCACTGACATGAAGATCTAGGTAAGGGAAAAAATTCCTATTCAGGGCAAGAACTCCAAAAAGTAGCTGATGCACATTATTTGTTTCAACATTTACTGGCTTAATGATCACTGTGTCAAGTCTATTTTGTTCAGTAGTAAATAAGATTATGTATCTCTCCTGCCACCAGTTCTGCAGAAGTCAACATCTTCTTACGTGTTGGCATTGTAAAATGGTTTTGATTGATATTTTACCAGATTCACAGACTAAACATTCATTTACATAGGAGGATTAACACCTCTCCACCCCTGAGAAATTATGGACTCAATTCCTCAGTGTAATTTCCATTTTAAAGCTCTCTGCTAGGCTGTCCCTCTGCCCCCTTCCTACTGCTGCTTTGAAATTCTACATAATGAATGCAAAGATTGGTACATACATTTTAAAATAGGACGAGTTCACATTTACATATGACTTCTCAGGAAAGGATTTAAAACATTTTTCCTGAAATGGATATTATTTAACTTGTCTCTTTGTGACCAGAAACAAAGGGGTCACCTTAAACTGAGGTCCAACAGCCCATTAAACATTTAGGTAGCCTGATCTGCACATCTATTTGATCTCTTGTGGTGCTTCCAAAAGATTGAGAGTTCATGTCTTTTGTTTTAATGGGAAAACAGTGATCACTCAGCTTTTTTTTCTCACAAATGATTCAGATGTTGAATTTGCATTTTAATTCCTTTGAGTAAGGATCAAGAATTATTATCTTGTATTCCCTGGCTGATACCACAAAAGCATCATAAGCCTTGCAACTCTATTGTTTATATGCTGCTCAATTTGTTTTCTGCTCTTCTTAATTTTCCATTGATGTGCCATGTAAATTTCCTTCAACCCTTTAGCCAATAATAGGTGTTATTTAATCAAATTAAGTGGTGGTTGGCTTTATTACATGTCAAAAAGTTTTTTGCATTTCCAGGGTGGGTCAGAAATTCATCGGGTTCACCAAATAGAGGACTGCAGACTATCATCATGATTTACAACAAACTCAGTGTTGCTATGTTTTCTCCTATCATTTTCCACTCCCTAGAACAATATTAATTTATTTATCCTGTGTAGAACAGAAGGACTTCAACAAACATGTGTGAGAGAAAAAATACCTCAATTCTTCATGGTTTGGCTCTAAGATACATTTTTTATTCTTTTTCACTGTTCCTGGTTTTAGTATACCTAGTCTTTTCACTACTTTTCTGTATTTTCCTTTTCACGTGAAAGGTGCTTTGTTCTCTAGGTTTTTTAAAATATTTCTAGACTGCTTTTCAGCATCCTCTGCTTTAGTTAGTGGAATCAATAGGGGTTTGTTGTTAGAGACCTCTTCTACTTATTATTTTCTTTATATTCTTCTTGCAGTTAATGTATTTCACAGACAATTTCCAAACTTATCTCTCGGGCCTTCACCTTTCTCACTTTTTTTTGCCAAGTATTTCCAGTCTCCTAAATTATGTTTTTTCAACACTTAAATAACGGCCATCACTCTCTGCTTACAACTATGACACCTCTTGAGTTCTATCCAAACATGCAGGAAGCACTTGGGCCCAAAAAAGGAAGAGTCAGTTATGAAACTGAAATATCACAGTTGTGACTTTGATTTCCCTTTTACAAATAAAATGTCATTTGATCTTTTCTGTATGTTTGAACAAATTAGTTTTGTGTCTTTATCCAGGACATCATAGACAAAGTCCTTTTTTCCTCACCTTTCTGCTTAACATCGTTTCTTCTAGAAAAAGTGCCATTGGATCCATCTTGCCAGACTACAGCTGTAAGACAGTCTATCCCTTTGCCCAGCAATCAGTGAGGAAATTAGGAAGTTAAAGAGCAACTCACCTGTGTGGGATATTTGCTTTGTCTCTACTCTAGAAATTCTCATTTCTTTTTGCTGACTGTAAAAGTAGGTGGCAGAGTGCAGATATAGCTATCCACACCTGACTTGTAAAACTTGATTCTTGTTGTTCTGATATATCATGTGCTATACTTACTCAGTGTCCTGTAGTTACATGTATTTTTCAGAAGGGTATTTCCTTAGATTTCTCCCAACTCCCCCACACTTGTAACTTCCCTGGAATCTGTCACTACTTGCCCTCACTTAAAATATGTCTGCAGTTTGATGCTTTTGATTCTCTATTAAAAACTCAATCTCTTCCCTCTATGAAACGGATTCAGTTTCATATATGTTCTTTACATTTCTCCATGACAGTATTTTACTTTATTGCCCCAAAACACCTTGTGTACTTTTATCTGAGTATCTACTGCACTGTTCAGTACCAATTCTTGCTTGTACGGGGAGTTATTCCTAGTTATTCAATAGGTGCAAGCTTTCAGCTGTGAGGATTGTAAAGCACCATGAGAATTTGCAGTAATGTGCTGTAAAATATTATTCAGAGAAAGACATTACAGGAATCATGCTGAGGAGTTTCTTCTCAAAAGCACTGAAAATACTTTCTTCTGCTTTTTCTTCTTGTTATATCTCTTATGTGTTGTCTCTGGTTACTAAATTCTGTTTTCTGCTGCTTGTTTTTCATCACTGATCTTGAATCAATCACAACTGCATTAAAGACCAATAGTGAATGGTGCAGATGAGCACAATCATTAGGGAGAGGATAGTCTAATGAAGAGAGTACTGATCTATGATTCTAGCAGGTCTAGATTTAATTCACTGCTCTGTAGAAAACAAATATCACAGGTGAACAAAATGTAAGGCTGAGTAATTCTTAATTCTTTAATGGGCTATTTTTCAGTTTTGCAGTTCTCATCCCCAAATCCACAAACCTGTCAGCTGCTATGGCTGCTTGTATATGACTAAATGTCACTGTGCCAGGGATTACTGTCAGGCACTGGGACAGTTTCACATGCACTACCAGTTGGTTAGAGAAACCCTGGCGTGGGGCCTGTGCCAACTATTAGTGTTCAAAACAATGCCCAGGTCCCTTTTACAGTTTGGATGGTAAAATTACAGAATCATAGGATGGTATGGGTTGGAAAGGACCTTTAAAGTCAAATACCCCAGTGACTCTGCTAAGCATAGATATCTTCAACTAGATCAGGCTGCTCACAGCCTCATCCAGCCTGACCTTGAATGTCTCCAGGAATGGGTTAACTACCACCTCTCTGGACAACCTGTTCCAGTGTTTCACCACCCTCATCATAAAAAATTTCTTCCTTACATCTAGCCCAAATCTACCCATCTTCAGTTTAAAACCATTAGCTCATGGCTTTTGCTGCCAGCCCTAGTAAAAAGTCTGTTTCTATCTTTGCTATGAGGCTCTTTCAGGTACTGGAAGGCCACAAGATGTCCCCAAAGTCAGCTTTTCTCCATGCTGAACAGCCCCAACTCTCTCAGTCTTTCCTCAGAAGAGAGGTGCTCCAGCTTTGTGACCATTTTCACCATGCACCTCTGGACCAGCTCCAACAGTCCATCTCTTTCCTGTGCTGAGGATGCCAGAGCTGGATACAGCACTCTGGGTGGAGTCTCACCAGAGTGGAGTGGAGGGACAGAAACCCCTCCCTTGGCCTGCTGGCCACACACGTATAGCCCAGGATATGTTTGGCTTTCTGGGCTGTGAGCACACATCTACCAGCACCTCAACTCCATCTCCTCACAATTCCTTCATTCCCCTGACTGTCTTGATACTGGGACCTGCCCTGATCTGGGTGCAGTGCCTTGCACTTGGTCTTGTTAACCCCTATGGTCTTCTCGAGCTTGTCCCAGTCCCTCTGGATNCCTATGGTCTTCCCAGGGGGCCACTTCTTGAGCTTGTCCCAGTCCCTCTGGATGGCATCCTTCCTTCAGGCATGTCAACTACATCACTTAGCTAGGTGCCATCTGTAAACATGCTGAGTATGTACTCAATCCCTTTATCTATGTCATTAATGAAGATGTTAAACAGTCCCAGTCTCTGTACAGATCCCTGAGGGATGCTATTGTCTCTGATGCCCATTTGGACATCAATCTGTTGATCATCTCTGTGTGGATGGACTCATCCAGCCAGTTCTTTATCCACTGAACAGGTCACCTATCAAATCCACCAGTTTAGAGAGAAGCATGTTGCAAGGGAGCTGTGTCAAAAGCTGTACACAAGTCCAGACAGATGACACCTGCAACCCTTCCCTTGTCCACTGATGCAGTCACGCCATCATAGAAGGCCACTAGGTTGGTCAGGAAGGACTTTCCCGTGGTGAAACCATGCTGGTGCTTCCAATCACCTCCCTGTCCTCCTTGTGCCTTAGCATGGATTCTAGGAGGATCTGTTCCATGGCCTTCCCAGGCATGAAAGGGAGGCTGGGAGGTTGGTTGTTCCCAAGGTTTTCATTTCTCCCCTTTTTAAAAATGGGTGCAGTGTTTCCCGCTTTCCACTCACTGGGGACTTCACCTGGCTGACAGGACTTTTCAAATATGATGGATAATGACTTGGAAACTACATCAGCCAGTTTATTTAGGATTCTGGGATGCATCTGATCAGGTCCTACAGACTAATGTATGTTCAAGTTACTCAGGTGTTCCTGAGCTGCTCTGAGACTGATCACCTTCTTTGTAGGGTGAGCGTGGTGAAAAGCTGTGATGCCTGTTTATGTTGTGTCATCTGGCCCCAGTGACACATGGAGTGCCTTTCCTTACTGCTCAGGGCGTGCCCAGCTGCTCTGAAGGTACATCTGTGTGGTCTAGAGTAGGTAAATACAGATAACATCATAGTCCTTCTTTGAAATGTGCTTTATATTATCCCCTTTTTAGAGGGCTTCTTAGCATAGATTCTATTATCTCCTCTGATATGTTCTATAAAACAGATTAATGAGACCAAATAAATAATAATGGGTCTGCCACAGTAGTTAAGCCTCAGTTCAACCATCTTTCATCTTCAAGAATTTTTTTTGGTAGAGCTGGAACAGAAGTCACAGTTTCAGGGGTCAGCCTCTTTGATAATGAGACACATAAGCAGTTTGCCATGGTTCATTAATAAACATCTTTTTCATCATTGGTCCAGTATTACTGATTAAGTGATATCCTTACTTGGTGATTTAATGTTTTCTTCCTACTTGCCAGAGTTTTTGTGGGTTTCTATCCATCACTGTCAGCCCTGCATTTTTCTTCAAAGAAATAATTTACCTGCTTGTACAGCTGGAAATTTCTATAATTCTTAAAAGCAAGGTGCTCAAAACTGTTCCTTTTGCAGTGTCAGAATTTTCAAACTGAAAAATTTTGCTACTGTTAAAATTGATTGTGATATCTGCAAATTAATTGAGCAGCTTATAAAGAAACTGACATACTTGTTCATGCATCAAAACAGAGGAGTAATTTCTTCCCTTCTGCTTGTTTTCAGTATAGTGGGTTAGTTCCACGGGAGAGCTGGGACATGTGGCATCCAACCCTGGTGGCTGAGGCCCTGTTTGCAATCGCAAACATCTTTAGCTCCCTGCGCTTGATCTCATTATTCACTGCAAATTCTCACCTGGGACCTCTGCAGATATCTCTAGGAAGAATGTTGCTGGACATTTTGAAGTTTCTCTTCATATACTGCCTTGTGCTGCTCGCTTTTGCAAATGGATTGAACCAGCTGTACTTCTACTATGAGACAAATGAACCTGGCAACTGCAAAGGAATACGATGTGAAAAGCAGAATAATGCATTTTCAACGTAAGTAGCTATTTATTTCTAGCATTCCCCTCTTCCCAAATATTTTTAATCACTTAGATGCTGTTTACTGTTTCTGTTGGTATTACAGTGGTGTCCTGACAAACACATCTAACATTACCCTAATAATAACAATTTTAAAAAATTACATTTCATCACTCTCGTAATGTTCACCTCATACCACAGTCTGCACAGTTCAAGATATCTTAATAGATAAAAGGTAAAATAGAGATCAGAGGCAGATAAATTATATTAGAAGTTGCATAAGGTCACCAATTCAGACCTTGTTCATCCAGGTAGCTGTCCCTCTGCATTTCTTCCGTGTCTACCTGTGGGCATTAAGTAAGTCTGGTGTTCTAAAACATGAAGATTCCTTGCAAATGAAAACATGCAGTCTAAGATTCCACTGACTCTACTCTATACAATCAGATTTCTTATTTCTGTTATAAACGGTTTCTTTTTCTTCCACTTTAAAATTAGTTTTACTATATTATAGTTTTTAGTTCATCTATAGTACCAAATCACTACCAAATGAACACTAATTCTCATATCTTTCACCTTCCAACCTGAATCAAACTACTGCTATAAATGTCCATTCCCTATTAACTTCTGTGTATCTAGGCTGTTTTTTAAAGTATGTTAAATGGCTTCCTTCTTAAAGGAAATTATTTCATAAAAATAGCAGCCTTTATATCATCTTAATCAAGTAACTTTTCTCAGGCACAGCATATTTATGTTGTATATTAATAACACCTATGCAGGTCTCAACTTCATGTGATCTGAACAGAAAAGCACACAGAAATTTTTCAGAGCTCAGCATTGAGGGAAGCAATATTCATCTGGGAAATAGTGGGGAGTACTGGTACTAGAGTCAGAAGGTGGTGTCATGGCAAACTGTGATGCTTTATGTGCTCCATACTTTCAAGGAGCAGAGTCGAACCAGGACCATTCTTATGACAGTACAGTGTAGCTGAACACAGAACAAAAGGGAAATTTTTTCAATCTGTCGAGCTGCAGAGGATTATTTTTTGAAATTCATCATTGTTACTAGCTTTCTACTTGTTGTACAAACTTCTCGAAGGGAATATCATATGCATTAGGTATTAAAACACAAGTTTCTTTTGCGAGCAGCATGCTTGTCTTTTTTGTGTCTCCCTTCTTTATAAAAGCGTACGCTAATGATAAAAACTTATTTCTAATTTTTCAACTCATTTTATCTCAGGTCTCAACAAACCAGAATTGCTTAATATGAGGATACCATGCTTCTTTCAACATCCTGGTGAAACACAATAATTGAGTTACTTTTGGATCCTTACTCTATACCTTATAGTTAAAGAGATGGGTCAAAATACTTCTAAAGGAGGTGTCCAACATAAGATCTCTGAAACTTATTTATATCTCTGAAGTTTGAACAAAATCAGCCTTTTGCTGCAGTCTTATTTACAGATTCTGTATTGTATATCTAGAAGCCCAGATTTGAAACAACAGGCCATTTTTTCACTAGAAAGATATTTCTGTGTTGGCTATATTGTGATAAGTATCATTCATCTCAGTCAAGTTGAGAACTTCTGTGTATGTTGGGAGAAACGGAACAATCTGAAAACTAAATGTGTTGTTATTTACAGCTATTCCTTCTGGGTTTTCTTTTCAGGTTATTTGAAACACTGCAGTCATTATTCTGGTCTATATTTGGACTCATCAATCTCTATGTGACCAACGTGAAAGCAAGGCACGAATTCACGGAATTTGTTGGGGCCACCATGTTTGGTACCTATAATGTAATATCTCTGGTTGTTCTACTCAACATGCTAATAGCCATGATGAATAACTCTTACCAACTCATTGCTGTAAGTTATTTCTTATTTTTAGGTCATTAATAATATATACCCTCTCTCTGTTCCTACAATCAACTTTTCTGGCAGTAAAACATTTCACAGACAGGACATTGTGATAAATGTAGCAATTTACTAATTCTTTTGCACTGTTCTGGAAGGAAAAAGAAACCAGAACCAAGCTGGACTGGGCAGAGAGAAATTTCCCCACAACAACCAAATGTGGAAGAGGTGATCTTGATGAAGCACCAGCTCGTGGGTTGAGAAGGGTGTCCTGATGCTTGTTGCAAGTGACATGGGCTACAGCACTGCCCAAGCTGCACTGTGCAGGACTTCTTCTTAGAAAAAGACTCCCTAGGATTTTTCTGTCACTGCTTCATTCTTAATACATTAGATTTATTAGCATTTGAAAGGCTGCTATTTTTGGGTTTTTTTTTTATCTGACAAAGATATACAGTTAACAGAAATTGGGTCCATGTTCCAAGGACACTACCTATTCAAAGAAAAGGTCATGCCTTCTCATTTAACAGTGTCTTGTGTCCTTCTTTAATGAAAACTGTCTTTATCCTTACCAGAGCTATAGGTGTAGTTCTATTTCTAAACTGTTAAGGAGACTAAGAAAAATAAACACTGATTCATTGTATGATAATTCAAATATGATCATGCAAATATGATATGAAAGCAAACAAAAGAAAGCTTCCCAGTCTTAGGATTTTTAAATGAGGCGTTTTTTCCCTACTTACAAGTGTTTCCACAAAAGAAAAACTGACCACCTGTGTTGGTATAACTCTTGTTGTCAGAGTCTAGTGAACCATATCACCACATAGTACCACTCACCAAAACCTGGACTGTAGGTAGCATACTTTTCCTGCTACAACTTCTAAATTGTACCTTCTGTTACTGTATGGCCAGGGCTAGACCTATAGCTGAAGTTCTTCTCTATCCAAATCTGACATTGGTGATTTAAGCTTCTTGCTCAGCTGCTAGGATTTAGATATCTTTCCATGGCCTTTAGCTTTCATTTTCCCAAAATTTTCAGAATTATAAAATACTATATAGGTTCCAAAAGAAATAAAATTTCAAATAAAAATAAAAAAAAAATCACCGCACAACCTATCACAAATGCAGAATTCTGAAGAAGTAGGGAAAAAAAGATGCTTGACTCAATAGTTTCAGTAGCCTCATGCTTTGTTGGATAACCTATTTGTGAATTTTGGGCACTGATAATTTCTAAGAAGAATGCATGAGCCTTACTGACTTGTTGAAGCTGCTGCAGAGCAGCATAATTAGATTGATCTATGTGGAATAATGGTGAGCTGCTATTGTAACCAAATGTTTCTTCCAGAAATGCAGTATTTCTCTGATTGTAATTACCTTTTCCATTTTTGGAGAGACTTTCAATAATTTAACAGCTTGTAACAGTGAAAGAAGTGCTTATAAGTAGATATATACTTTACATATCAAACATCTCCTTACTGAGGTAAAGCAGCTTAGCTTTGCTTTGTGTTAAACACATTCTGTCAAAAGATGGCAGTATTTAACAAAACAATTCATTGGTATTTCAAGATTATTCTAGTTTTAGTTTCTTCAGATTCTTGTAGAGGTTTATTTCCCCTCCTTAATTACAGCAACATCTGTGCTGATGACGTGCTTCTTGTGTGCAGGATCATGCAGACATTGAGTGGAAGTTTGCTCGAACAAAACTCTGGATGAGTTACTTTGAAGAAGGAGGAACTCTGCCCACTCCTTTTAATGTCATACCAAGCCCAAAGTCTTTGTGGTATCTGATCAAATGGTTATGGAGACACCTTTGCAAGAAAAAATTTAGAAGAAAGCCAGAAAGTTTTGGAACAATAGGGGTAAGTTGTATGGTTTACTCTGCCTGTAGCCCTTCTCTTTACTATATAGATGACTTTTTCTCAGCCTTATAGAGTGTCTAAGCTGTCAAATAATGTGCATATAAGTTAAAGAATAATCCTAGCAGAGAATGTTTACTTTTGACATTTATGTCAATGTATTTGAAGAGAAAGCATCATCATATCCCTGCACAATGACTGTATGAAGCACGACTGTCTTTCATCTACAGATAGTGAAAGAAAAATTAAGAGCAATAGAAAATACAAGAGATCAAATGTGTATACTTGTCTGCCAGTGTCAGAATTGTTGGTTTCTAATCCCTAGTTTCAGTATCACAGTTCAGGTATAATTGAATACCATGATCCAGAGACTCATGTATGAAGTATTCAACATTGAATATTCTCTGTGTCTCAGTCTCTCTACATGTAATGAAATGAGTTTACCATAAAAGCATTCTTACCAAAAGCTGTTCCCATTTAAAAATATTTTGAAAGGTAACAGCATTTACTTGGATTTGTTTTCTTGCATTTAAAGGTAGAGCTATTTCAGGATCATATTCTGAAATCAAAAAAAAAAAGAAGGGAAAAGACACACAAGGTGACCAGGAGTAGTCCTGCACCTGGATTCAGCAGATGCCTGTGTGGTATCTCAGCCACTTACTTTCTCTGTTAGCTGCAGTGAGTAAAGCAGATTTGAATTTTCGCCTCTTAACTTCATCTGTTTGAGATACCTCAGTCAGCAACACAATTTTTTCTATCTTGTCAGTGCAAATATTCAGGCATAACTCACCAACAATTAAATCTCTCTTAAGTCTGTTTTCTTCATGTGTCAATGTATGGTACAATTCTTTGATGACCATTACTATATCAATCTTTTCTTTGTATTTCTTCCCCATTTCTTGATAAGTGAGTAATAAGTTTTTTCTACCTATTCTGCTATCATATCCTGGAGTGCAGTTTAATCTCTAGATGCACTTGGAGGAAAAGTTCACATGCATGGACAGATACATGGTGAAGAGGAAAAGTGGCATATAAAACTAATTCACAATTACTATGCTGGTAAATGGATTTTGTCTTCTTTTTAGAAGGCTTCAAATTAGGCTTATTGCAATATACTGATATGGTTGGCCAGTATCTAAATTGTGAAAACAAAATTATTTCGCTTAGCTGTCATATTTGTACAAATAGGAAAGAAACAGCCAGGAAGAGAAGCTAATAAACATGAGGGTGACATTGAAACAAACCAGTAGTGGACTACAAGAAACACACACTGAAAAACGACATTAAGTTAAGAAAGACTAAAGTGATTCATATAGAAATATTAAGAACATGAAATAGAATGAATGGTGAATAATTTTAAGAGTAAAACATCTCTGTGTAATATATGAAGTGGAAAAAGTAAATGCAGAAACCAACAGAAGGAGAAAGTATGAGATGTTGTTAGAAAGAAAAAGTCAAGAGAGAGAGAGTGATGTACATGTGTGTGTGGGAGAGTGGGCAGTGCTTCTCGGCATTTGTTAAACATTTGGTAGGGATGATTAGCTAGTGTAAACTGAGAGAATGATATTAAAATTAATGGTATGATGCCAGTGTATAGCAGAGGCAAAATATTCCTTTTTGACTGAGACAGATACAAAATACCCTTAATACATCCCAGGTAAACATTCATGACAGTATTTCTTGTCAGACCTTCCATCTGGGATAAGGAAATATTGTTTCCTTTTTCTTACCCGCTCAAACTGCAGATTTGGGAGTAAACTCATTCCTGGATAAGTGGAATAATAAAGAAAGATAGGAGGTGGTCCCAGCCCTGTGCTGAATGGCATGATGAGGAAGGGCATTCAAAAAGATCATCTCTACTTCCCGCACCTACCTCCTGCTAGAGTACATAAATACCACCTTCAAGAAGCCCACATCCTAGATTTGGGAAAACGGGTGCAGAAAAGGGTCAAAGGGTAGGGAGTCTATGCACCAAGATTCTTGAGAATTTTTCCAAATAAAAATTTATTTTTGTTTTTAAGTTAAAATCCCCCAAAATCTCTAAGCATGCAACTCTTAATTATATTTCAGTTTCAAATAAGCTTTTGTTGGGAAAGACTTTACAGCTTTGGGATGAAATTTCTGTTTGAAGAAAGGAGCAAGGTGCCATTTAAAGCAAATATCTTGGGCTGAGAACACCCAGATTTAGTTATATTCTCCAGTGAATATTTAATTACTTACCCCAAGCACAAAAGCTATGACAACAGAAATGTCCATCTCAAGATCTTTAAGATACCATAGGGGCTAAGGTGCTCTCTTGGGAGAATAGAAGAGAAGGAGCTGAACCTAGTTTCCTTATCATCCTTATCACTAATTACTGAACTGTTTGGGAGTGGAGGACATTAGGGAGGGAGAAATGTGCAACATTTTTAGTTGTTTTCTGTTTGTTTTTTTTTTTTTTTTTTGTAGAAGNTTTTTTTTTTGAAAGTGGAATCCCTAAAGTGTGTGGGACAGTAGGGCCATATCCATTACTGGTTTCCCCTACAGAATAGATTCTTAGTTGGAATTAGAATTGACCCCTCTAAAGCAGAGAGCTCAGCAGCAGAGCCATCATGGCAACCACACTTCCAGCTGCCTGAAAAAAGTGAGTGGGTGTGGCAGACCAGGCAGATTCAGCCCAGCATATGGGCATCTCATGAAACTAGAGTTCTTCAGCTAATTCCTCAGCATAACGCAAGCCCCATTAGGGTTATGTGAATTTGGAACATTTGGCAATGTCCAGACCAGTTATTCACCCAAGCTCCAAAATGGAGCAAGATGTGCATACGCAATCTGTGCTCTGATTTCCACACTGGGTAGATGCAAACCACCAGATAGGTGCTGTTAACTGGACATTCTCCAAGAGGCTAAATTATCAGTCAACAAATGGGCACGCCACTGTGATCTCACAGTTTGTTCTGAGGGAGCAAACTTCTTTCTGGTTTTGACAAACCTCCCATCATCCACAGCTCAGCCTTGATTTCCTAGAACTTTTCCAATTGTCCCAACAAGCTACATCACAAATTAAATTTAGAACCTCTATGCCCTTTCAGCCAGAAGTTAATGAAGAGTTTTCTCTGTCTTTTGTTCAAGGATCTCAGACGACTTCAGCTCACTTGTATCTCCCCTGTAATAACTTTGGCCTCTCAGCTACAAGATAAGCTTTGATCTACTCCTTTTCACTGAATCCTGCATTATAAACCCTGTCTCCTTCTCTACAGCCAGGACTGGGAGAGAAAAAAAATGCTGTTACATGATTTTCTTATATTGGCTGTATGGATGGATGGATGCCACATTATCTGTAAGGCGGAATTCAGATTTCAAAACATTCTGTTCTGAAATCTCTAAATGTTAACTATCCTATTAGGAAGCACTAATCAGCAGTGACGTACCATGGTGTTTTCCAGCAGAAAAAGCAATAATGTGCCTCCAAAGAGTGAGTCAGTGCTAGAGGATACAAAATAGATGAAAGACAGAAAGGAGCTGGCAAGGACTATGCATGATCTCTGCAAAAACTCCTCAATAACAAAAAGCCAGGAATCATGAACTGAGTCAAGGATCAGATCAAATGTGTCAAGAATCCACTGTAAAATTTATATATGTGTACACTTGAGAGTTCAGTATATGCAGGCAGAATGTGTAAAGAAAGGGTTCAGGGTCAGGATAGTTTACAGCACACATTCTAGTGAAAAGATTTATCTGGCCCATAGGAAGAAGAGAAATCCCAGTAAAAATAAGTATTACATGGTTGCTTGGGAGGATCACCTACGTTGCTGTTTATAACAAAACCATCATGTGCGAGAAAACAGTCTGTAGCAAAGTGAGGTGCCTCTGAAAAAAGCCAATTAATTTGCTTCTCCTTGGATGTCACTTCTGTGGTTCTTCTGTCCTTTGTTGAAGTGGGACAGCTGAAGCAGTGGGTGATGAAGCCAAGGGGAGATTTTCAAGGGAGAGGCTTTTTCTCCAAAGCAGCATGGTGCCCATCCGTGCTGATGGCAACCTCTCCAACCACAGCTTCAGCTGAAGGAAGGCCAGGATGGAGCATGTGATTCACTAATGTTTCATCTCTGCTGTGAATCAGACAGAGCTCTTCTACCATTCAGAGTTCAGCACATTCTGTCATTTTGACATATCCCAGGTATGCAGCATTTTCTGCTGCTATTATCAGTTATCTCCAGCACTTAAAATTCTGAAATACTTGTGTGCTTGTGTGCTGCTCTTTACATATATCTATATCATCTATGTCGATATCTGTATCAGTTCTATTAATTTTGTTAGTTCACCTTTGCAAAAGCTGGATTAGTAATATAATACTCTTAATTAGGATAAGGTTTTCCTGACTGCACAAGGCTTATGGGTGTGTCAAGACTAATCCTGCTGGTCATCTGAAATCTAGTACTATTTCAGAAAAAAAAAAAAGATATGAGAAAAGTCCCATAGTCCCACTGGAATGGTGCTGTTTTCCTCAAATTACATTCTACTTCACATCTGGTCAGCCAACAAAATTACCTATAATTTTAAGTATTTCAGAAAGTGGAAAGCATTGCCAGGGATAGCTTCAGTTTTTTGGTTTTTTTTTTACTTTTGCATCTGATGTTTATCTAAACAGTTTCCTCTTTTCTAGCTATCCAGATTTTTATGCCTTTTTCCAAGCAACCTACATGATTTTATCATTTGTCACAGAAAATCTCCTTGTCCCTTCTCCTATTCTTTTTTCACAGTGGAAAATGATGCAATTCCTAAGTGAGTATAAGCGTTTTGTATTCTCTCTGTAATGAGTGTTATTGAAAGTTGAGTGAAGAAATAATGCCTTCCATCTGGCGTGGAAATCAATAATCTGGAGTGTTCCTTGTGTAGCCAAGAACCATTTCACGGAGAAGCCTCTCTGTCAACACAGATAAGTTGTAATCCTTTAAAGGTGATGCTTCTATTCAAGATGAGGAATAAATCCCACAACTTCAGACAATAGTTCTATTTTCTGGACCTTTATCACTAAGCAGTTTAAGGTCAAATGCAGGCATTGGATTTGTATTCCTGCATTATAAAAGATACAATTTTAATAAAACACATCAAAATAAATAGTACAATTTTATTAAATTTTTGACTGCTAAAGAGATCTTTTTTCCAAACGGTGCAAATTACTCGGAATGACATATACAGGAAAACCAAAATAATTATCATTTCTAGTGGAGCTACTATCAAAGCTTCCTAAAGGACATTAGTGCCCCCTTTTGGAAAGTGACAACAGCATCCCCCTCAATTTCATTATGATATTCAACATGCATAACTGTGTTTCCCATCCTGCTGCTATTTTTAGTCAAATTAAACTTTCATCCCTTTGCCAGCCATAATTTTCAACTTCTTCATGCACATAGAACAATGGTTACTTGAAACAAATTTTGAACCCTAAACTAGACTATAACCAAGTAGAGAAAAAACAGGCCAGCTGAGAACTACATAAGGACATTTTATTTCTAGTGAATAGCCTGGTTTTCAGATGTGTTTAGGCAAAGATTCATTCTGCTTTCAAAAGGAAGCAAAAGATTATTAGGAATCAGAGATGGAACCTAAACATTTAAACAGGGGATAGAGAACTGTTTGGTGATGACAAATTTGATAGGATGGTGTATGTGTAAATCCCAGTGGAGTAGATATGTAGCTGTGCATGAAAACATGCAATTAAATTAATTTTATTTCAGCCTCCTGGTGGTATGGATTGAAAACAATTAAGTGCAGTAGAACTGTTCTGGCACATTATTACACAAATCTGTTCACATAGTTATCCCAAACCGTACTTGTTGGCATTACATTAAGTGGAAAAGCCACAGCCTCTGTTTCTGGGAGTTTCTGAATTGGTTGCAAAAAAAAGGAATAAATGTTATCTAGGTAATACTTACAGGTACAGAATTAAACCTCTGCATTTATTTCACATTTCACTGTAAAATAAAGCAGAGCAGACAGCAGCTGCAGGAAGTATTGTGCAAGACAAGAATCAGCTTTTTTTTTTTTTACTTTGGAGTTATTCACTTTACCTGAAGTGTCTTTCAATTACACCCTAAAGTGTTTTTCCCTTCACCTGTGAATCAGATCTGTTGTTGAGAGCTCTCTTAGCCACGGACTCCCTTGGCGCTCTCTCAGAATGAAACATCTCCACCGTGTGGTCAACTGCAAGAAAGCTGAGATTTTTTTTTCTAAAAACCAGCTAAATTCGGGTATTGTGAGGGTATAAGCCTTCCTACAGCTGCATTGTCCCCTGTAGCCCTGGTGATGAGCAAGTTCATCCATCCCTCCATCCTTAAACACAGGAAATATCCATTTTCTATTTGATGAGGCGTAGATGGAGAAACACAATCTGGAAAAATACTGAAGAGGGCAATCTCATGTACAAAACCCTACCCCACAGTGGCTGTTCAGACTGATTAGGAAAAAATTATTTTCCCCCTTTCTGTTATTTTCTGCTAGCCCACTACATGCATCAAAATAATTGCAAACAAGAAGTCAACCCTGAAGTGAAAATGGACTCCAAGTACAGGGAAAAGGTTCATCCCTTCTTTCAAGCAAAAAAAAAAAATTACTTGCCGTGCCTGCCTTACTGCACAACTGAGGTCAATTTTAACAAGTGCCTTGGATGTCCTTTCACCCTGTTTTAAGCTGCTGTTAAGTGTTCTGTTTTGTAGAAATACAATCAGTGGTCAGACGCATTATTTTCTTGTCAGCAGCAGATATGAGAGTCTAAGTTTAAGCTGTGTTTCTTTCACCAGTTAGGGATAATTAAGGTAGAGGATGGGGATATGTTTCTCATTATGCAATTGAGGACAAAAGGAATTTAAGAGAAAAAGATAATTCAGGCCTTTTTTTCCTGTCTTCTTCTGGGCAGCCCTTAGATATGGCAGTATAATCTAAAATAACACCTGCTTAAAACCTGGGCTGTTCTTTCATCCTAACACACTTTTTTTGCTGCTCCTCTTCTGAGTTACAGTCCCTTTTAACCTCCTTCCTTATCAACACCAAACTATTGAAAGCTGTTTCTTTCTTCCAAACACCTCTCTATGGCTGTTTTTGCAGAGAACTAAGGGGAAATTTCTCATTAATACAGTTTTATAGGGCAGGTTTTGGTTAGCTTTGTCTTAAATGAGGCATTAGGAGCCACAGCAAGTGTCTTTCTAGCACCATGGCTTTGTGAACCCCATTGTGTTGATGATATTCCATGCAGAATTTCCCTTCCTATAACTCATGTGCATTGACTCCTGTTCTTTCACTGTGTACCTCCAAGAGAAATCTAACTTGAGTCCAGCTTTTTTCAGTTCAGTAAAATGTGCTTCAGTCTGTCCAAGTGAGTGACATGATCCATTGTTCCACTTCTGTCTCAGATCAGTGACCACGGGGCTCTGTAACCTGTGACCTGCCTGCCCCACCTCATCCATGCTGATGCAGAGATAAAAGCATTTTGACAAAAATGTAGAAAATCCACTTTGCCTTCTCCACAGCAGCCTTCTCCTTTCTATAAAGCAAATGATAGGCTTTTTTCAAACACTGTCATTTTTCAACAGATTTTGAACATTTTCTCTCAGCTTGCTAGATACCAAATAATGCACAGACCTGCTGTTTTCTATGGTTAAGTATTTTACTTCCACACAGGGATTAATCTTTTGGTTTTTATTCTTTTCTATTTTTCAGAGACGTGCAGCTGACAATTTGAGGAGACATCATCAATACCAGGTACAGGCCTATGTTTATTCTTTGGGCAATTGTTTTTCTATGCCTTCAGAATGTCTTCATGAGGAAAACAAAATAAATGAATTTAATGTGAAAGTGGAAAAGAAAAATAAAAGGAACAAAAACCCATAAAATCTGTACTTATTTCCTCTTCAGCAAACAAGCATAGTATTTTTGATGTTTAATCAAAAGCATTTGAGAATATAAATTGTCTTCTTTTTGGAGCAAAAGGACATTTTCTAGAGCAGTAATATGGTATCCAGTATTTTGCCCATTTTAACATGGATTGCCTTTATAAAAAGCAAATTCTTGCCTGCCAGGAATCATCAGGACCATATGTGCAGCGAACTGACATGCTCCATCAGAACCTGCTCTTCATCTCTCCAGCTTTAGTCCCCCATAGACAACTTCCTTAATAATCCCTTTGCCTAGACCCCTGTAAGCAATTCTTTTTCATCCTTCCTTCTTCAGCTTCTACTTTTTTTTAGTTTATTATTTCACAATGAATAATTTTCAGCCTTATTTTGAATTTTTGTCACGTTAAAAGGGCTGCAAGTTAAACTAGGCGTGAGCTGTAGGCTTGGTAGTTAATGAATCCCATATGGGAAATAGCTAGGTGAGCTGGGACTTTTCCAACCTGAAGAAGAGGCAGCTGTGGGAAGTACAACAGGGATCTCTGAAATTGTGAGGAAGGTGAACAGAGAGCAGTGGTTTGCCATTTAGCTGTAAATTGAATACCACACATGTACTACACTGCATTAGTGAGGCTGTATAGGCAGCCTGTTGAGGGAAGTGATAATTCTCCTCCAGCCCTCACTTGTGAGACTGTATCTAGAGCAGTATGTCATGTCTGGGCCCCACACTACATGAGAGATGTTAACAAACTGGAAGGGATCCAGCAAGGGGGCACCAAGATGGTTAGAAGACTGTCACATAAAAAGCTCAGATCTCAGCTTGGAGTAGGTTGGGGACAATATAACTGCTGTCTTAGATAACGTAGTGGGTGGTTAGAGAGAAGGAGCCAGATTTTTATTTGAGGTACAATGCAAAAGACAAAATGGACACAAGAAGGAAGGGAAATTCTGTGAGGTAATGAGAATTATCTTCACAATGAGGGTAGTAAAGAACTGGAAAATGTTGCTCAGGGAGGCTGCAGCATCTTCACCCATTGAGATATTTAGCATTTGACTGGGCATGGCCCTGAGATGACTCAGACAGCCTCCAGCTATCTCTTTCAACCTAAATAATTTCTAGGATTCTTAGAAGACAACAATGGAAACTACCAGACCAAAGGTTAAAAATAAAATAAAACCCCAAATGAAACCTTACTCCATACTGTGGGATTCATTGGCGGAAATTTCTGAATGCTGGAAGTTTGCATTAGTTCAAAATGCATAAAACCTGTCACAGCCAATTAAACCTCGAACTGTCATTTTTGTTCAGAGTCATTGCATCTCACAGCACAGGAGGCTTGAGAGAGAATAGCTGGAAATAAAGTTCTACAACCACACCAGATTTGCTCTCCTCATGAAGCATCAGCAATTGCTCGCTGTCAGGCTGGATATTACTGGCAGGAGACATACCTTGGGTCAAACCCAACATATCCCTTCTCAGGATAATAAGCATAAGTAGTTTCCATCAAAAAGCAAAACAAATTTTAAAACAGACCAAAGGTCTGTATGGTTTTTGTCATGCTCCTAAAGCATGAAAAAGCCCAGGCAGAGCCTGTCAGTGTAGGTTTACTAATACCAAGAAAGCTAACACAATACTTTATATTTTTAGGAAGTTATGAGAAATCTGGTCAAAAGGTATGTTGCGGCAATGATAAGAGATGCCAAAACTGAAGAAGGATTGACAGAAGAAAATTTTAAGGTATGTGTTTATGTGTATAGGTGTTTTAGTAATTTAGTAAGATATTTTAAGACTGTGAAGAACATTTCTTACACTCAGTTATTCAGGTAACATATAACTTGCTTCCTATAGCAAGATCTTCAACCTTGAACATGCCAGGTATGCCAACATCCAGACAGTAAAGTTTATTACTGACCCCAGCTGAGCCCTTTTTTTCCCTTTTTCTTTATATTTTCTTTTTTAGTTTAAAAGGAAAGTCAAATTAGCTTTGATGTTCTGACACTTCATCTTTCTTCATCATTTTAGGAATTAAAACAAGATATTTCCAGCTTTCGCTTTGAAGTCCTGGGTTTGTTAAAAGGAAGCAAGCTGTCTAATTTGCAGACTGCAAAGATGAGCAAAGACACTGCCTCTCTGTCAGAAAATGAAGAAAATAGTGAGAGTGAAGGAAACAAGAAAGGAAAGAAGAAACCCTTCAGCCTTTTTGACATAACAACGATGATTCACCCACGATCAGCCAATATTGCTTCTGAAGGACATACTGTAAGCAATGGCTCAGCAATGATGGTGTCAGAGCCCACTCAGGAGAAACAAAAGCGTGTGAATTTTGTAACAGACATAAAAAACTTTGGGTTGTTTCACAGACAATCAAAAACAAACTCTGTGGAGCAGAGTACAAATAAAATATACACCGTTTCTGAAGAAGTTTCCCGTCAACAGGCAGAAGAACAATGTGAGAAAACTGATGAACTGGAAGAGGGAGAATTGATCATGAACTGTGAATTAAACTTCCAAAGTCCTGGCAAAAAATGCATGTTAGCTGGGTCACAAAATATGAGTGAGTCTTTGGATTCACAGGAAGAGGGAAGTATTTGTGCTTCAGTAACAGAAAAAACGGAGTTACAGAACTCAGAACATGCCACTCTGCATGATCATCTGGACAAGGCATTGGACATTAGCATTGACTCTGATGGGAAACAGGAAACAATTGTTCAGGGTGACTATGTGATAACAAGGTTGTGATGCTTACAGGAGGAAGCATTTACAAATATATATATTTTGCATAGTGCTTTTGGGGGGGAATGTTTTAAGAATTATATTAGCTAATGCAGAATTACACTTTATAGTACTCAACTGTGGCACATGATCTTGTAACATAGTAGTCAAGAGAAAGAAAATATGAGGACCTTCTGTTTTGTAGCCTGCTTTAGCTTTCACGATTTGTTTTACATTTTTTAATAAATGGAAGCATCTTGTATTCTTGTACTGTTGCAATAACCCACAGAAACTTTTTAGCTATCTTTTTCAATTACAACAAATGGAATTTCTCTCATATGATAGTTGACACCTATGATAAATATTTTTCTATGCAAATAAAAAGTAGCTTAAGAGACTTGTAAGCTTTTATTTAACTTTGTAGGTTCTTAAAAGATTCTGTGCACCATTATAATCATAAGTGGCTCCTGCCAGCATAATTCATGTCAAGCTATTAGAATCATTTATTTAAATTGCTAGAAACTTGTGTCAAAATCTATACAGAATCAGAATATAAATTATATTCTTTTATTTATTGAAGGAATATAAATACCTGTAAATTATGAAAAATAGGTCTATTTGATTATTTAATTACAACTTTTCCCTTACTGCAAGAGGAGTATGACTGTCATGATACCATTGTTAGAAATGAATTTACTGGTTTTGAAGACTGTAGAAATGTTTCTTACAAGAAAAGAAATGTCTGTGGCTCACTAAAAATTGGTGATGGATTACTCCCCAAGAATCCTTTATCACCACAGGTACTGCTTCTTGAACCATTTATTTTTCCTCATGTGGACAACCTATGCACTTTAGTATTCAGCTGCTTATTAGCTTTTGCCTTCACAATACACCTGCATTTGCTAAGGGAAGGATACTTCAGGAATAAACAAGCATACAATGATTCCCCTGAGTACTTGAATAAATGTGGCAATTTGTTGAGAAGATTTAAAAGGCACGCCTTAAGTGAGTTTCTTTGACAATTTTACAGTTTGGGGGAATCTGATTGGATGTTTATAATAGCCACCTAAATTTATAAAGAAAACCTAATCATATTTTTCAAAACTGATGAGGGACTTACTATCTTAGTTAAAACCAGTATTTTTAAAATTAAACATTGTGGGGTTTTTTAATCATTGGCTGGTGTCCTACGTTATTAAAAATTTCATTTTACAAAAGGCATAAGAATAACCACCCCCAACTTTCAACACCATTCTTTCCCCCCTTGAATATACCACAAAAGTGTTGTTATTTCATTCATAACTTCCACAGCTCTGCCATGATAGATTTTGTAGGACCTGACCTAAACCCATGTCATTCTGGATCTAAATTGTCCTGGTACTGAACTGTGTCTTGGAAGTCCAGGCAAACCCTTCTCACCTTTAGACTCTAAGGTGAGTTTTCCAGCTCTACTTTACTCATGTGCTACTCTATCTGATCTCACATATTGAAAGCTTCCTTCCTCCACACCTGTTTGTGTCATGGCAGATTCCGTTAAACCAAAATGGAAAAAATGAGTCACAATTGGAAAATAGTTTGTATAGCTTTGCAACAATGTGTTCAAATCATATTTGATTGGTTAGTTTCCATCTTGGCCTCTTGACTGCTCTGTAGACCCTCTCTCCTTCACATCTCTCTCCTTATCCACCTTTAGACTGTAAGCTCCTTGGGGCAGGGCCTGCAGCTTTTCTGTCTGGAAAGCGCCTGAATAATCACAAGTATAAAAAGAAATAAATAATAATAATGGTGGAATAACCTCATATCATTTGTATTAGGTCAACTCTTTAAGAGAGTTCTTTTTTGTACTGTAACGTTTCTCCTAAAAAATGCCATAAAGCAAATGTGTCACATCACAAAATTTTCTATATCCCAGTTAACAGTCCATCTCCACTACTGCTTTCAGTTTCTCATTCTTCATCATGGTTTGTAATGCCTTCAGGTCCTAAGCTTATTCCCTTTACAGTAACCAAATTCAAAACAGACAGTGCTTGCTCAAAAGGGTTTTCAACACATTCCAGACACATAGTTTCACTCCAAACAGAAAGTGCCTGAGCAGTGTATTTGTATTGCAAACATCACCATTAGCAGAACAAGTTAACTACCACAGGTCTAAGAGCATATTATACTGGCATCATAAGAGCCTGTTTCTCCTGTGCATGAAGCTCCCAACACAGTTGAGCTGATGTGAAATACCAGCCACACCCTCACATCATGACCCCATTATGCTGGGCATGGAGTGGATGCAAGACAGAACAACAAAGACAGTGCAGGTGGGCAGGATACTTAACCATAGGGTCACAATGTATTGCATAGCAACATATGCTCAGTCTTCTGGTGCCTTTTTTTTTTTCCTTACATCCAAATACTGAAACATAGGTCTGTTAAATAAAGGATACTTAAAATCAACACTTGCTCTATTTTTATGTTATTCTTAGGCATCAAAGCTTGACACTAATAAGGACGTGATGCGATTCCATTTAAAAGTAATGCCAAATAAGCACCTTATTCTGTGACAAGAGGTAAGCCCAAAATATATCCAGACTTGAAATGGTGATGGACTTTTATTGCTTTGCAGGCAGCCAAAAAAACCTTTCTCACTGGATGTCTCTAAGAGGACACCTGTGCCAAGAAAGATCATGCACAGATCAAAGTTTGTAATGCCACAGCAGAGGCATTATTAAGCTTTGCAGAGCTGAGCATACTTTCTCCTCAAAAGAAATTTAAAAGTTCAAACTTACCCATCCCTTCCTGCAGCATTCATTAGCATCAGTAAAGGAGGAATACAAATGAGCCAGGATATGAGCCCCTATAAAAGACAGTCTTTTGAAACAGAGCTTAAAATTGTAAAATGTAAAATGCAACTAGAAAATTGACTAAGTACAAAGAGGTTTATTACCAATATTAGGTTGCTTAGAATGATGAGAAAACTTTTTTTTTTTTTTTTTCATAAGGAGAAAACTTGACTGCCCTTTGTATTTTCTTCAGCTCCTGGAGAAATAGAGTGCAGACAGCCCAGCAGGACTTTGCTATCTTGGCATAGCTGGACAGGAGGCATCTTGAATTTATGCAAGACAGTGCTTCACATTGACTCACAGTCAGAGGTCAGGGATGCAAGCACTGCATGCTTACCTTCAATACAAAATTGCAAAAGCTCCTTCTGACTCTTCATGCTTCAGCGGCCCTCAAGGGCACTGCAGAGGTGAGAACATCAGAGGATTCAGACTGTGGGGTCCCGTGAGCCAGCTACAGGCCACAGCTCTAGTTGTATGTGGTACGATATTACCAGAGACCAAGCCAGCTAGATGCCTCTTCTGGGGCTAACCACAGCTCTGCAGCTGGTTTTAATCTTGTTTTCTTGGTTCATCGATTGAGGCCAGACATCACACAGCACTTTCTTTTTGATAGATCAGGATTTAATAAGAATTTCTATTACTTTCACAATATGAGTTTTTTGTAAGTAAGTAGTACCTTGTTCCAGGAGAATGCATATCTTCAACACAGTTACAGCTGTTGGGAACTGTAAAAGGTGAAATTTCTGGTATTTGGGCACTCAAAATTCTTAAAATGTATATTTAAAACAAGAATGTCTTCCTTCATGGCATCCTTTGACCGATCTTTGAGGAGAAAAATATTTGCTTATCTTCCTTACAGGAATAAAGCATAGAAAAAAGACACAAAGAAATTATTACATGTTTTCTCTTAAATTCTATATGTATATTGCAAGCTATAGCACTAAATTTACTCTCAAAACCTCAGATGAATATTTCATCATATTCTGAGAAGCAGCATGAAAGAGGAAAGAAGCAAATCATGGTTAAATATCGTGAGGAGGCAATGAACTTTTGAATACAGTTCAAAAGATTTGGTATCAAGTATTCTTCTGAGAATACAGAGGTACATGTTGGACAACAACATAATCTGCCTTCAGTTCAAAGAGATACCAAAAGCTTTAATGAGTAGGGTAACCTCACATAAATAATAGTACTGGTAAACAGTAATAGTAAATAATAATAGTAAATAATAGTGCTGGTGATGATAGTGGTAGTGAATTCAGTAGTACTAGTAAATGTGTGTGTAACAATGGCAATACTTCATATTTATCCCTGGGAAAAGGGAACTCCCCAGCTCTAATCCCTGCTCAAAGTTGGCCTATTTTCCATGTCAAGCAACCATTTGTTAACACCAGTAAGCTGTCCTGGGGCACATCTGTCTTCCAACATAGGCATTCTAACCTCTGTTGAGAAAATATTACTTCTCTATGTTTAAACTCTTTCTCTAGCTGAAGTTTTAATTATGGACCTACATTCACTATAGCATGAGCAGATTAGAGATCCTTTGAGACAGTTTATGGCTAAGTAGTTGGATATACTCCAAAATAAATTGCTGCAGTTAAGGATGAATTTCAATCCTCCAGATCTGAAAAGGAGTTGAACTCATTGAACTACATCACATCAAGTTCAGTAACCACCACATTAATACTTGAGAAGTTGCCTTATTTGTATAAGTATAAAGAATGAAGCAGAGGTCGTTTCTCATTAATATCAAAACAAGAAAAAAAGGTTGCAACCTTCAACCATCATGAATTTAAAACTGTAAGAAATTTTATCACAGGTCCCTCCAACACATAATTCCCTTCCTCAATTAACCAAATCCTCTAGTGTTGCTAAATATTGCTATGAAATGTTTATACACATGAATCATTTCAACTGTTTATATTTGTACTTTTGGGTGGCCACTATCTTTAAACTACATATTTTTTTTCAGACTACTGTTTGTTCTGACTGTACTCATCCCCCTTCAGCCTTGGGTTTCTTTGGGTGTAGTCCAAACCAGTTATGCTATTTTCATTTCAATTCACCTTCCTTCTCTCTTTAGCTGACTGTCACAGCTAAGTGCTGTGCAGCAGTAGCTGCTGTTCACTGCTCATTACTGCTGTGACCTTTTGTTCTTTGTAACCTGGTACCTTCCTACCATGGTACACTCAAGGGCCAATGCAACTTTCAAATTCAGACACTTAGCATCAGCATAATTGTTCTTGACAGAGATCCTTACTTCTTCTGTACATTTAAGAGGGAGTTTATATCATTATCTATGACTAGAAACTTGTTTCCAATAGCTGATGATTGAAATGAATAGCAGTGTAGCATGGTACTGCTTCCGTATCTTTTCTCTCACTTTTCTTCTTTGACAATGCAGTTGAGGATGTCCTTGTTAAAAAATAAGTATCTTCATGGCAACATTCTCAGTGTTGCACTTTATGAGAGCTGTGCCTGCAGTGTAGACAGAGGAAATGTTCAAGATGTAAAACAGGTGTTTCCAGAAAGGCCAGTTCTAGTCTGAAGATTACTGAAAGAACTTCACATGTGCAGAACTCATGGCAAACTCTTTCACTGCATTGAATCAAGAGTTAATTCATAAGAGCTGGCATATTTAATTTAATGGTACTGAAAAAGCAGGAATAGCCTCATCTATATTTGTATGCTCAGCTTTTAAATTCACAATAAAATTATTCCATAAATGTTTAAACAGGCAATAAAAGTCCATGGTTAGTGAGCAAGATAAAAGAATGTTCTAGGAATCCATGTGTTTCAATTTAACTGGTTAGTAAAAAGACTTTTTTTCTGCTGTAATAGCAAATCTGTGCAGATTGAAATACTGTATTCCTGAACTCCAGTCACCATTTTAAAAAGAACAAAACAAAACCCTACAACCCCAAACAGAAAAACCCAGAGATTTTTCAGTTTTTACAGGTTCATGAGGCTTTGTAGTATAATTAGTACCCTAAGAACATCTGAAAGCATTGACCTAACCTTTCATAAATTCAATGGACCGCATAGACTGCTCCTTAAATGTGGCCAAGTGAAAATGTCAGCTGCAAAATAACCCATTATGGTTAATGATTTATGCTTTTAGCATACAAAATGGAGTTTACAAGATGTGTGATGCATACCTCATCATTTTCTGGAAGTGTCAAATTGTCTCAAATACAATGAACATTCAAACACACGCAGAGAAACTCAGAAAGTCCGACACAGATAGTCATTTGTGCAATAATTTTTATTAATTTTTTCTCTGCTTATCTTCCCTATCTAATGCTTTGTTTTTACAGAGAATGTTAACTCCACTAAGAAGGATAAATGTCTTATATTTTTCTGCTACCTGTTTTGAAAAGTAGAAAGTAAGACCAAATAATGCAAGATTTTATGTTGCCTTTGACCTTGGGTCCATAGGATTAAAAGATAGTTTACTAAGGAATACTAGAAATAGTTTTAATTGGATTAATTACATGTGGTGCTCAGATCTATTGATCAGCCATATCAGAAGAATGAGTGCAGCTAGAAAAGTAGGGAAATAATCTTTCTCTCTGACTAATTTAACAGAATCCAGTTCTACATCAAGAAAAAGAAGCAGAGAAAATTGAAAGAGATCTATTTTTATGAAATTAGAGTACCAAATATTAACATTCTTTGTTCCCTTCACTTTTATTAAGTAAAATTAGAGGGACCTTTTTTCAGCATATATTTTTTTAAATTATACAGTCAAGATGCACAGAAATGTATTTATTAATTATTAAGAATTTAATTAAGTGAGAGATTTTAAATCAGGAGAGATTCTGACAGACCTCATCTGGTTCTACTGATTTTATTTTTACAGAATTGTAACTTCCCAAGATCTAAAACTCTCTGACCATTTCCCAAGTGAATTTATTGTCCTTGAATTGTGCAGCTCTGATCTGAAATCAGATCCACAAGGAGCAAGCATCACGATTTCAGCCACAGAGAAATGTGCTTTGCTGATTTTAAGAGTCTATAAAAATTATTTGTGTACCAAATCATAGAGTATGATTTAGAGCCTTTGGCAGTCATATCTAAACAATAGTAACAATAACACAAAAATATAAAAGCACAATATATGTGAAAAAGTATTTCAGTATTTAAGCCTGTCTAAAACAGGCAACCCAAAACATCAGTCCAAACACCCAGAGTTTTAGGAAGTCAAACTCTAACCCAAATCTGGCTCATATTTCCCCAGAGAAATGAATACTGAGAAAGTTTATTCATTAAGGACCATGTATGGTGTGGAAAGAGCACTTCATTTTGCTTGTTTGTTTGTTTTCTATTTCTGAAGAACATGAATAACTTCTGAAAACTTAAATATTCCCACACACTCACACACTGGGGCTGATGAAGAGAGAACCAGATGTATGATACTGAGCCAAGATTTATCCAGCATGGTCAAGAGAAGTGATGAAAGATGAAGTAAAAGCAATTAGAAACTTGCAACAAGCTGCTAGTGCTGCAAAAGACAAAACTCTTCACAATAAACTAGAAAAGAAACAATTTCCATAGGAAATCTATTTCCCACATGAAGATAGTAATAAATTTTAATTATTTTCATTCATTGACTTCTACAGTCTCACCTGGGATTTCCTTACTGATTTTCTGTGACTTTGTCACCAGTGCCAAGGGAGCATAACACTATTGACTTACCTGCTGATTCTGTCAGAATCACAGAATTAACTAGGTTGGAAAATACCTTTGAGATCATCAAGTCAAACCTGTGACCTAATTTAACACCTCCTCCAACTAAACCATGGCTCTGAGTATCACGTCCAGTCTTTCTTAAGCACGTCCAGGGACAGTGACTCCATCACCTCCCTGGGCAGATTTTCCATTGCTCTGACATGCTTTTAGTGAAGAATTTTTTTCTGACATCCAACCTAAACTTCTCCTGGCGCAGCTTAAACTTGCATCCTCTTGCTCTGTCAGTGGTTGCCTGGGAGAAGAAACCAACCCCCACCTGGCTACAACCACCTTTCAGGTAGTTGTAGAGGTTTGCCCTAAGCCTCCTTTTCTCCAGGCTGAACAACCTCAGCTCCCTCAGCCATTCCTCACAGGGCTTGTGATCCATGCCCCTCACCAGCCTCGTTGCCTCCTCTGGATGTGCTCAAGTGTCTCAACATCCTTCCTAAACTGAGGGGCCCAGAAATGGACACAGCACTCATAGTGCAGCCTCACCAGTGCCAACCACAGGGGAAGAATGACCTCCCTACTCCTGCTGGGCACATTATTCCTGATCCAGGCCAGGATGCTGCTGGCCTTCTTGGCCACCAGAGCACACCCTGGCTCATGTTTAGTTGGCTGTCACCAGCACCCCCAGTCCCTTTCTGCCTGGGCGCTGTCCAGCCACACCGTCCTCAGCCTGTGGTGCTGCAGGGGGTTATTGTGGCCAAAATGCAGGACTCAGCACTTGGACTTGTAAACTTCATGTTGTTGAACTCGGCCCATCTATCCAGCCTGTCCAGATCCCTTTGCAGAGCTCTCCTACCCTCCAACAGATTGACATATGGTCTCAGCTTGGTGTCATCTGCAAATTCACTGATGGTGGACTCAATCTCCTCACCCATATCATCAATGAAGATATTAAACAGGACAGGGCCCTGATCCCTGGAAAACACCACTAATGACAGGCCACCAAGTGGATGCAGCACCATTCACCAGCACTCTCTGGGCCTGGCCATGCAGCCAGTTCTTAACCCAGCCAAGAGTGCTCCTGTCCAAGCTATGGGCTGCCAGCCATTCCAGGAGTATGCTGTGGGAGATGGTGTCAACGGATTTGCTGAAGTCCAGGTGGACTGCATGCATAACCTTCCCTTCATCCATCAGGTGGGTCACCTGGTCATAAAAGGTGATCAGGTTGGTCAGGCAGGACCTGCCCCTCCTAAACCTGTGCTGGCTGGGTCTGATCCTCCGGCCATCCTGTAGGTGCTGGGTGATGGCACTCAGGATGATCTGTTCTATAATCTTGCTGGATCCCAAGATAATTTCATCCATTTGCTTGTGGTCACTCAATTTCCAAATTCTCTTTTTTTAATCATATCTTCCTTCCAGAGTGTTTGTGAGACTTTGTTCTCAGATTTCAAGATTTCATTTCCTTTCATGAAAGGAAATTCTTCATTTCAGGAAAGGAAAGGAAAGGAAAACGGGAAAATTTTCCTATTTTCCAATAGGAAAATAAATAAAGCAATGTTTGGGAACTACATATGCACCATATCTTGATTGATATATTTACTGAAATACATGGACCTGTTTATATTTTACTTCATAAACCATACAGCTCCAGGGCAGCTGCAGAAAAGATACCTCATGAGAACCTCTGTGCTGAGAAAGTAAAATTAATCAAAATCTCGTGAAGAAAAACCCTTAAGACATCTTGCTATTCATCCAAACAAAACCACTCTTGCCTTCAAACACAAATCATAAAAAGAAAGACTTAAACTTTTATCAGGAGAACCAGATTTTTCTTCCATTGTTAAACATAGTATTTAGACAGGTAATACTATACAAATTTTGACAGTTCACCATGGATGTTCAAGAAGAAAAAAAGATGCTCAACATATCCCAACCTTTACCTTGCTGAGCTGTTATTTAAGGCCTGGGGTTTATCTGCTGCCAAACTGTTTGGAGCCAGCTGGAAATAGCTGTGATTGGCAGAGGGCAGCCCCTGGTTGCTCTGGCACTGCCCAGCCCCATGGTCAGATGTCCACTGTTATTTAATCTGCACAAGGATGTTCCTTCCAGAGATGAAGGACAGCAATGTGCTATATATGGGCTTAGTTTCCAACACCTAGTTCTCTTAAACCTCTGTCTGAACCAATAGCTGTGGAGAGGGGTTCTGCAGACAGATATTAGAGATTGGAAGGGCCATTCAGTGTGAGTTTCCAAGAACCAGATCAAAGTCAGAAGCCATTGCTGATGGCACCCTCAGCAATGAGGAGTTTCCTAAACTCAAGAATGCTGCACAGGGCTTCAGATGCTGGGTTGTGACCTCTGTCACATATCTTATGTCTATTCCCACTTCAAGACTTCAAGGCGTTTTTTTCTCCAGCTTTGATGTTATTGGCCAGAACTTTAAGGCAAGTCTAGGTAATGCACCAAAGTGAATGTGCAGTTGCTCTGCAATGGCAAAAACCCCACATGCGGTCACAGCTCTCATTAAATGTTAGCAGTATGTTTTAAAGTCTGCTATCAACTTTAAACACACTATGGACTGATTTTAATTTATTCTGACAGCCTCATTCTCAATTGTATATCTTTCTTTTTACTTTACTCTGGAAGCCTTCCAGACTTCCCTAAAGTGCATGTAGGTTTATTTCCTTGCCACTTCAGCAATCCTTATTCTGCCAGAGGGAGCTGTATGAAACAGAAGGAGGACTTAAGTGCCTTTAAGCAATGATGTGACAAAGGTCAAAGCATTTGGAAGCACTGCTAAAAATGGCAGAGTAAAGCATTATATTTTTCAGTATTAAGCTCCATGCCTACACCATCTGTTTGAAAGAAAGATCAGTCTTAATATCCCAAGGGCTGTTCTCCCATTTTTTGCTCATTATGCTCTTTAACTCCAGGGCTTAATTACAGATGGGAGAATTATCATATCCAAATTAAGGCCTGTGTGAGCAGAACACAGGAAGAAACTCTAAATTAGTTTAGACACAACCTTGTACTAAAAAAGAAACCTTGGAACTGATGATTACTCATGCTAGAATTATCTAGTATTACTCATGCTAGAACTGGGGACTATTATTCACTTTGATGAAACATAAGACATAATATTGAGCAAGTATTGCTCCATACATCTTTGGTGACATATCCACATCAAGGAATGATTGTGTCAAATACAGAAGTCTGAAAAAAAGCAACAAACCTCATTCCCAGGGGCATGAGAATCATATGTTCTCCTGGATCAAAGTAATCCTTACATTTCTCAGGTTTTATCAAGACCATATAGCTCAGTAGACAATTTTCCCCTAAACTGGGGGAAAAAAAAAAGGAAAGAGACAAAAAACCTCCAGAAATACAGTCCAAGATAACCTCTCCCTACTTTAGACATTTTTTTCTGCACTGTATACGTGCCACCATTACACCACTGGGACAAAGTTTGGACCCTATATTGTGGTACCAATATTCTATAAGTTCTCTTTCAGTCTCTCAAAGTGAAGCTTTGGCCATATACTGTAAGGTGCCCTAGTCCTTACTTTGAAATAGATCATGTTTTCAGAGGAGTTCTGGGGACAGGCTTTCAAACGAATTTAAAGATGCACATAATTGTAGATGGAATTCTCCCCATGTGTGATAATGCATCCTCTAATTTGCTAAAGAATTTATCAAATTTGTCACTCAGTGATTTATAAACGGGGTGTCCATTGAAAGTTAGTGGAATACATTAATTTTTATTTTATCCCTTATCAGTTATAACTAGATCCTTGAACTGATTTCTTTTTGTATTAGTAGAGTCTAATAACATAATCTTTTCCACAACATAAACACTAAGCAATGTCAGCAGTCTGAGCTTTATTTGCTTGAATAGCCTCAGGATCATTCAAACACATAATATTTTTATTTCCTGATATTGACCCTCTACAGCACTCAGTAGCTATGTGTTGCAGTAGATAGCACTGCCAGCAGACCTCACATTAGGGATAGAAATGAGCTGAGACACACACTCTAGTTCATCAACCTGAAAAGGGTCCCAATTTATTCTTCTTCACCTGACTCCAGCTACTCACTGATTCTGACTACACCAAGATCCCACTGTAGGCTTCCCTTTGCAGACTTTGGACTGCAGGTATTTTCTTGCAGACTCTGATTACAGGATCTTCCTGCTAGACTCTAACTGCAGGCTCCAACTGCAGACCCAGACTGATGCCTCAGCAGATCCTTTACAGCAGCAATTCTCTCTCTTCTTTGGCCAGTCCTTCTAAATAATTCTTCCAGTTTCTCTTTCCTCAAGATCCTCCCCTGACCAGCCAACCCATCACTCTTTTATCACCCTCATCCTTATTGGATGTATCTGTGACTTATCAGGGATTAGGTCACCTGTAATCCCTTCTCCTACACCTATGAAGTGAGAAAAAATTGCAGTGTAGGTATTTAAGGAGCTGGCTGCCATGTGTCTAATAGTTTATTAGATATCATTTCATAAAAAAACAGCATATTCAGTGAAGTTAAAATTTATTTAATGATCTCACGGATTGGTACCACCTGTAGCATGTAATTTATCAGTATAGTCTGTACTACAAAATGTATAGATTCAACAAGTCGCTCAAACAATCTGGTATAAATTTTTATGTATGATCAAAAAGAAAAATCAATTCCTAAAAAAAATAAGTTTCCTTTTGCAATAATTATCTTCAGGGAAGACATGGCAACCAAGATTTAGAGTACAGTATTTGGACTTACACTTTACTATTTTAAGTGATATGAGAAGTTGTAAAACTGTTTCCAGATACAGAATAATCAAACAGTCATTCTGTTCATCAGCATAATAAGTGCATCATTTTATAGAGAAATCTTTCCATGACCTTTAATTAACCTTATTTTTATTTTGCTATATCTCTGATCTTATGAGGACATAGATGCTTGTTTAATTCTATGGTTTTTCCTTTTAAAAGCCTGTGTTACAGTCCACTTGCTATTAATTGATCTTTCATGTGATAGGAGCTCATCTGATAGTGAAATGCTTGCTTGTAATAAATGCCTGCTAAGAAAGCAAGCTGTATTACTGAAAGACATATGAGACAAGGTCTGAATTTACCTAT
Organism: Alaudala cheleensis; assembly: GCA_013398995.1. Taxonomy (NCBI): domain Eukaryota; kingdom Metazoa; phylum Chordata; class Aves; order Passeriformes; family Alaudidae; genus Alaudala; species Alaudala cheleensis. The sequence goes on from VWYE01000996.1 coordinate 199,354, forward strand.
TGCACTCTTTCTCTCTGGTTTGACACCAATGTTGATGCCAGCCCATACCAATGAGCTGTGTTATTTAATTATAATTTATAGTCTTCTACAAACACCACAAAATAAATAAGACTCACTCAAAGTCTTGGTCCTTATGACATGAGAAGTGACCACTCAAGTGATTTACTCTTGGTTCTTCACAATACATTCATGTATTACCTACAGAAATGAGGCTGATTTCAAAAGACATCTGTAATCGATAAGCTTATTTTGTGAAGTTATGGGCTGTTGGTTGTAATTGTGGTAAAAAAATTATTCTCTCATTTTGATTCAGCTTGCCTCTGAATACAATCACCCCTCCACTCAGTGACTAAGATAAATAAGGTGTTTCAAAAGCCAGTGGATTGTATTGCTATGGTAACTCACTGAACAAGTGAAATAATGATTGTGTGCCTGACATTATACATAAATGTTTAATTTTCTCTCCAAAATACAATACTGATATCCTCAATCTTTTTCTCAAATCTCTACCCATGTCAAGGAGAAAATCAATTTCTAACCTTGTAGCATTAGATCTACTGATTTATCAAGGGATATAATATTCTGCATGATTTTGTTAAAGTAATTTTGCCTTGCAAATCATGATTTTAAACTGAATAAAGTTTCAGTTTAATAATAAAAGCTACAGTAGGTGTCACTTCTTATGAAAAGACCCATGTACTTGAAAGGACTGAAAATAAAACCAATGTGCAAATGTGCAAAAAACTGCATCAAGATGCACATAGTACAGATCAAATCTGACTATGCATGCTTTAAAAATTCTAAAATGCAATAAATGTGCTCACATGACTTGATGAATTGAAATCTGAATTTGAAAATCATATCCATCTGCTAGGGCAACATTCCTTTTCTATAAGTGTGAATCTATATGAAATCCAGTTAAAAACAGGTTTAATTTTCTTCAATCTGGTTTGTATGCTCACCTTTTGAAAGGTGACATTACTCATATTTTCATGCCATCTTAGCCCTTTGGAAGGCAACCTGTGTATTTTGAAATATTCATGGTGAAAACAGTCACATGTTTTTTGTCATAAAACCATTAAAGTTTTGACCTTCTCGCATTGTATATGAAAACTAAAGTGTGGTCACATTTGAGGTCTTACTCATTGTTATTTGTTTTATGCACAGTGCAGTGTCTCAGTGGTATAAAACAATACGTCAGCTTCGAGTTCTTATTAGTAGAGCTATTTCTTGATCTTTTTAAGTGAACTCATAGTTTTTTTAAAGTTAAAACTCTCAATACTTCAGTTCCTGGAAGAGGTATTTTGTTTCTTAGAAAAGTTAACATGTCTTAAGCTTCTCCAACTCAAATAAACTACTTTTTGTAGTGAATAATTATGTGTAGAATCCTTGATTTAGAACTCATACTGGGTTTTGTTTTCCCATACTTACCATACTGTAGTCTAATCACATACTAAGACAGTCCTAAAATTTGTGCCATGAACTATATATAACTGTTTGCAGGAAAGAGACACCTGACAATTGCCCTGTCTCCAGACAGGATAAATAGGAATGTAAATGCAAGAAGGAAAGCAATATGTCTTGTCATGTCTAAAATTGGTTCTCTGACTTTCATTTCAGCTCTGGGCAGTAAACAGAGCTTGAATATCAGATAAATAAAAATTCTGGTATTTTACATTATGTGGGAAGTCAGGGTCAAATACTTTGCTGCTCAGTTTGAGGGGAAGCTGTAGCTTTCCAGTAGCACTTGAAACTCAAGATTTTAAACTGTGTTTTATAGTCAGCCCTGTAAATAGAGTAATATTAATTTTTGATATATATCTTAATTATTAATAATTTTATTTTAATATTTATCATTATTTTATCAGAAATCAATCTTGCATTCAGTTTCACATCACTTCCATTTTAAAACCTTATCTGAACAATAAGTAATTTTAGATTTTTCTAACAATATTAATGATTCAATCTCCTGAAATTTCTGAGACTCGAACAGATAATTCTCAAAAAATTTAGTTGCTGAGACCACTTCTCTTTTTCCACATTCAGCTGACACTACAACTTTATGTACTTAACAAAGCTCTATCTTGGTATATGCACTTGAAACTTGAGAAAAAAATAAATAATAAAAAATAATTTTAATTTCTAATCCATTTCCCTTCCATGCACACATACACAAACTGCGCAAGTTAAGCTTTAAAGTTTCACTATATCTGTTTTGGTAATTCTTATTTTCACATCTTCCAGAATGCTGCCTTTCTTGTGTTTAACCTTACGAAGCCTGAAAGTATTTGTTTCTCTTTGAGCCACTCTCAAGTGTTTTTACGTTACACTTAGTGTAAAGCAAAAGTAGCTCTTTTATTATTATGGTGCTATTGATCAAAGTCTTAATTTAAAAGATCTATTTCATCATAAATAATTATTATTCCCATGTTTTTCACACCACATACCCTCCATACCACCACACCCATAAATTCCAGCATCTTTCTTACATTTTTGAGTCATGCCCTTGTATGTTCTGGGTTTCAAAGTCTGGCTGTTACAGGAAAGACTCATGGCATTCAGGATTATACAGCCTGTAAATAGCAAGAAGCTTAGAATTTTGCCTCTACTTGACAGTAGCCATCACAAAATTCAAACCAGATGAAACAGCTACCATTTGTGTAGCACATACATATCCTGGAGACCATTCCTTAGTGTTCATGAAAACACAGACACTGCAATAAATGACCTTTTGATTAACTAGAAGTGTGGTAAATTTTACCTGCACTAGAGTAGTTTAAATGGCCTTTGAAATCTCTAAAAGCTTTCCAGAAGAATAAATAATCATTTAATTGGGCCATTTAAGGTGCATATTACTGACAATTTGCTGTCATTTCAACCTCAACCAAAAATACATTGTTTACAAGGCATGTTCATTAACTAAATAAACTAGATGGCACTGGCAAACTCACAGGATTTTTCTTTGTTTGCTTGTCTGTGCTTTTTCCTTTAAGCAGTAAAGAATAGAGAGTGTAGACACACAGTGTAGTTCATTATCATACCATCTAGTGCTGAGACAACCTTAAAAATTAATGGTGCCCAACACAAACACCCTTGAAGCTTCTACTGTGTCTTTGGGACCCTCTACTACATTCTCTTGCTGCCTGAATGACTTCCTAGCTCCTATTGATTGGCTCCCTCTGTTCTTCTCTCAGTGTTGCACTGACACTTGCCACATGCTTTACAAGCACAAGAAGTCCAGAATGCCTTGGATTTTATTGCAGGCTTCCTTGTCAACAGATGTGCTCATTTTCTGAGGAAGAAAATAACTGTTTGCCAATGGCAACAGCATCACCTGCTGTTGGATGAGAAATCAGCACTCCTTTCTCCTGAGCAGCAAGGCTAATCCTTACTTAATTTTTCAGGGTAACTGAGCTAATTATGAGAATCAGGATTGAGGAATCAGACCATATAATTCATGCTTTACTGCTATATTTTATAAAATTTTGCCATGTGCACATTATGATTCACATGTTGGGATTTCTAGTGTCACTTTGACACAGAGAAAGCAGAATATTTTAATATTTGAGGCTGTAGATTTTTTCCCAAACTGCATAAGAAGCATCTGTCCATACAATGCAAAACTTTGGAGAGATTTATTAAAAGCAATTCCTTCCTAGGTTTGCAAATCACCATTAAGTATATTTTCCTAAAGAAAAAAAGATTCACAAATTGGCATACAAGATACTTTAAGTCTTAGTTTAGAATAACATCTTGGAACATTACACTTTAAATTTAATCATTATATATAAAAATGATAGAATAAATTCATAATATAAAAAGCTGGAGTATGTACATGGTATTTTTAAATCCAGGAATATTTCCTCTTCCATCAAAATTTGACTATAAAATAACACTTTCTAAGAAATCAGGTTGATTCTGCAGCTCCTGTTGACTTGATTAAAACCAGATACCTACAGCTTCTGAGGATATCCAAAGATAAATGTTTCCTTACTATGTGGAAGGAACCAATGTATTAATTAGTATCTACATTTCTGAATCACCAGAATGACAACTTTGAGTCTTCTTTTCTCCATTTCTTCTCTTCTAAATTCAGATGGCTATCTTCATGTTTCTACATCTAGCAGTGCTTTCTGTGCTTTAATTCCCATATATGTTTATATATACATGCTAAGTCACAACATCCTCACTGGGTGATGTCACAGGGAAAATAATATGAAGCTATTTTGATAAACCCCCTAGTGTTGCTAAAACTTGGAAAGGCAGAGTAGAGTAATGAATAGAATAAGTTTAGTTATTGAAAAAAAGTAGAAATATAAGGAGAAAAAATATTTGACAATGTGTGCTAAATGAAATTTAAACTTTAAAACAAAAGAAATTTCTATTCAGGAGCAGAATATTTTTTTATTAACTGCTCCAGTAAATGACCAGAGAGAATTAAGTCCAGAATTAGTACTGGCTTCTTTTGAACCATATTGCTGTCATGTTGAGATTTCACTTCTATGGATTTGCCACCAATTTCTAATAGACAGATGTTTCTGTTGCTTCAATTTGATGTAAAGGAAGTTATTCACAACCATAAATACTTGAATAAAAAGAATTTGTGTGATATAGTTAAACTAATCCTCTTTAGGAATAATAAAATTAATTTCTTATCATACAATAAATTCTTAGAAATTTCAGAAAAGGACTTTACATATTTCTCTCCACTAGAGGTCTCTAGAGAAATATAATAAACTCTTCAGACTAGAAGATAGCTTACTTTGCTTCTTGACATAAGTTGCATGTCCTGGGAGATGAAAATCAGCACGTGTTCTATTCTTACTCCAGGTATTTCTTTGGATATACTCCTGCTGCTGCGGATAATAAAGATTCCCATTGCTTTTGTAATTCAAATCCATGAGGTGTTTTCATCTATTTTATATTTAGGTATTTAACATTTATAATTAGAACTTCAACATCACATCACTTAGGAAATATAATAGCACAAAGCATTTAGCTGAAAGAAGAAAAATAACTAAGGTGGCAGCTTGGTGGGGTAGCCAGCCTGCTAAATAAACTACAAATTAAAATAAATAAAGTAGGAACAGGCAGAAGTGAATAAAGCATTGGCTAACTAGACCAGTGTTTTAGTTGGCAAATTATAAAATGGTTACTCTGGCGTGCACTTCAGTATGCCATTATATCACAAGCAAAATAGAATTTGGTTCCAATATTGTTTTTTATATCTACTTTAACATTAACATAAATGAGGAATAAAATTCATATAATGTGATTGTTTTTCTTCTTGTGCTTTTTTGTTTTGTTATTACTAAAAGTTTTTAAATTGAAAGTGTGCCATTTTTCTTGGGTTAGTATTTTCAAGAAAGTAATTTCCACTAAAAGATAAGCTTTATCTGTTTTAGGATCTGTGCATTTATACAGCACTCACCAGAATAACTCATTCAGGAATTTTGATATTTTTTCAGAAAATGAAGCCTGTGTTTATTATTTTATTTCCTTATGCTATTTTATTTCAGTGAATTTTATCTCTGCATTTACTATTTTTTGATAACACTTGCCTCATTAAATACAGTATAATGATGTCACTAGGCTTGTTTTTAAGTGTTGGATTATAGCCTACTGTACTCAAGAGAACAAATGGGATTCTCTGACATTTGAGGTAGGGTCACTAATCAGAAAACTGGAAAACAATGGAAGGAAAATGGTTGCCCTGCTCAGATTGCTCCATCATTAACTGTGGTGGATAGCTCTGTAAACAAGAGCTCAATACATGAGCAGCATTAATTGCTGCTTAGTTTTTGGTGCTACATGGTGAATGTGGAAGAGAAGAACCCGAGCTATACTGAGATCTCAGAGATGAGGGAGGGACTCCTGAGAAGACAGGTTACTGGGGCAGTTCTGGGACTTCCTGAAGTTTTTCAAGTTAATTTTAAAGTGTACCTATCTTCTGATTTTTTCACCTTTAAATTGAGAACTGCAAAGACTACTCAACTAAGGCCAATTAGCAGCTTGAAATAACACAGCTAGGCACTTAAGAGGTGATATTTCTCAGAGTATTTCTTGCTTCAAAGACCAGAAAGAAATAAAAAACTCTGAGAGGAATAAGAGCACAGCACTGATACTCTCCTAAAGCTTGTAATATGAAATCACGGAGTTGACCCATCACCTCCATCAGTGGATCTATCAGTGAGGTTTCAGGCATGGAGTTCATACATCAAGAGGTGCTGACACTTCCATGAGCTATATCAAGGTTTTTGCAAGTTGAGTTTATAGAGGTCTCAACAGAACAGAAGTCCACATTCCGTTTAACCAAATGTCTCTGCTCTCAATCTTAGAAATCATGAAATGTTATGCAAACACATCTATATAGATGGCAGAATTTTTTCCTTGACATGAAAATTTCAAACTCCTGGATTGCAGTCCAAACACCAACTGCACCTGGAGCCTTAAGACTATCCCTTCATAGAAGACTTGATCTTGTCACTTCTGCCTCAGTGTCCTCAGCTACAGCTCAGGATTACATTTCCATTCACCTACAAGAGGCTTGGAAGGACTGACCAATACATAAAGAAAGGTACACATTCAAATTTTCCCTGATTTTGATGTTATATGTAATCATATATTACATAAAGCTCTGAATGGAAGCATTATGTAACAGTACTTGTTATCAATAGAATTAAAAGGAATATTTAAACTAATACTCCATTTGACTGATTATTTAATAATCAGAATGTGTGTTAATAAAGCTTTTTTTTTTTCCTCAAGACAAAAAGTGCTTTTCCAGGTTATTGGCAACTGTATTTGAAATTTTCATCAACTTCACTAGTTAAACAGCTGATAACTGTGAGGACATGGAAAACAAGGGAAAGCAATGCAGTTCTTATGGGAACAGACAACAGCTTCCTCTGGGTTTGAATAAAACCACACGCAATGATCATGACCTCTGGATGCCTCAGTGCTATAAATACTAAACCATAAGTCAAAGTCTAAACTTCTCAAACTCTCTCTGTTGTCGTGTCAGCAGAATAAAATGTTAAGCCTTCTGTAATAAGGAAGAAATTAATCAACTGAGGATTAAAAGAAATTATTTATATGGTTAATGTATGGTACTGATTTAGGTTACTGAAGCTGGCAGCAAAAGCTGCTGTTCTAAGGGGGGTGGTACAAAGTTTAAGGTTGATCCTGTGGTTCCCTCCCACCACCTTCTAACATGTATATAAATTGTCAGCTCTCCAGACCCTTTGCCAGTTCTCTCTTCCAGACTTGCCAGAAGCAACAGAGGACTAAAGATGAAGATCTTTTTCTTATTCACCTTTTTGACTTTTTTGTTGTCTGCTTTTGAACAAGCAGCTGCTTTTGCTCACTATGACAAGATTTTAACTCACAGTCGAATAAGGGCACGCGACCAGGGGTAAGTAACTGGCTTTTATTTCTAATTTAAAAGGAAGCTTGTTAATCTTTTATTCTTCCCTTTCTTCTAGCATTAAATTGCATGTAATGTTTCACCATGAATTTTTACTGTCATTCAAGTAGAATTTTCTCATAAAATTAATTTTTCAAGAATTGTTCCCAAATAAAAAGCTTTTCACAGAGTTTTTTAAAAAGACAGAATACTGTTAAACTTCATAAAATAGAAAGAAATCTAAGATCACCACTTCTCAATGGATAAAATTTGATTCAGAATCACCTAAATTATTTTCACTTCATAGGTATTGTAATGGGATATCAGAAATGTTTAAGATATGTTTTCAGACTTATGAGAGTTAATAGTTACCCACAGTATTTGCTCTCTTTATTCCATCCTGATGAAAATCATGAACTCTATTTAAATGTTTTCTAATATGGGAATATATACTGGCAATCCTTTGTGAAACTTCTGTTCCCACTAGAGCAAAGCAGCAAGCTGCTCAGCAGGGCTTCCAAAAGGCAATGCTTACAAGCCAGGCTGCTTGGAGACATGGAAATAATTTAAACAGCTGGTGTCAGGGAAACACATGTGCCCAAAGATATTTTCCTCCAGTCTTCTTAAGCAAAAAAAAAAAATCTGTGAATAAGAATTGTTTACCATCCTGTCCTCCCACTGCCAGCTACACACATGCACTTTTCAAATTTTTTTTAGCTTTTCAAATAAAAACTCCCTGTCTTCCCAGTGATGTAAGTATATATTCTAACTTCTGAACAGATGGATTTTTTTAAATTGCAGAAGTATAAAAATTAGAGACTAAATGCCCTTGCTCCGTGGAATTTGACCATTAAAAATTCATCTTTGTACACCACCATGCTAAGGAATTCCTCCTCTGAAGTCTCTGACTCCTTTTATTTACATGCCAATTTACCCTTTGGTCCCCAGTAATTCCCAGAATGTTTATTTAGGTGCCTGCGGTACTCAAAATGGTTGGTAATCAAAATAGCTGATTGATTTACAGAAGACAGGGCTTCTTTCTCCATAAAGAACAAGGCACTTTTCTTCCCCATCTCCCCATGACCACGGCCTCCAGCTGCACAGATGTGTAAAAGACAAAATCTTTAATGAAAAGAACCTCATGGTATTCACTGGTCCCTGGTGGCTGGTAATTCACTTCACAGGGGGAAGGGAGAAATGGATATCAAGACTTGCCTAGGCACAGCTGGTGATCACTGCCCATCAGAGACACAGGGTCAAGCCAGAATGGAGGGGAAGCTTCTGTCACTGCAGGGAGGGTGGACTAGCCAAGGAATCCAGCTGGGCAGTCCCAAGAGCTTGAGTTGTGGCTACTTCAAAACACACCTGTCCTGGGAACTGAAGCCAGATGTTATTTTCTTACTCTACAAGAGTATTTGCTGCTATTTCATGTAGAATTTTTCATGTACAAAAAACTTCTTTTTAAAATGTTTCTCACTGTACCCATAGCCCAAATGTCTGTGCTCTTCAGCAAATTATGGGAACAAAAAAGAAGTACTTCAGCACTTGCAGAAACTGGTACCAGCAATCCATCTGTGGAAAGAAAGCGTAAGTATGCTCTGCTTCCAAACTATTCTCCACTGACTGACATAATAAAATGTACCATTAGAAAACTCCTTTTCTCACAGATAAACTAACTGTTGATAGTTTATATTAGAATCTTTACTTCTCCTCCAGATGGCATTGCAATACTGACTTCCCCTTTCCTCTCTGGGCACATTGCAAGTCATTCAAAATACTTCACCTTTTCAGTTAAGTCTGGCATACTACTGACAACTTTGGCTCTAAATATTATTCTACCACAGACACATTGGGAAGAAGGGTATTTCCTGAAAATGCTTAGAATGGAACTTGAATATTCTCACAGACAGTTTTGGAAAGCAACCTACTTCAGTGGTTTTATTCCTAGATAGATATCATGTCTTCCCATGAAAGAAAGTCTGCTCTCAGAACGAATCTGAGGGAAGTCATTACTTTGCCAAGCTCCAGAAGCAAAATGTGTTAAGCAGTGATAGATAACTTCATGTATTAGGAAAAATGGTTTGAATCAATAGGCAGTTTAGACTCATCAAACTGAAGTCACGTGGAGACTAATTTCTCCTCATGACTAGGATTTAGAGGAATGTTAGTTGTAAAACATTTCACAAATCCTGTGCAAGGCCCCAAGAATTCTAATACAGCCAATGAGAGGAAGACATTGAGTAGTGGGGCTGAGTGGATTTGGTCATGACAGTCTACACAAAATTATCACCTGTCCTTCCCCCTCCATTTTAACCCCTCTACCATTGGACAAGCACTCCCAGAGCAAGGCGAGATGAGGAAAAGAATGTGTGTGAGAATAAGTTGAGTCATAGAACTCCTGAGGGCTGTTCAAGGGGTTTTTGTGGTTATAATAAAGCATCTGTTAGTCTTAGCCATTAATGAATTTTATACTCTTCATACTAAAACCAGAAACACAGCAGGACTAAAGAGGTTACTCCAGTAAGAATGCTAATCCAAATGACAACAGCTCTTCTCATGTCAATATCTCCACGTTAACAAGTCCTCCCTAACTTATATCTATAAAATGCTGAACATTTCTATTATGTACAATTCCCTTTTACAATAGGAGTGTATCATACAGATTTCCTAAAATCAGCATTTGTTGGAGCAAAAGTCTTTCCACTGTTTCTAAGCAGTATTTTATCTCCATGCCAGCAAGAAGTAGAAACAGATGAGTCACAGAGCTGATTTGAATAAACTGAAAACTGGCTCTATTAGCCAAGAATAACAAGGATTAAGGTAGTGCTGTTCTGTCTTTTTCCTTTGGAATATGCTCTTTTGTATGAGGTCAGGACAATGTTGTACTCAAAAACAAAACAAAACAAAACAAAACACCTAAACCAATAACAAAAAACCCCAAAACAAAAATAAACCCAAAACAAACAAAAAACCAACCAAACAAAAAAACACCAAGGCAAACAAAGAAATAAACCCCACCAAAACCTCACAAATGCAACATTGGTTTCTTATCTGAATAATTGCTTGCTTTCTTCTTTTGGCCACAGGGTTATACTGAGCTAGTAGGGATGCAAATGAGGATAATTTCTGTAGTGTCTGAGGTGGAATTTGCCCTGTGTGCTGTGCCTACACACAGGTGGTACTGAAGAATTACATCTTACACTGAGTTTTATCTGGTACTAAACTTTCTGTGGGAAAGTTTGTATGCTCCATACAAACCTCTTTTCTCCCATCCCATATTTCTTGCATTTTGGGCACAGCTAAAGAACCTTCTAACTGCAGAAATCTGTAAGGAAATATGAATAATGTAGGAATTTTCTAACTGAAAATAAGCCTGGGCTGTGTATATATGTGGCAAAAAGATATACACAAAATACGTGGTAAAAAAGGCACTGACCTTGTAATCCTTGGCTGAAGAAGCATTTTCTTTTTAACTATGTTCTTCAGCCAATTTTCTGTCTTTCATTAATTGTATCATTGTTGGATGTGGTATGAGGGTTAAACTTGCCATATCTTAACTCTATGCTTATAACTCAGCTGCCTCTTTCCTTTTTCCAAAAGCTAATTAAACTGCAATCTTTCAGAGCTTCCCATGGGATGAGGTGGAAAGATTTTCTATTTCAGGGAAGGAAAAAATATTTTCTCATGACAAAGCAGTTCACACAGTTGGGATAACATTTTGATTCCTATTCTGCTTCACTTTTTTTTTTTTTATTAGATAACCAGATTATTATGTTTTTATTATTAGCTTCTGGAAGAGATGTAGGAAAGACTAAAAGATTTATCATTACCTTAAAAATCTGTAGCCTAAATTCTATGCTACCCATGCATTTCCAAGAACTAGCCTTCAGTGAATTGCTTTAAAGAAAAAGATGTATTAAAAGAACTATGCAAATACTTTCAATATATGACTTTTCAGTTGAAAATATGCACATGGCAGAAGGGTGAATATGTCATGTATGCATGTGGATGTGAGGGAATGGGGAAAAAAATATTCTAGTAGCATGGAGAAATAAAAGACTGTTTTAAAAAAATCATCTTCACCACCTCTATCAGATTGCCCTCTTTTATGGAATGATAATCCTCACTTTTCCAATCATGCTGTTTGTTATTTTTCTCCAGGTCTACTTTATTTTGAAATGTCTTGAAGTAGTTTCGATGTTGAAGATATTAAGTCCAAATTTCATTTGAATTTGACTTGAATAAGCTGTTCTCCCAATGGTGGTTCTGGTTAACTTTTTGTCAGCTTTAAATTATGAAACATGAGAGAAATGTACTCAGCTGTCACCAAAGATTCTGCAAATTAAAAGCTGGACTCTAATGGTTAAACACCCAGTAAAAACCTTCAAGAAATGAATGTTCAGAACTTTTGAAATGCCAACTAGACCTATAAAAATAAATCTATTATGTAAAGCAGTGATGTCATTATACTGTACCATATGATGTACAGTGCACCATAATTTGAAAAATAATACCTGAAGTTTAATGTATGAAATTTCTTCCAAGGAGCAAAAATTACCTCTGTGATAACATTAGTGAATTTGCATTTTCCTGTAAGAGTGGAGAATTTTTAAAACAGGTCAATGGTAGAACTCTTTTTTCTGTTAATTATTAAGAAGACATTATATCTTATGAGAAACACAATGTTAAAATGAACATTACATTATAGAATCATCATTCAGCCCTGGTTTGCTGTTATGTGTAGATAATGTGGAGAGAGTACTTTATTAACATAATTATATATCATTTCCTGGCCCCTGCCAATGCTAAAGACTCTGTATGCTGTGATGACATGCTTTTTAAACTCTGGTTTTGATTTCTTGTATTCTGGCTTTCATCCTCACTACATTTACCAGTGAAATTTCCTTTGTGTCCATCCATCTATCCATCCAGTTTTTAGTGGCTTCTTTCTCTATAACCAGTTTTATGTCTGTTCTTAATTAGTTCTCTTGCTCATTCCTGAGCTTCTTCGAATTCTTGAAAAACAGAGGCTCTCTTATCCTACTTTTTATCACCATACAATGCACAGAACCTTCTCTGAAATACTTCTTAATTCCTATAGCCAGTGTGTAGGTGACCTCATGTAGTTCTGTCATTTTAATTTCTATTCTGTTCCTTTAAATTTTTCTTTTGCCTTTACAATCCTTTGGCCAGAATTTTATTTTAATGTCCCTTTTTTCCTCTTTGTTAAATATCATAATCTATTCAACACACAATAGATAAATTAATGTGCTTCAGCTGCTGTTCTAGCCACATCATCTTTTGGTAACTCTATATGAGTACCACAAGCCTGCTCATGTTCCCTCCCAATGCTTAAATTTAAATGAGGCAGTCATCCTTTAAATTAAAGAACTTTATATTTAGTAAAATATGACCAATTTGTAATCAATACAAAAAAGGGAAATGACAAAAAAAGGCTGAATATCTGAAGAGAATGTGCTAGCAGTGAAAAATTGATAATAAAAATTAAATTAGACTTAGCTAAAATTAGTTTATTTCTCCTGTACATTATTTAGTTATGCTTTTGTCTATATCCCCCAGAACTGTCTTATATGAGTGCTGTCCTGGCTATATGAAGATGGATGGTACGAGAGGATGTCCTGCAGGTATGAGCTTATTTTCTTATGGATAAGTCGACATATGGAAAGAATTACAATTACAGCAGAGTTTCCGAGGTGGTCATCATGAGAAATGATTGCCTCTTTTTAAGAAGGACTGTCTAAGAATGCACAGCTTCATTTTCACACAGGAAACACAGTTAAAAATCAGCGAGCACTGAATTTGACCATAGAATTTAGGTTGAATTTCCCAGCTCCTTCCAGATTCTGGATTGGTGAGAAATGATAGTACCTTCAGTTCCCAAAGCTTCCATAAAAGAACTTAAATTCCTATTCCCATCAAATCCCAGACTAGTCTAAAGCATACTGGTGTGGTCAGAAAGACAGGACACAAGGTGGAGCATATCTAAATTCTTTATTTTCCTTTTTGTATCTAATTTACTTTAAGAGTCTTACAGCCTTTATCAAAGAAAGAAAGAAAGTTATTCTTCATCTCTCCTATTTATGCTGTTCTGCTTTGTAAAAATAAAACTAATTGAAGCAGGAAAGAGTAGTATGAGGAGGAATACATTTCATGGGTTTTGATCCCTATATATGATGTAATCCTTTTATGTTAAATAATGCAGAGTTCAGTTTGTTTAGATAAATTAATCTCCCTTCTCATGCTGACATTAGGATGAGATCAGTCACATACTAGAATCGCCTGTTCTAAAACCATAAAAAGAGCCAAGAACCATTAGATTGCATGCAAATGTCTCACTCCTACATGCCTAAAATTAGGAGAGATGAATGCTGTTCTCATGTAGCCTTGTTTTAACTGTGAGACTATGGCCATTCTTACTCTCTGGATGGATCAGTATATGCATAAACCAGACACTGGAAGAAGGTTGAGGCCTCACAAAAAGAATTCTGGTCCATTGGACCAAATGGGACCCACTCCACTGAAACATTTGTGATTATAAATGGATAACCTCCCATTTTGTGTTGGGTTGATACAAAATACAACAGCTCTTCTAATGAAACTTTACAATATTCAGTATTGTTTGATTTAATTTTTCATTAAGAAAAACACAAAAAGCAATAGCAAGCAGATGTGCTTAGGCGATTTTTGAGTATATTGACAATGAAGTTTTTAATCTAAACATGTTTTTTAATACTGACTTAGATTCAGAACTGTTATGCATCCAAAAGACACAAAGAAAATTTGATAGTGATAAACTGGGGGACTGAAGAGTTTACAGTATTCTCATGTTTATTTTAGTTGCTCCTATTGATCATGTATATGGTACACTTGGCATTGTGGGTGCTACCTCCACACAGCGGTACTCTGACATATCAAAGCTGAGAGAAGAGATTGAGGGAAGAGGATCATTCACTTTCTTTGCACCAAGCAATGAAGCCTGGGAGCAATTAGATTCAGTAAGTGTGTGTGTGTATATGTGTCTGTGTGCATGTTCATTAGTTAAACATTTTAGCTGAAGCAGCTAGTGTGGGATCTCAATAATGTTGAGATCTTAGACATAGAAGGACATTATACAAGTAATAGTGAAATAATCTACATGTTTAACATATATTTCTGAAGCTAGAGAGGCTGGGTTTACTTTCAGGACTACTAAGCAACTGTAATTGCTTCTTCTTTAAGCACTTGCATGATATATATTAGTATTGTTAATTTTATTAACATAGTTTCAGGGAAACTCCTAGGAATTCCAGCAGCTGCATGGTGTACAGCTGTACGCTGTCAGTAATGCAGGTGTCCTTCTTTTGGTAATGATTTTAGTTAAATAGACATTGAATTAAAACTCCTCCAATGACCTGTCTGTGATGAAGCCTCATCTTCCATTTGTGAGCAAATCAAACTAAAAGATCAGATCAGCAGGGCCAGATTTATAGCATCAAAGTTGTCTTCCCTAATAGATGCTGAATGTATTGAAAGAATATACTAAGGTAAAACAATACGTGCATCTTTCTGAATGGAAAAATGTTTTGAAGCTTCTAATTGATTAAATTCATTCTTTCTTCAGGAAATTCACAGGAATTTGGTTGACAATGTAAACATTGAACTGTATAATGCTCTGCACCACCACATGTTAAACAAGCGCATGTTGACAAAAGATCTTAAGAATGGCATGACCCTGGTGTCTATGTATGATGGCCAGAAATTGCTGATTAACCATTATCCTAATGGGGTAAGTCTATTCTCTTTTTCCCTCTAAGATATGTATTTAGTTGGAGCCATTATTTCCTTTATTTCCTTATGTAACTCAGAAAAAATATTATCAAAAGTTTATCGTCTACCAAGTCAGTTGCCATTGACAAAAATAAATATTCTCTTGAAGAACTTTTGAATGCTGTGTAGACTAATCACTAAAAAAAATGAGTAAACATTTTGCTGTTTAGACATCAAAGTTCAAATGAAAATGCACTTTCTTCATAAAAGACAAAGCCTTTTGTGGTCAAAATACATGATAAATATAAATTTGACAGTAAAATCTACAATTAATTTTCATAGTTTTTCTAAATAATATTAAATCAGATCTTTTATTTGGATCTGAGTGCATGGAAGGAGCATTGAAGGTTGTAGGAAACGTAAATCCATTATTTGGCTAGAAAAAAAAATCATTTTTATAAATGCTAGAAATCTGTCAGTTAAGTGACTCATCTCTGTTGTCTTAAATGCATCAAAGTGTTTGCTTGTCTACAGGTTGCATTGCTAAAAAGCAATACAATCATCATATTAGCCAGATAAGAAAAACCAAATCAGAGTAATTGCAGTAAGAAATAAACATGAATATGAAATTAATGTAACCTGAATAAATCTGCTGCTATCTTTCTAGAAGCTTAGTCAAACTTTCAAACCTTACAAGACTTTACTTTAAATTTTGAAAAAAATCAACTGAAGTAACAACAGTGAACAAACAATGTACAGGACCTACATTACCAGTCTGTGAGAGTCAGGTTCCAGGTTTGTGATCAAATTAACGTTTAATCTTCTACTACTTGATTCTTCAAATATAGGTTGTTACTGTTAACTGTGCCAGGATCATCCATGGCAACCAGATTGCTACCAATGGTGTTGTCCACGTTGTTGATCGTGTCCTGACTGCTGTTGGAAATACCATTCAAGATTTCATTGAAGTCGAGGATGATCTTTCATCATTTAGAGTAAGTGGACAAAACAAAACAAAACACTCTTCTCTGTTTTTTTAAGGAGGGTTTTTTTGTTCCTTTTTTATTTGTTTATGATACTTGAAATAGGAAGGGTTAGCTCAGTAGGAGAGAGAAATAAACTAAATTAAGAGCTCCAGCTAATATTACAAATCTACCTATACAAAAAAGCAACATCAATAGGACAGAATGTGTGCCTGTACATAAAATGTGTCTTCTCTTCAAGCACTGAGAAAATTAAATGTGAGCATGAAGTTACCATGCCTGGTGTTAGATAAATAAGAACAATTTCAAAATGGATACTAAAAAAGGGTAAAGACACAAAATAAATTCCAGAATCTTATTCATAGCACGTTTTAGAGCACTGGTAGATACACATAAGAATGATCTTTCTTGCACAGACAAAATATGATTAGAAGTTGTCCAAGTTTCTAATTTTTTCAACTTCTGAAAAATATATCTGCACAGTATAATGATATTTCATGCTGCATATTTTAAAAATATGCAATTGGTTTGCAAATAACTGTTGTTCTTTTCTATCTTCCATCTCCTTAATAAATGCAAAAATGCATAAAGGTGGAAAAGATCCTCTGAATCACTCAAATCCAGTTCATGACAGTAACAGGCAACAACAACAACATTTAATCTCTTTTAAAAAACCTAATATAAAACCCAATACTTTCTAGCTTTCAGTTAAAGAAAATTCCTGTTTCAATTAATTTTTTCATCTTTCCATAACATTCATGATCTATCTTTTTAAAACACTATGATCTCAGTCTAGTATTCAAGTATGACCAGACATGAAGTGAAACTAGAAGTGAAACTGAAGTGAAAATGTATTTTGGTTATATTTCCAATAATTAGCATTAAAAGAAAAAATTATATTTTAGGCTCCTGCCATTACATCAGGTGTCATGGATATTCTTGGAAGACCTGGTCATTACACACTCTTTGCTCCTACTAATGAAGCTTTTGAGAGACTTCCAAGGGGAGTTTTAGAAAGAATCATGGGTGACAAGGTGGCTTCTGAAGGTATTTAAACTTTTTTGCAAACGAGAAATATGTATGAGTGAATCAGGAGGCAGAAAATACATTACCTTATGGCTCTGGAATTAAGCACCATAACTTTCATGTATGTAGAAGGAGTTATTTCTTCTGTCTCTAATTTTTCCACTTGCCTAAGGATAGAAAGTCACTGAAAACTTAGTCTTCAAAACAGTTTAAAGGGAACTGTGAAAATATAGGCCCACTGACTTTCTAATAGTTCAGGTGCATAGGTCTGATAGACATTCCTGTCCCTAGAAATTCAGGGCTATCTGAATATGAAATTCTCTCATACCTTTGCATAGCCTATGGACTTTTGTATTCATAGGTTGTAGCATAACTAATGTCGTTTTAATAAATAAGGGATCTCAAATAGTTTTGACTGTAAATGTTATTTAGAGGCCTACAGTATCATTAAATTTAAATAAAGTGTCTTTGAGTGAAACTAATTAAAAATAGTGTAACTGGAATAATTTACTCCACATCTATATGTGGATTATATGTATATGAAGACGTGTCCAAACACCTACATCTATTAAATTCCTGCTCTTTTCTCGGCAGCTCTTGTGAAGTTCCATATATTAAATACTCTCCAGTGCTCAGAAGCCATCACAGGTGGAGCTGTCTATGAAACCTTGGAAGGAAACACTGTTGAAGTTGGCTGTGATGGTGAAAGCCTGACTGTGAATGGAGTGAAAATGGTGAAACGCAAAGATATTGTGACAAGCAATGGCGTTATCCACCTCATTGATCAAGTGCTCATTCCTGATTCTGGTCAGTGATGTGCATGAAAAACTTGTTGCACTGAGGAGATTTTAAATAACTTTACCCAGATTACCTCAGATATATAGTTCTGGATAAGCATGGAGAATCCAAATCAGGAATAGGAAGATAGTGTGTGTTAAAATACTTTTTCTTAATTCTTTATTTGCAGCCAAACAAGTCATTGAGCTTGGGGGTGCTCAGCAGACTACATTTACAGACCTGGTGGCACAGCTAGGTCTGGCATCTTCTCTAAGGCCAGAAGGACAATACACTCTCCTGGCACCTCTGAATGGTGCTTTCTCAGGTTAGTAGCACTACAAGATTGCCAAAATTAACAAGAATGTATGCTACCCTGACAGTTTTCCAAATAATTTGCTCTGAGTCTCACTGCAAGAGAGTCATAGACAAACAGAATTACTTAATCCTTTCAAATTGCATACCTTCGGCATTTGAAAGACAAAACAAGCCTAGCAACACCAGACTTCTCAGCTTGTTTTCATCATATCATTTGCTAATGGAAATAGTAGCACTAAAATAAGATATGCACAGAAAGATTGTAGTAATGGAAAGATATTAACAAAGAGCCAGTTTCTCTACTCTTTACATTACTTCCATTAGATTCAAAAACTTACTTAGTCTTAAAAAATGTATTCAGATGTTTAATTCCAGCCAACAGCTAAGTACCACACATTCACTTGATCACTCCCCTCTTTACCACACTCTGGGATGAGGAGGAGAATCAGGGAAAAAAAAGAAAGGAAAAAGCATCATAGGTTTAGATAAGAACAATTTGATAAGTGCAACTAAGTAAAATAATAATAGTAGCAATAAAAATAAAAAATAATTAAAACGATAATTAAAAAGATAATTATCTTTTATTAAAAGATAATAAAATAAAAGATAATTAAGATAAACAGGTGATGCATGATACAATTACCCACTACCAACTGACCTGTGCCCAGCCAGAGAATGGTGCCTCCAGCCTGCTTTCCCCAGTTTATATACTGAGCATGACATTCTAAGGTATGGAATATCCCTTTGTCCAGCTTGGGTTGCCTGTCCTGGCCATGATCCCTCCCAGCCTCTTGTTCACCTGCCCACTGGCAGAACATGGTTCACTGAGATGTTCTTGGCTTAGGGTGAGCTCTGCTCAGCAGCAACCAAAACATCAGCCTGTTACCAACATTATCAATTCATACTAAACCCAAAACTAAGGGCCTGCTAGGAGGAAAAATTGACTCTATACCAGGTTAAGTCCAGGAAATACAAGAAAGTCAGTTTTTCTCAGTACATTAAAGCAGAGAGAAACTGATTTAAATATACCTAAAACAGGTGTTTGTATATTTGCAGAGGTGACCTCATGGACATCTTGCTTTTTCTCAAAGAATTGGAGAGTTGTCACTGTCACGGAAACAAATTTGCATAGATTTTAAGCACACAGGTAGAAAGGACTAGTTCTAATACAAACTATAGGAGTAATTCAGAAGATGGAATAGCAGATATGAATCTTCACACATATTAGTTATAGTAATTAATTATGGCTGTGTCAAAAATTCTTGACTGAATTTGAGGAATGGTCAAAACAATCTGCCTTCTGTATACACAGACTTGTCCACACTTTAACTCAAGCATTTCAAAGAAGGATTCAGTGTTTCCAGAGTCTTTCAACTTTATTTGAATAAAAATTCACTATATAAATTACTATGCATTATATCCAAATGGCTTTGTAGATGACACCTTAAGGCTGGATCAACGTATTCTTAAAACAATCCTGCAGAATCACATTATAAAAGTGAAAGTTGGGCTCAATGAACTCTACAATGGACAGGAGTTGGAAACAATTGGAGGAAAACTGCTTAGAGTCTTCGTGTATCGCACAGTAAGTAAATAAGTCATTCTAATAAGTAATTGGGTGCTCAAACGATTACAAATATTTAAGCCTGTTTTTAGGACTAATTAAGAACATTCTCAAGGGAAAAACACACACAAAAAATCAAGTTTTAAAATATTTGCAACATGCCATTTTATTCTTGATTTTGCTATTTCTGCTTTCTCAAGAAATGCCAAATTTCCTAGCAAGAACACACGATTTGACTGTAGGATATAGATATGGTTGTTATTTTTAACATTGCGTAAACAGCAACACTTGTTTCTCTTTCAATAAGGCTGTATGTATTGAAAATTCATGCATGGTCAGAGGAAGCAAAGAAGGAAGAAATGGTTTTATTCACATCTTCAGACAGATCATCAATCCAGCAGAAAAGACATTGCATGAAATGTTGAGAAATGATAAACGTTTTAGGTGAGTAGCAATATTGACAGAACTGAGATTTTCCTGCAGAGGTTAACTTCATATATAGCACAGCTGGTCTGAGAAAAAGTTTTGGCCTGTGAGCATGTGAGTTGTTGGGGTTTTGAGAGCAGGGATGGCAGAGAAAGGTTTATTACTTGCACAAATAACATGAAAGGAAAAAAAATGTGGGGGAAGAAAAGGTGTTTTCCAGCTGTATGCTGAAAAGCTTCCACACTGTGGGCTAGAATGGTTTTTTTATGGCATAAAGGATTGTAAGACCCTTGAAGAATAAGAGGAGTAAGGGGACAGAAGGAACTGAATGATACATCCAGAGCTATAAATGCAATGGACTCTGTACTTTTAATTAATGATAGGTACAATTCCATACGGATGCAGCAGGATTGCATATCTTTCCTGTACTTGTTTCTGTCCCTTTCCTGCAAATATCTGTATACTCTTAGAGCAAGAACTATCCTTTGGATCCTCCTTTTATCTGTTTGATCTGCAGGGGTTTTTAGTAGACAAATCCTCCTCTGATGCAGTCTGCCAACATATTTTTTTAAAATAGTTTTTCCTCTGTCTGCTACTTTTAAGACTGTCTTTTCCTATTTTTTTTCTCTTTTTCTTCTTCCACTATCTTTATTTCTGGGAAGCAGCGAAAGCATTTGAAAATTAAAATGCTAATAGAAATAAAAATAGGGTAACTAAGTACCTGGACACAATTTTAGTCACCATATTTCAACAAAATGTATTTGGGGTTTATCTGTTTGTTGTGAACAGCATTTTCCTCAGTTTGGTGAAAGCTGCAGATTTGGATGATGTTCTGTCACGGCCTGGACAGTGGACTCTGTTTGTCCCAACTAATGATGCTTTTAAAGGTTTGACTGATGACGACAAGGACATACTGATAAGTAAGTAGCATAAAAAACCTTGAATTATAAGCAAAGTAAAATTGATTGAAAAGGAGACTAATGCACCTCTCACACAAAAGCTGTCTGCTGAAACAGTTTACCTTTTGCATAGAGCAGGTCATAGAAATCCCCTAAATTATTTCCTTCTTGGGCATTTTCTCTATGCTTTTTTTTGGAAAAAAACTCCAACCTGATTTTTAAATTTAAATTTCACTCCTCAGTATCTTGTTCCATAATGTTGCTTCCTTCTGTTATTTTTGTCTTCAATTCAGAACTTGAAGTTGTCCAAGGCCAATGCCATATTGGACTAATTCTGTAGTTAGCAAGACAATTTTATTTGTCCTTCTGCTTTTCTTGGCCTTCATAAGTCTTTTTTACAGTAAAGGGTTGTTTTTTTTGTTTGTTTGTTTGGGGTTGTTGTTATTTTTTGGATTTTGGAGGTTTTTTGGGTTTGCTTTTTTGTTTTTGTGCCATGTTACTTTCTAGAATTCTGTCTTGGTTTTCTTTTATTATGTTGCTTCCTCCAGAAAGACTAAACCTCAAAGTATTTTTAATTTTTTTAACAAATATAAAGAAATATTTTCTTTATCTGTAAGAAAGATACAAACCAAGGATTATTTTAACCAGTAACTATAGTGGTATAGTTACAAAGGTAATCTGATAGTTTGCGCAAAAATCTTTGGAGTGGCCGTGTTTAGGCTTTTTATGAACTTAATGCTATCTATGAATGGTCCAGCCGCAAAACATCAACACAATTTCAATAGGAAGAAAAAGATCATTTAACTGGATTTCAGTCGTGAAGTAAGTAAGCAGTAGTATCAGTGATCAAAGCAAAACACAAGGAAAAAAAGGAAAATGTTCAGTGAAAGAGACATCTGGAAAAGAATATGATCAGACAAGATTCCCATTGCAGTTTCATTAGGCTGGAACACCTAATAACAACTAATATCAGCATGTAATTCTAGTATTAGAATGGTCACTATTCCATGTAATGGCAAACAGATGTGTTTTAAAGCTTCTCAGCTTGGTACTCTGACTCCTGGGGATGGTATGGTTTTTCTGCAGCCCATCTTATGACTCTCAGCCTCCACAGAACCAGAGAGCCTTATCAGGGTATTAACTTGGGCTAGAGGATACATTTCTTTTTTAAGAATGTCTTGAAAATAATGGATTTTTTAATCTTTAATCCCATATACGAATGCCAAATCTTGAAATATGGAAATCATCCCTAAAAAAAGGTAGTTTCCCGCTTTCCCAACTTCTCCAAGCTGCTTCCATCCTCTGAAAAAAAAAACAAACCCAGAACTTCTAATTCTCCATTGATGCCTTTTATGGTCTTTTGCAAAAGATTTCTCATAGGATCTTTGTGATTATGTTCTGAGTACCTTTTTGTCATATAGTTGGTCTTTTTTCCTTTGTCATCATTTTAGCAAATTCAAATTGTATGTGTTCATAGTATTTTCATACATTTTATGTTTCATTCTAGTTCAAGCCTCTGTGAATCCTTAGAATTCCCGCAAAGAACTATCCCCATTTAATTTTTATTCCTACTTTTTTATTTTTACATAGGAGACAAAAATGCTCTCAGGAATATTCTTCTTTACCACTTGACACAAGGAGTTTTCATTGGAAGTGGCTTTGAGCCTGGTGTAACAAATATTCTTAAAACCATCCAAGGAGGCAAACTCTACTTGAAAATAGTTAAGTATAGAAAATGTCTCCCTGCTTCAGCCTTGCAACAGAGATTTGATATTCCATGTCTATCCACATTATGGACTGGCATGCATTTCTCCAATGTTATATAGGGTTTGGGGTTGTTTTCTAATGTCTCTGATAACTTGGTTCTCTTTTGATCCTTTACCAGGTGAATGATACTCTTCTGGTCAATGAACTGAAATCAAGAGAATCTGATCTCATGGCAACAAATGGTGTCATTCATGTCATTGACAAACTCCTATATCCAGCAGGTGAGTATTATTTCATCAAATTTGTATCCATGCTTTTAAATCTGTTTACATGCTATGTAACTGCAATAACTTTAAAAAGTTAATTAATATAAAGACACAATTCCTATGTGGAATTTGAAACAGAAAATTTACCTCAATACTCATTTGTGGAAGAACCTTGCTTGAAACCTTAGCAAGACTTTGAAATGTTATGAAAGTAAAGTATATAAAAGACAAGACTAGACAAAGACTATCTTTTCTGCTGATATGGAATAATATATATCAAGTACACACTTGTGTAAGTATTTGAGAATGATTGCATCTCCTGATCACTACAAATCAAAGCAAAATGCACACATTTGCATATTTCCTCTTACATGCCTGTTTTTTTTGTCAGAACTGCCTGTTGGAAATGATCAGCTGCTCACAATACTGAAGAAGTTGATTAAATACACTGAAATTAAGGTATTTTTTCAGTAATTATCCCTCTATCTACCTGGCAGGATCTGTGAAACCGAGCACATTATAAGCCATGAGTGATTCTCTGGTCCTTTCTTTCTTCATCAGACAACACATGCAATAGCTCCCTGTTACCCAAATATAATCATGAATGATACCCAGCACTCAATAGTTTTACTTTATGTTTTTCAGTGCTGAATAATTTTAGAATATTTGCATTTGGATAACTTCAGTGTGAACTGGCCCAAATCTGCTCTTTTTTTCACTTTTTCACTCTCAGAAAACCAATCACTTATTTGAAAAAAATACCAAGTGAATAAATGTTTATGCCATTAAAGCCAGCAGCATCAATAACCTGTGAAGAAAAGTAGGCATCCTGTCTAGCTCAGCTATCCTCTTCAGATTACATTCTCCCTCAACAATGAATGAGAGGACCCAGACAAATAACATCACCTAACTTTTAGGTCAGTGAAGCAGTGAATCCTACCAACACTCACAAGGAAACTATAAGGCAAGCGCTACTTTTTTAAGAAATTAAATAAGTTGCTTTTCTGTTTTTATAGTTTGTTCGTGACAGTACCTTCAAAGAGATTCCACTGACATTTTACAGTAAGTTCATTTTAAATTCTTCCAGATGGGTTGGATATTGCTTTTTAAGTGGTGCCAATTCCAATTTGGAATTGTACATCTCTTTTTCAATAAAGAAGAAAGCAATTTCTGGGAAAGTAGGATGTGCCAATGAAGAAAAGGAAGAGAAAGACTCAAAGTAGAATGTTTTGTGCTGCTGTGCTACTGTATTTTTCCCTTTCCAGATGTGTGACTGGAAATTAACCCTAAAGTAAGCTGTTCAAACTCTTGGGATAGACAAGATACATATGGAAAAGATTGTTTTTAAGTTTTTAGCCAAGGTTCAGTGCTTCATGCATAACAGAGTTGTATTTCTCTTTAAGATGTAGCATTGTACTGTACTCACTCTCCAAGATGCAGCATTGGCTGTGCGCTGAGATACTTTCTTTTTCATAAATGCATCCAGGGGTCAGTGTCCCTTTTCTCTCTGTTTCCCATATGTGCAAATATGAGGCTTGAATGGGAGACAGTTGTTCAGAATATTTTCTCTTCAGGGAGTAAATATAAAAAAAAAAATCCTTTTTGACTCTCTTGCAGCCCTTCTCAGGGTTTGCATTTAATTTCTGAATATAGAGTATGTGTTGAAACAAGCTGTTAGAAGACAAAGATCCTGCTGTAGCTTTGTGAGACAATATGAATTTAGACAAACGACTAAATTTCAATGGAGTTCTACCCATATTTCACAGTAGAAAGTAAAACCATCACATCAGCCTTTTGAAAATTGGGAATGGACATGCTGAAGTTACAAAACCTTTGGAATAACAAAAATGGAGTAATCGTCCTTGATGACAAGTTGAGTATGAGTCAATAGAGCCCCAGCAGCCAAAATAGCCAGCCATGTCCTGGGGTGCATCAGGCACAGCATTCCCAGCTGAGCAAGGGAGGGGATTGTCCCACTCTGCTCTGCTCTGCACTGGGGAGGCCTCATCTCGAGTGTTGGGGGCCCAGTGTCCAGAGGATGGTGACCAAGATGGTAAAAGGTCTCGTGGTAAAGACTTATGAGGAGCAGATGAGCTCACTTGGCTTGTTAATTTTGGATAAAAGAAGGCTGAGGGGTGACCTCATTGCTGAGCAGTGACCCCATCTCAACCCATGCCTTGCCCAAGAAGGGCAGTGGAGGGGGTGTGCTGGTCTGCTCTGTGGTGACCAGTGACAGGACACAAGGAAATGGCATGAAGCTGCTTTGGGAAAAGTTCAGACGGGACATTAGAAAAAGGTTCTTCACCCAGAGTGTGGTCAGTCACTGGAACAGGCTCCTCAGGAGAGTGGTCACAGCACCAAGCCTGACAGAGTTCAAGGAGCTTCCGGACAACACCTTTGGTCATATGGCTTAGCCTTAGGTAGACCTTTAGGAGGAAGGAAGTTGGACTTGATGATCCCTATGCATCTCTTCCAGCTTGAGATATTCTATTATTCTACCTCCCATGGCCAGTGAGAGTAGAACAGGAAGCAATGCTTGTAAAAATTAAGCTAGAGAGGTCAATGTGGACATCTAGAAAGCTGTAGCTGTAGATTTAGTTGAATGAAAGACTAGGAAGGCTGGAACCTCTATCACTGTGGGCTTCTCCAGTGGATGGGTATGAGTCAAATCACTATCAGAGGTGTTCAATGAGTACTTGAGTCTGTCCTGGGTGTAGAGGGACAACTTGATCTCCCAAGGGCATATTTTCTGTGATGTTCTATCTAGAGTTCTGAATGCCAGAAGGTTTCCTGTGTGTGCCTGATCAGCTCCCTAATGAAAAGAGCAATTCTCAGGCATAAGGCATGTCAGGGAGTTGTGCAAAACTTTGCGTGGGTGATCATACAAGTGCTCTCTATTATGCACCATACATCATGATGGGTACCATTGACCCATGGGTTTCATAAGGCTCAAAAGCAAATACCATATCTATCTGCAGGTGACCTGAGTGGATGATCATTTCATAACCAGAACCAAGATTCATACTCTAGATCCTTTTGGGTTGCTATTCCTCCTATTAATATCTATGATTTTATCTACATCCTTATTGAGCAAATCTAACTGATCGTTGCCTCAAAGAAATTGTAAGAATGGAATGCACTGTATGTTCCATTTTCTATATTTTCAGAAATTAACATAATTGAAAGCAACGTCCAGCCTATCATCACAAAGGAAGGTAAATGAGGCCCCTGGTATATATATTTCTGCATATGTTCATATGCATATTCAGAATATATATTGAACAGATTTCATTAACAGGATGCATTTTATACCTAGCAACTCCAGGATGCTAAGCACTTTGCTGGAAAAGCAAAGATACAAATATTGCAATTAGAACTGACTGAAATATTTTGTGTGAAAAGATTACCCATGGTTTTTCTTCCCAAATGAGTCTTCTCCTTTTTCAATAGGTATTTAAAAATATCTTAAATAATCTTATTTCAAACCATTTTTTATAACTTTTTATCAATTAAGACATTTCCTTTTTTTTTTTAATTAAAACAGATATTTTAAAGTAGATATGTTTCTTATGCTTTGAAGAAAAAAAGTAGTTCATTTTTACATCATTTTCAATCAGTTCTAACTACCAATATCTGTTGGATGCCTGAAAATGATATCTACCCAGTCTTTGGCTTCCTTTATTTCTCCATACAGAAGCATGACTTAAAGATTAGAGGTGGGACTGAACAGAAAAATAGTGGGGATAGGATTGCTAAAATCACTTGTGATTTATAACTTAAGTAAAGCTGATGAGATCCAGCTTCCCATTGAAATAAAAATGCTGAAAGTGAATTTTTTGTATCTCAACTGAGAAAGGCAGTTAAAGATTTTATCCAGACTGCTTAATCAGTGTTTCTGGGAGGACTTCCTTCCAGAAGAAGTGACAAATGCTTACTTTTTCAGGAGTTTGCCTGTGCTTCATCCCGTTTAGGATTAGAGGCCATTTAATATATAAGCTGATCTTTGTTGCCTAGTCTCCATCATTGAATCAGATCCAAGTGTAATATAAATGGATAGATTATTTAATACAGTAATTAATTCAAGTTACTTTAAAAATCTTCCTATAGTGAGGGTGAATCACTCTCTGAAAGTACCTCTTCTGCTCTGTTAAACCCAGAGACAAGGTACAGAGTTTAGGTGATTTACAGGATGTTTAGAAGTTGAAAATTAGGTGAAATAAAATTGTTTTTAAAGAAAAAATGAAATGACCGAGCACTTGTCTAGTCAAATGTAGAACTAAATTTTATTCATCAAATAGAGAAAAAAAAGTTAGTGAGTATTAAAGGGCTATTCCTTTCCATTGCCAGTACAGTATTTCTGCTTTGGGACACACTTCAGGGAATGATCTCTGGCCAGTGCAGCCTTTCTGTTAATAACTGATTCAGATATAGATCAAATAAAATCAATTCTGTCACTTCTGAGCTTTCTCAGCAGCAACAGTGAGTGGCAGATGCCATCAGAACCATATAAATCCACAACAGTCTGTAGATAAAAGCTGGCAAAGTTGAATGTTAATTTTTGTTGGGAAGTTCTACTAGACCATGATGCAAAGGCAATTTCCATTTAAAAAAATTACATCTCTCCCCATCAAGTTTAGAGAGGGATCTGTGCCTTTTCCTGTCTCAGTGTTTTCTCCTTGTGTTGTGCTTCCATTTTTTGCACCTGGGCATGTATGGGATCTAAAAGATTAAGCAGATGCAAAGAGTTAAATCTGACTGAAACCAAAATCTTAACAGATGAAATATTCAGAGGATTGATCCTAGACTAGGAAATAGAGCTGCCTATGCCTTTACCTTCTGGTTTGTACACATCTGCTCTATCAGTCAAATGAAAAGGTATAGTTATTGAGAAATGTAAAAATAAAATATTTACAAACATTCATGGACACAACTTTTACATTATTTCATTTATATTCATCACTTGTATAAATGTAAATTGGCATTTAATGGATTCTGAACATACAAAAAATTCCTCTAAGTTTAAAACAGAACCAAGGGAATTAGTCTTCTAAGACAGTTTCTTTAAAATATCTATAAATGTTTTTCATTCAATCCTGTTAGAAAATAGAAGAAATGAAGGCTTGTTCAGCTGTTTAGACCTCAGAATAGACTAGTAGAGGTCCATAATAACAGAGAATCTTTATGATTCCATATCATCTCATCTGCAGCAAATAAATAAATTATTTACCTCTAAATTCTAATTTATGCAATCTTTTGCTACTGAAAAACCTCAAAAAACATTTTTGGTTTTGTTATTGAAGATAGCCTAAATTGACTGTTTTCAACAATTAACAGGAGGCATGTATCTTTAAAAGCTGTTGTTAAATCCTGATCAGTAATTATGGAAAAATAAATCAGTGCACAATCAACTTCTACAAAAATTCATGTAAAGATATTGAAGGCATTTTTAAGGAAAGTAAAAGAGATGGATTATGTTAAGTTTCTGTCTCTGAATAAGGAACAAAGTAGGTTTGCTTTACAGCAGCTTCCTAAGTAGAAGGAGTCCCACAGCACTCATTAGAGAAGAACCATATTATTACTGCTAATTGATGGTGTGTTCCCAATTTATCTAGTGTCTCCTGCTTCAGCATGTCAGACAGAGGTACATTGGATCAGTGTAATCAAGATGGCCTCACCCATGATAATGATAGCCAGTAATGCTGATAAATATCCTTACAGCCATTCCATCTGATCTCAGAAGTTTTCTTTTTGGGATTTTTTTTAAGCTGCATTACCACTGGCCAAGTCTTAAATACAAAGGGAAAAAAAAAAAAACATGTAAAAAACCTTAAAAAAAATAAAAGAAAGTCCAAAACAGCAAATAAAAGAACCTACAATGCAACAAATAATAAAAATTATTTTAAAAAATAAAAGCCCTCACTATGTAGATTACATGCTGATCACTACTGGAGCAAAAGTTAGAAGACATCTGCAAAGATGCAAAGTAGCCTTCTTACCAATACATATAGAAAAAGTCTTTCTTACCACTGCTGAGGATCTGGTTTATTGCCTGGAACTTGTCAACAAACGTTAAAAATATCATATACACAAAATTAATGCAAAAATAAATAAATTGTAAAGAGTAAGTGTACAACAGGATCTATATTTAAGATCTTGTGTGAGGAAACACAGGACTATACAATGTTGTCGCAAATAACATCTCAAATTTTAACAGCCCTCTATTACAATCATCTGGTTTATCTAGAGAAGGGGGAGAAAATGCAAACTTCATGTCACCCCCATAGAACACTATGAATATTTTATGACTATTTGTAACATGTTATGTTTTTTTTTCCTGTCACAGACCCATCTATCACACAGCTCACTAAATTAATTGAAGGGGAACCTGAGTTCAAAATAGTCAGGGAAGGGGAGACAATAACTAAAGTGATTCATGGAGGTTGGTATGCTTTCAGCAACTCAATTTGTATTAGCATTCACTATTCCCCATCAGTTTATACTTTATCTAGGTGATTCATGTTAGACAGCTGTTCTGTTTTTAACAAAACCTTTGTGAAGTACTGCAATTTTTTGCATTGTATACTTTTTTATCCTCATGCATTTCAAAATATTGGGTTTTTCCCCCTGGTTGTGTTCCATAGCTGCAGTCAAGACAGTTTAGAAATACTCTGCATGCTGACAAATGTCTCACTCAAGAATTATTTGCTCATTGCTGTCCTGCAATCAAATATGTAGTGTCTGATTCTGTGATTAAAAGGCAATTTTGTCAGAAAGGGAGGTAAACCTTGCCTTCTCTTTGCTGAGGACATTGAGATGTTCACGTCTAAGATGGTTTTAAAGGAAAAATCACATGATCATCTTAAATTTGGAGTAGATTTATTTCCTGGTCTTTGAACATTTTTATCTTTCATAAATTATTCTATGGTATTTCCTTCTGTGCTTCAGTCAGTTTCCACATCTCAAAAAGAACACTTGAAAGTTCATCACTTGATTAATGCCTTGAATTTAAAAATCCTTGTAGAACCAATTATTAAAACATACACCAAAATCATTGATGGACGACCTGTGGAAGTGACAGAGAAAAAAGTGACAGAAGAAAGAATTATTCAAGGTAAATTAAGCTGAGATATTCATTCTTAGTAAACATCACCTTTGCATACAAAAGTAACATACCTTAAGTTCTGTCCTAGTACCTAAAATTTCCTTTACAGATGTATTTTCCCAAATACTTCCCACTGTCTCTAAGGTTGGCCATATGTCCTACACACACATGTACATAAATGGCAACATTATTTTAACAGCATGCAAAACTGTGAAAATTTGTCTCCCTGTTTCAGTTTCTATTTTCATATATTTGCTAAGTGTCTACTTTTGCAAGCTTCTTGCTACCATCTCACAATGAGACTGCTTTCATTGTGTTTTTGTACTCTGTCTTGCTTTAGAGGGAAACCCTTTTTTTCCTGAACTTCTGGATCATATATCTCCAGGAAGATTTCATTTTACCAAACATAGATGTTTAATGTGTAGATGCCTACTTTTGCATGTCATCCCAGGTTCTCTTGACAGCCATTTCAGAAAAAGCTCTCTCTTTTTAATCTGTAAGGTGGGGACTTGATCTGACATTCACAAGTTAGACACTTGGATACAGCTAATGTAACATAAAATCAATATGCATCTGCATCCCTTGATTCTCTCACACAAAAGCTCCCAAATTCCCTGGCCAATTTCAATTGTATTTGACCTATTACAGAGCTCTTTCTTCGAGCATCCTAAAAATTGATAAGTGGAGTGAGGCATATTTAAGCATAGTATGTGATATGGAGCTCTCTATTAACATTTTTTTATCACCTTGCTTAAACATCAGGTTGAATGCTACCATTAAAATTCTGTCTGCTAGGGAGCTTGTAAGGAAAAGACACTGTCATGACAACATATTGACTTAGCTGAAAGTCCTAATATTCAGTTTATTTAGAAAATTTTGAAATTCAACCAACGTCAATTGAAAAAGACAGAAATAAAAATCCTTACGTTATTATCATACAACTTTTTACTACAATGAAAATAACTGAATGAAAGACATTAGTGGTTTCTGAATAAATCTGGGATTATTTTCTGGCAAAAATTTTAGGGAAAATTAATAAAATATAATTTTATCAATTCTCAGATTCAAGTTTCACTAATATCCCACATTAAATAGTAAATATAATGTAAAATGACACCATTTCAATTCTGTATCTCCTTATTTTCAACCTGTAGAAACTGAGAAGGACTCTCAAATGTTGTCTTCAAATGATTCATAGTAATAATAAAAGCAAAAATGTCTATTTGCAATAGTCAATTCAGACTATTCATGGACTTCAGAAATATCTGATCAATAACCTAATTCAGCAGTGTTAAAACTGCATCTTACTCTAAGAATGTAAGCAGGTAATTATGATGAATTTGCCTAATTTCTTTCATGACTAGTTCTAACTACTGTTTTTAATGCTTTTTCAGTTTAATTTCAGAAATGGTAAAAAATTAAGTTATCATATAAGCAGATTACAACATGTTAACCATGGAATCACCATATTTATTAAATAGGAAAAAATAATTTAAAATCTGTTATATCTGATAAAAGCCACCACCATACAATTTTTTTCCCAGGTCCTGAAATAAAATATACCAGAATTACTGCAGGGGGTTCAGACAATGAAGAGAAGTTAAAGAAAATCCTTGAAGAAGGTTAGTATGCTTGTTTAATTTTATTTCTTTAATACATGTTTATCTCTATATATAACTCAAGTAATTATTGAATGAATATCTCATGTTTTGCAAAATGATGTTCATACTGCAAAATCTTACCCAGAGGTTAACCTCAGAACCCTCCAAACATAACATTCTGTTTTGAGTCCCTGATCTTCATATTTCAGTTGGCTCTAGAGCTAAGGCTGCCTGGGTCTGATATACAGCATGCTATGTTTGTCATAAAATATAGTTTTTCCAGTGTTTA
Organism: Alaudala cheleensis; assembly: GCA_013398995.1. Taxonomy (NCBI): domain Eukaryota; kingdom Metazoa; phylum Chordata; class Aves; order Passeriformes; family Alaudidae; genus Alaudala; species Alaudala cheleensis. Next base: position 231,481 of record VWYE01000996.1, read on the forward strand.
TGTGGAATTTGATTACATAACATGAATTTTTAAATTCAGAACAATGCCATGACAGGATTATATGTGCTCTTGTGGGATTGCCAAATGTAAATCAATTTTTTTTGCCATTACCTGTATCCTATCAGAGGTTACCAAAGTGACCAAATTTATTGAAGGTGATGGTCATTTACTGGAAGATGAAGAAATCAAAAGACTTCTGCAGGGAGGTAATTCAGTGTATTATAACTAACATTTTTGCAACAGGTTATGATAACTGAAACCCCTCTCAGATATGTTGAACTCAACATTTTAAAGACTGACATAGTAGAAGTGGAATTTTAATGCAAAAAATAGAGCACTCTATTCTAGTGCCAGATATCTGTGAAATTGAAGTGAGCACCAAAATTTGAGTAATCAATTTCTTATTGCCATTGATAACAAAAAAAATAATTTTGAGGGCTTTTTCAGTCTTTAAAAGGTTACCTAATTTAAACTCAGGGGAGCAATGAAGATTTATTCCAGTATTTTTTTAGCAAATTTAAATCTGTGAAAAACTCTCATGAAATGGAACATATTGTAACAGGCCAAATTCATCTTATCAGTTCTTCAGAAATGAATGTTCATTGCCCTCAAGTTAATAATTCAAGGCATGTATAACATCTTCTTTAAATACTTACAGGTGATGGATATCCAGACATTAACCATAATTCTCCTCAGATACAGCATCCCAAGGAATGGTTTTCTTTTCTTCTTGCTCTCTTAATTCTAACAGTTTTGGCAGTATATAACCAGTAGATGTAGAAAACTAGTAAAAAAACTTCTGCTTATGAAATTAATCTTCATCTATGAATTTGGAATGTTCTCTGCTTAATGTAGATTAGAAAAACTATCTATAATAGCAATGGGGAGAAAAGAAAGAATTTAAGTGATACGGCTTTTGTAAATGTTAGTTAAAACCTGAATCAGAAGCTCAAAAATATGGATAGATGCTTCTCTTGACATAAGTTAAATGAATTAATTTAATTTTATGTTCCTTTTTCAGTAAGTTACAAAGTTGTATACCAGTAAAGTAACTTACAGCCACGTTTAGTTCACTGAATCAAATCTCAATGTTTTTTTCAAAAGCACTATTGTGTGGATGTGACTTAAACTTCAGTCAAGCAAATAATTTCCTGATGGCTGAAGAGCTGACCACCAAACTTAAATATGCTAGTTGATAACACAGCTAGTCTTAGAAAAAAGCCAAGATATGGCTATGAATCCTGTTGACCATAATTCTTTGTTCTGTTTCTAACCTATGAATCTTAGTTTTACAGAGCTAAGCCAGAATTCGCCTAAAATATTGGACATAAACAGAAACTTCCAGAGGGTTTTTCATTTTATCCTAAGTATCCCAGCTATGTGAAAAGATTTGCTCTCTGGAGATGCCTATTTCTGGATTGACTATTTAAAAGAAAAGCTGTAAATTTAAAAATTGTAGCAAGAAAATTCCTCTGTATACTGCACTTTGTTGTATTGGTTTAAACCAGTCAACAAGGAGCACCATCAAACTTTATCTGTAGAACTGTTCAAAACTGATAGGTCTGATGCCAGAATTTAACAATTATAACTGCACTTGTGATTACCTTCAGATAGAGAGGTACACAATTAAATAGGTATAATCTGTAGAGATACATCTTGGAGCACATAGATGTATGGAAAAGAGAAAGTTTCTCTAGGAAATTTGAAGAAGACATTATCATCTCTTGAATTCTTGCTGTTTTCCTTGCTATTATACATTAGTTTGCATAAGCATCCCGCTTTACAGAATGGACCAAGTAGGCAGATTTGTCTTTTGCTTTAATTTGATTTTTCTCTATCTTTTCCATGATTTATCCAGTCAGCTACCCTTGGCTACCTTACTATACACTTAGCCAATAAAAGCAGATACACCTGCTGCTTTAGGGTTGTTGATGATAATGGTGATAATGCTTTATGGCCCTCTTGTCTACATAAAACTATTTTTTTCTGAAAATATCCTGATAATTTAAATTTGAGTACAGTCACAAACAAATGTATTCTCACTGTCTAAATGAAGGAATTATTTCACATGGACTTTAATTCTGCTCATAAAGTATCCAGAACTGCTTAAAACAATTAGCAGTCTTTGCAGAAGCAAAACTTTAAACCAAGATTGCAATGAATGACTCATCCCTAGAGATAACATGCCTTATGGCATGAATAGCAACACCTATGCCCCAAAATGACATTGTTTCCACTGAGGGCTCCTTGCATATGGAAAAATGCTGTGCTAGATTTAACTCATTTGTTTTTGATGCTTACCATAGCTGGAACTGAGTACACCAAGGTTACTAAAGTAATTGAGGGAGAGCCACAGATTATCGAGAGAGAAATCAAGACAGTTCATCTGGAAGGTTAGTTTGTCAAAAATTCAGTATCCCTAAGACCTGCTTTGTCCAAAGTGATCATTCCAGGTGAGGCTTTACAGTATTTGTTCATATAAATATGAAATTATTAGGTCTGAAGCCAGCATTTTGGCAAGAAGGATTTTATAATTGTTTTGGAAAAGAATTCTTTCACTGATGTTGCAAAGTGAGCAAAATAAAGTTGCAAAATAAGCTGAGGCTTATTTTGTGGCTAAAAGTAATTAAAAGATTTGGTAAGCACAGTAGACAAGAGGAAATGCCTTACCAAAAAGCTTAGGTAAAGCATTTGAAGGAACACACACCATAAGGAATTGACTTTTCTTTAAGCAGCGCGTACAGAAGAGGACCACGTGAGTTGCTTTTAACTTGAGTTATTTCTTGTCAGTGTAAATGTGATCTGTTGCTGCCAGGGTTTCTCAGCATTGGAAGTGGGTGGGGTGCAGGGAATATAACCTCTGGGGTTGAGTAAATATCTCACATGGTCTTGGAATTTCTCTACCTTTTTCCTGTTGTTAAATGAGGGAAGCTCTTGATTTGAAAAACCAGAATGGAATAAAGCTCCAAAAGGAGCCAAATAGAATTCACTCTGCCTTTATAGCAGCAATTTGTTCTTTGAGTTCAACAACAATTGTTTAGTGGTCTTCATTAAAAGTTAAGAAGGAATTTGCTTAGAGCTTCTTTTTTATTTATGTCTTTTCTAATTCTAATTCTAATCATGCAGAATAGGTTATTGTGTCATCCTTTGAACTAAAATACATAGGAAAAACATATTATGGCTTTTGGAGAATGAAATTAAATAAATGTGTTTCTGCCTTTTAAATTTTGAAGTCTGTGCCAAATAGTGAAGGTTTGTAGGCAGTGTTTGCACAGCTTCAGTGCTGAGTAGTACAAGGCATGACAAGAGTCTCCTACTGCCTGAAAATGACAGATGGGTGTGATCTTCAAACACAAGGCTTATCTGAAAGCAAAATTGTACAGACAGCAACTAGGTATGGGAAGCATACTTGGATGGACCATATGTTGTCCTTGTCAGGGCAGTGGAGAGCTTGGAATTTTCTGCCATGGTGGTGCAAATCCCCAGTGTTTAGTCTCAGCTGGAATGAGGTCAAGCCTGGATCTCAGGGCTATGCATTGATATACCCTGTACGTCAGGATGAAAAGAGAACTGGCTGCAGCTTGTTAAGTGAATACACAAGTACTTCATGGTTGTAAAGAAGGAAAAATCACTGCAGAAACATTTCCGTGATGATAACAGAAGAACTATTTCTTATGCTTGTGACATGTTTTTCGTCCCAATAAGGAGACATCTGGTTAAAAAAAAAGTCTCAAGGTTTGATGAGAAAAAGACAACACATTTATAGTTTCACTGAATAAGTGAAAGAAAAGGGATGTGTCTAATAGGGGTGGTACCTATTCAATAGTCCTTGCTCCACTCCACCTTTTAAAGCAGAAGCCTGAGAAAATTAACTGAACCCTAAATGTGGAATCCTACTGTGGACTCACAATGCAGTTACAAATCAAGCCCCAAACACAGCTGGAAATGTGGTTAACATCTTATAATGGTTTCAAGCATTTTGCTTTTGAATAATTCCTGAAGTAATGCCAGTGCAACAGACCTGGACATCCGCTGCCAAAAGCCGAGACAGTCCCGTGCCTTAACCTGAGCTTGTCCTTCACTGACAGTGCCACATGGTGTTTGATCAATGGAGAGCATGGACAAAATGCCCTGACACCTGCCTACATCATGTAACCATCTGTAGAAGATCAGTGTGGATAGTGGATTAATTCATTACTTTAAAATGCAAACATATTTTTTAAATGTTACTAAGATTTAATGGATGACTGCACATGAGAGAAATGTGGGAATTGAATAATAAGAATTCATATTTCAGGAGATCAAGCCAACATGCTTCTGGAACAAAACTCTTAACTTACTGAAAATTTTACAGAACAAACTGCAAAAGTCAGCAATGAGTTTCCAATATTTCTAATGAGTTTTAATTGAAAGGCTTCAGCAAATAACTTCTGACTGCAACATTTCTGTTTTCTAGAAGCACCTGTACGGAAAGCACAACCAGCCAAGAGGACACAAGGTAATAAAAAATCATACATTTAAACATTATAGCACATATCTAATATTATTCTCAGCTATCTTAGGAGTCAGGAGAAGAAAAAAAAGCTCTTAAAAATACAGATTTCAAAAGAAAATATTGTATTTCTATTAAAAAAAATGAAATCTGATTTTGCTAATTTTTTAAAATTGCTAATTATTTTCTTCTGATATCTGAAAAAAACCTAGATTATGTGCTTTACTGAAAGAGTGTTTCACATGGGAATAAAGCCATCAAAGTGAAGTCTGACTTTGGAGTCTTAACAATGGGGAAAGGGCACCATGGTATTCTCCACCACAGGATTTATAACTTCCAAAATCAATGTTATTTTGATTAATGAAGAAGCTGAAAGGTCAGTTTAATTTCACAGCTGCCAGTACAAGAGAGAAATGTTCAGCACCAGGTTTCATCTTTCCTTTTCACATCTCTTTCCTAAGTAAATATAGTATACAATTTTGCTGTGCTATATATAGTTACAGGTAATAATTAAAGTTCTTTTTCCATATTTTACAGGAGGAGCAGCAAGAAGGAGGACAAGACTAGCTCATTCTTAAAATCTTGCCAAGACAGAATTCACAGAAATACAAATTAACAATGTGGTCTTTGAGAAAAACTGCTTGGTTTGTTGTTTTGTTTTTTTTTTAACTGAGAACATTAGAAAATGATGTTGTTTTGATGACATAATGGAAACTGAACCATGAATCCACAAAAAGATGTGAAGCTGCAGATAGTCACTGCCAGCACAGTGCTCACTAGGAGCAGTCCATTGGAGGTGCTTTTACTGCTCTTAATAGTAAGCACTGTGCAGGGTGGAATCCTGGAAGCCCAAAAACTTCTGCAGAACCAGGATTCCTCCTCTGTTGGTTAGTCAGTGTTTGCAGGATTGGATTGAAAATGAGCAGGGAACAATACAGAGAGTATTTTTTTATTATTATTATTTCCACTAAATAAGAAATATAAGTGAAATTAGATAATTTCTAGGAAAAAAAAAAAAAAGAACCACCTCAGGTGATTTTTATAGTAATCTAAGGAAATTAAAGATGTTAACATAGCACTTTTGGTTCAGTGGTACTGTATGCTTTTGATAAGTCAAAATTCATCATGTGTTTAAATTCGTAACACCAGTAACATTACCTTTTCTAAGCAAACAAATATGCCTTATATTAAATATATCATGTTTTTTTCTCCTACATTGCATATCCAAATACCTTCTAGTAACTTGGGTAATGGAAGCTCTTGGAAAAAGGAAAAAAACTAACACTATGAGCTTCTTGCAATGTATTAGAGATCATGTTGACTTCTTTATTTATAAGAAATCACATTCCCATTAAAGGAATCCTATAACAATACATGTACTGAGATTCTTAAGTGTTTTCCCATTTTTCCCTAAATCTGTCTTTTGATTATAAAAGTGATAAATAAAATGCATGCGAACAGTTAACTCAGCATGGAAAAAGGTCTTACAAAAATGAGGCCAGGTCTGAAAGCTTTTGTATCAAAACATGCTTCGCTAGTGTCTGGTGCTAATGTGGAGTTTTCTGTAAATTTTGTCAATTTTATAACTCTAATTTTGTACTCATAGAAGTTGTCTGACTTTATCAACAAAAGGTGAGAGACAATTATTCATGGAGTAGAAAAAAACTTGTTCAAAGTTCCTTAATTTTGCAGACCAAAGTATCAGAGGCATTGCCTAACATGCTTTTCTACTTCTGTTATGAAACAAATACTCAATAAAGAATTTGGCTGAACTGTGTTTGCTTTCATTTGTAACTATTTTTAATAGCAAAGCAAATTATAAACTTTTATAAAAGCAAAGCAAATTATAAAAATTATAAAAAATAAATATTCTTAATATTTTTAATCTAACTCATTGTCATGGGTTAACACAGTTTAATTTTAAATAAGAAACCACTATACTTGTAATTGCAAAATATGCTTTCACAGAAGCAAACTGATGCTTCCCTTTCTTACTTAACACATGCCAAGGACTTAAACTGCATCACTCTCCTTAAACAATTAGAAACTTTCCCTAATTCCACAATGCCATACCCTAAACACTGCTCCTGGCACAGCACAGATATCTGAGAATGGGATTGATAAATTGTGCAGCCTTACTGGGCCACCAGACATGCCACTAAGGTAACCTCAGTATCTGCTATGATAGTGCTTTCATGGAAGGAGAGCTTTTAACCCCAACAAGGGCTAGATGGCCTTTAGGTCAGCATCACAGCTCTTAGGACCATCTAAAAGGTGAACTGAAGCTGTCACCTTTCCCTGGGACATTTGATTGTCATTAAATAATTTAGTTTAAACCTCTTCCTTCACTGCTGTGCTACCTTGAGCATTCAGTCAATTAAGACTTTAAATGACAGGATATATTTTAGGGGAAGAATGTATCTGTGTTCTCTCCTCAAAAAAAAGATAAGGAGATGAGGAAGAAAACCTAATGGTTATGAGAGATAAAGAATGGACAGAAAATGGGAAGAAAATAAAAGGTAGCAAACAAATTGATTAAAACCTGTCCTGTGGTAGGACATTTTTACCTTTTCTATTAGAAAGAAATTGGTGAATTTGTGACATACCATAACTTTGGTATGTTTTCTGCTTTGATAACATTTTAAAGCATCTGGTCTTCATTTCTTACTTCAGCCTTCAATATAATCTATTACTAATATGTAATATATAATACAACACAAGCTAAATATGACAGTATATAAAGGGCACTCCTCCATGAAAACTTGTTTCCTTGGTACATTGTCCCTCTCAGTCCTTCTTAGACCACAGTAGTTGTATGCCTAGCTACAATTAACAGTGACATTTCTTTTGGGGGAGTGGCTTTTTCTAGCTATCTGAACAAGAATCTTTCCACAGCCCAATGTAGAGAGAAAATCAACATTTTCTTTTATTTGCTTTCCATATGCTTAGCCATTTTTATGTCAACACAGACAGCTTTTCACCAAAGAGAAAATTTGGAGAACTTACAGCTTCTCCTGCCCTGATATTTTTTCTCCTCATCTCAGACCAATTTAAATTAATGTGATGTGATGTGATGTGATGTGATGTGATGTGATGTGATGTGATGTGATGTGATTAAACAGGGGGTTAGCATACTACCAAGTTAGAAACCTCATTAGCAAAAGAGCATTTACTTTATTTTGTGTTTCCTTATAGTCTCTCAGGTATTTATAAACAAGAATGTCCAGTTGAGCTGGTGATGGAATTCTCAAAGCATTTCTTCTGCTTCCTTTGCTACCCTGCATGAAAACTAATGCAGAAGAATTTTGAACTGTCAGTGTTCCCAAATCTTTCAGTTTTGCCAGCAGAAAGTGCATATAAATAATCTATGAGATCATTAAATATGAAAGATAATCTAAGTAAAATAAAATTAATAGTTTGATTCTTTTATAAAGACAATGGTGTAAAATCTGAAAAAAAAAAAAAAGCCAGGAAGGATTTTTTTACAATTTCCATTTTGACAACTGAAAATGTGCTAAGCAAGTGGCCATCTCCAATGTAAACCTAGTATGCACTTTCATGTCGTTCATCTCTCAAAAGACCTGGAATAGCAAAACTAAACAAAATAATCCACTTTTTGTCCACAAAATATTCTAATAAAATAGTGGGTGGAGTCAGTAGTCCTTAGTGATCAGTTATATTGCAATTAATTCTTTTGCTCTCTTCAGCACGGAACCAATAAACCAATCCCAGACTGGGGGTCTGAGTAGGGATACCAAAGCCTAAGCACAACTGAAATGAAAGAAGAACTGATTCCTTTGAGTACTGAGCTCCAGAATTCCCAGTGATAGCATAAGATGTGTAATTGGATCATGCAGGATTTTCTAAGATTCATAATGGCACAGGGCTTAATGTTCTATTATTAAAGGAAGATTTGTCTCTACTTCTCTTCTGCATTAACCCCAAGTATGAAGATTTCAAAGGTTCATCTTCTCCTTTGTGCTCCCTTCCTCCAAAGGTATGGTTTTTATGGCATCTCAAGAAAATGCAAGCCTCTCAATATTGCCAAGGGTTGTTTTGCAGTATAATAATATTTTTTAATGTATGGAAAAAATTAACTTCAGTATATTATTATTTTTTTAACCAAGACTAATTAAAACATTCAGTGGTAGATGGGATTTTTGCTTCACAGCTGGCACAAAAGATAAAAATTAGATACAGATTCTGTATGGGGAGAATATTTTTCTGTGGTACAAGTAATTAGGATCAGAATGACAATATCTCATTAGGAGCTCAGCATGTTATTGACTGCAAAGTAGAAGCAGTTTCTATTCAGGAGACTTTTCAGTCTCCTTTACAGCCATACTAATTTATTCCTAATGTCGTACTAGATTAAAATTCTTCCTTTCTTGCTGTTTTAACTAGTGTCTTTTAAATACCACAGACATCAAGCTTTCTTTTATGGATTTCTTTCTTGCTAAACAAAAGTAACCTCTATGACAGAATGTGCAAGTCGGAGGAACGACATCAGCATTTAAGCTTGGGATCATAATGTTGGTCAACCCTCACGTGTCAGGTTGCATTCTTGCTTCACTTTCTGATCTGATGCATCTCCTGTCTGCTCTGATTTCTTGACTTTTGATTTTATCTTTCATCTATACTACTAAGTAAAAACATAACTAGAGATCTGGCTTGTGTACTTAGATCCAGAGGCACAGGCAGCCTTCATCCACACTACCATCACTTTGTCCTCAGCTTCTTTTGCCACCTGGTGCCCAATGCACGTGCAACCCTTGCACTCAGACTTGTTAAAACCTCAGGAGGTTCTCATGGGCTCAGTTCTCAAGTGTCCACTTGATGCCCTGGATGACATCCCATCCTTCTGTTGTGTCACCTGCACTGCACAGCTTTGTGCCATCTGAAAACTTGCTGAGGGATATACCACGAAGAAACAGAAGAAGTTGCTGGTTGTGGTGTGTTGGATGTTTAAGGTAAGAGGAACATTGCTTTCTGCACACGTGTTTTATATTAATTCATTTAGGATAACTCCTACTCATACATTTTAATCATGCCTGGGTTGGATCACAGACATTTATACCTCTAATTGGTAGTCCAATTGTATTTTAATGTTTTTTCTTAGTGAAATACTTAAGTTTTTCCAATAGCCGTATTTCTCACATGGAACAGCTGGATTTCTTACCAGTGGAAAATGTGGCCTGAGTCAGGAGCACACTGAAGCCATGTGATGTGATCGTAATGCTAAACAAAATTAAAGCAACACGTTTGTTAATTGAGAAAAACACATCACTGCAGAAAGTACTGGCAGGAGACAGGGATGTTTTCAGTGGCATAGACAGGAGTGATTTGGGGTATGATTGGCAGAGGTTTACCCCGGTCTCTTCAGCTTCCTGACTATGGAGAAAATACCTATTAATGTTGTCAGTGTCCCTGCAATCCCCCAAAGCTCAGGTGCCTGCCTGTCACTCTGTCACCATGGTCCATAGTAAATCCAGATCCCACATCCATCTGTCTACAGATGCCTAGGTCCATTTGTCTGGAGGACCTAGTGGGATTTGTTTCTGTTTTCTATAAGGACCATGATTACAGAGTGCCTGTATGGCAATTGAAGATATGGATGGAGTGGTGAGGAGACTGCTGAGCCCTCTTGTTCCGTCTCTAGAAAAAAAGCAGTTGAGACATAACTGGGAAAGTCTGGTCTTTCCAGGGAAGGCAGAAGGATAATTCATTTCTGCATCCCAGCTGGACAGAGACAGGAAATACAGTAAGTACAATTTTTAAAGAGGAGTGCTGGCAGAGAACTTTATTAAAATACTAAGTATATTGCTGTTGTTTCGAGTCTTTATTTTGAATTTTCATATGAAATTGGATCTGGATGAGGTTGTCTTTGGAAAGGCTTATCCCATAGTGCCAAGAACCCAGAAATATTGCATGTAACCACTGCAAGACCTTCTCTTCCTGTACAAGACAATGGATCATGTGCGTAAAAAAACCCCAACTCTTTTGGAACAATACCTGAATGTGCACTCTCCTCCACCTCCAGTCCTCAGAAAGGACTCTAAAAACATGAGCCAGGGATATGTCATGCCACAATCCAAACAGAAGCAAGTCTGGAACAAAACAGTTGTATGTCAAATGTGTATTTTTTATTTCTCCTGCTAGAGATCAGAGACACTACAGATGGAAAAGTCTTATTAGATCACATTATCAGTCTACTCGCCAAGCCTGGATTGTTTCCCACTATTACAGTCCATAATGCTTTACCCAGATGAGTGGTACCTTCCCACAGTCATTCTCTCATACTGTCTTCAGAGACACTTTCCTATATTTCGTTCTCCTTTCTGGCTTACCTACCATCAAATAAAGCAGATGTATACCACCAAGTAGTCCTTCAGCAGAAATGACAATGTTTTAGCTATACTGAGGATGAACATCCCTGTTAATGTGGCAATAATTCACTCACTCATTTTTTCCTGAAACATCTGTACAATTGAAAAACTATTTTGGTTTTGAGCAAACTACTGACTTTCATTTAGTTTGTGGATGGTCTCATAGGTCTGTGAATTTTTTTTCTTTTTTTGCCATCTTATGGTGCCATATAAGTTCAGGATGTGTGGTTCATTAAATCAGAGAACATGAAAATCACATGTTTAAGGTTGGAAAGGACCTCTGGAGGTCATCTGGTCCAAACCCACTACTCCAGTAAGATCAAATAGAGTTCTAAAAATTATTTAGAAACTCATTTGCACTTGTGAATGATTTCTTATGAGATGAAAATGACCCCATGCCCCTTCTTGTCCCAAAATCAAATTATTTTTTCAACATCATTCAATGAAAAACTATTTTGTGTAATTGTTGACACTCCTCATGAATCAAGTAATGTCAGTAGGAGTGTTGCAGTATATGATTATAAAATTCAGCATTCTTTTCAGTTTTATCATTTCAAATCTTACTGGTCTGAAAGGTATCCACTGGCAGCCATGATACCAAGGCTGTGCCCATGAATCAGGAAACCATTTCAATTCATTTGCTTCTTGGCATGCAGACCCTGAGTTTCAAAGTTCAGAAAGCCCCTAGGCTTATGGTTTCACAGCCAGAATTACCTGCAAGCAGGAGCACAGAAAACTGTCATAACAAGAGCAAATCAGGCTGTATTAGCTGATCATAGACAGAAAATAAGCTATATGTGCATCTTCAGTTTGTTCAGTGGGAATCTTCAGAGTGTGCCTGTCTCATCTGTCCATATTAGCCATGTACACTGTGACTTTATAAGCCATAGTCACTGTGATTTTACCACATCTACAGTTTTTCACATTTTTTAATTGGGTACTCAATGAGAAGTGTCAATATTTGCACCCCAGTTATATAGCACGATTTAAATTAGCCTAGTGCAGCAACCAGCCACTCTGAACTGCCATGTGAAAAAAATAGAGCTCCTCTAAATATTATATAAGTAGAGTCAGATGCTACCTATGAGCTTGTGGCTTAGCAGTGCTAAAGTACCTAACCATGCCATTAATCATGGACTGTCCTCCTGCTCAAAGGGTAGTTCAATGGTAAATTCTGTTTTAATCATTAAATCATTTTAATCCTTAAAATGCCCTACACTTTCAACACTAAGATCCTAGACCAATTGCTAAACAGCTCTTTTGGATAAGTTGTTTTCTCCTTGTTCCACACTGCCATATAATCAAATTGTGAGGTTATGATCTAACTCTTTGTGGTTTCTGTGTGAATGTTATTAAAAATATTTTTGCAGTGAAAAATTACCACATAAGTAGTGGTGAACGTTGAAGACAAAAACCAGACTTTTTGAACGTCCATTCCTGGACTCTCTTTTATTAATTCATGGGTGATGAGGCACTATTAGAAGCCAGTCTGGCTTCACTCTCTGCTCTGGTTACCATGTCTTCCCCTCAGGGAAACCACAGTGTGGAGAGGAAATCCTTGTATGACCCAGGCTCACCTGAACATGAGGGTGATGGCAGGTCATGCACAAGCCCTGCACATCAGAAGTACTCTCAGGTCACACAAAAACATCATGATCAAGTTAATAAACCTCTTCCCTATTTACATATATCCCTATGTTCATGTCTCTGCACTATTTAATGTTGCAAACTTATACCTCCGCAATTTAATTGTTTAGTTTTCCTTCTATGATACCACTATTTCTTTTCATTCTCCTTGTCATTTCAACAATCTACAGGAAAATAAGAGATTTTTTGGGGCAACGGGTATAGCTACAACAATCCTTCAGCTACACAAGCCTTTCATTTGGGCTGAATTTGAAGTATTCATTAATTGATCCAGTACCAGAAGTAAAGGTCACTTCATAAGATTAATTTGAGGTATGCAAAACATATCACTGGGACACAGATTTTAAAAGCTGTTTCACCAGAGACAGTAGGTGGATATAATCTGGGAGGAGACATCCTACCTCTGCAGACACTAGTGGGAGTTTTGTTAATTTTAGTGGAGGCAGCATTACATCATAATCTTTTTCCTCTCTTTTGATACTGTTTCTCCACTCATAATTTATTAAATTACTTTACAAGAAGGAGTTGTGACTAAAACTTTTAAACACATGGTGTCAGTGGCTTGGTACATGAGATGGTCTTGCTTCCAGCACTTGCTAAGTACAACAAAGGGAGTTGTGTGTGGGAAGTCCTGAAGTGTGGGTGGTTTGGGTCAACATCTCTCTCCTCTTGGACTTTGAAACTAAGGGAGGCACCTAAGCTTGTCATCTGCTCAACAGTAAATAGGTGATGGTTCTTGGTGTCTCAGTATCCAGGGAGAGGAAAGTGTGAAGTTATGACTATCACCTACATGAAGCTGCAGATGTTATTGGCCCTCAAATACCAGCGTGCAAAATGGAAGACTTGGGTTATAGTCTAAGATGCTGTTAGTTAAAACACAGCTTGATCTAAATTACTCATATTCAGGGTGTTTTTCCAAGGGAATGAGTGACTGAAACAGAAGTGTAACTGAGGAATCTGGTTTACTGATGCTACATCTAAGAAAGAAGGCGTCTGTTTTGGACAATGGCATTCTGGAGCTTCCTGAAGCAGGCCCAGCTAATTGACTCATAGAATTATTTTTCCAGCTAAGCCCATCATCCTTTTTGTCACATCAGATATCTGTAGTACTTAGGCAGTACATCACTTGCAAGTTTTAAAAAAATATTTCCAACAAGTTAAAGTGAACACACAATATTTACATCACAGGACACACATGGGAATTCTGGATGCAGCCTTTCTATGGAAGTTCATAGCACATTGTTCTGCCAGGCTGCAACACAGATTTCACATTCATTCTGACCCTCTGAATAGGCACAGAACAAAGAATTGCAGGGTTGGATTCATGCACTTGTGTGGATGAGCCAATCCATTGTAAAGGAAGCTGGCTCTGAACAGCATGGATACAATCACTGTCTTCAGAGGGCGTGATGTCCCTGAAGGAGATTCACTCACTTATGCATAGCTATCAGCTATCAGCTATCAGAAACCTACAGGCTCAGAAAACACCAGTGTCCACCCTTGATAACTGAGCAGCCACAAGGCTGTTCTAGCAATTACACAAGGCAACAAAAACCTCCCCGTGGAGACCTGCCTGGTTAAACATTTCTCTCTATTACAGCTTTCAACACAGTAGGTGTTTGCCCAGGGTTTTTTAGCACTTTTCACTTATACTAGACCTTATTTCTGCTGATAAAATTAAGAAATGCTTTGCTTTGGAGGACATCATACATATGCCTGAACTGGAGAACCCAAGAGAGCTTTCTCTTTCCGGACCTGGGGGTGCATTTGTGACAGCTGAGACTCAATGCACAAGCTGTCTCAGCTGAAAATGCACTGATGGTGCTGTTGGCCAAAATGTCAACTCTGAGTTATTTGCAGAGGGATTCACATAACCATTCCCTAAAATGTTCTATTTCTACAAGGTGGTGGAAGTGCAGCTGCTGGGGCATTCACCCTGGGTGCTCTCTGCCTGCTTACACAGACACCCTTGAACACAAGAAAGTCTCTGGCACTTTAACTTCTGGCAATAAGGCTTCCTGCCATGTGTAAAACTATGCAAGAGTGAAGCTCACTGCAGTGAATTCAGTCTCCTTTTCAGTAAGTACAAAACTACTTGAGTTATCCAGGGGACATTTCATGTTTCTAAATTGGGAATTTGCTTTGTTTCACTCAGCCTGAGTGAGTGTTCTTCACCCAAAAAAGGAAGAGTCATTGTAATGAATGTAAGCCTGATGCATAGCGTGCACAGCATTTGGCTATCTTCATTAAAGTCTTTTAAGGTATCCAGTGTTAGAATTAATCTTTGGTATTTAGACTTCATTGTCAAAACATTTAGGCAGTCTCAATTTTTAACTGGCTGTAAAAATGTAAAAACATTTGGGGGAGTGCTTATAACTTTCAATTATGTGAAGAAATATAGCCAACACATAATAAAGCCTATACACATAATAATAAATAATAAAAAAAGAAGTATTGTGTCTGTTGTTTCTGGTAAAGAGTATAACCTTCAGTGTAATAATAATTATAATAAATTATCAGAGCCTCAAAAAATGCTTAAAGGTCACTGATGCAGCTACTTCATATACACATTACATGAGGAAAATATGGCCATATCTGGTTTGTGCATTGTCCTTATTTATTAAAGAGAAGTGTAAAAGACACTGCTTGCCTTCTTATTTAAAGGAAATTATGAACCATTTGAAATATGTGAGGTCTTCATCCTAAGAGAGCATATGCCACATGTAATGGAAAAAGGCCTGTGTTTACCCTCATCCAAGAAAGTTTTTATCATATTTGTATTGAAAAAAAAGGGTTTTTTTCTCTTTTGTCAGATCATATCTTTTAAGTGGGTTTTTTAATGATGAAAATGATAAAATCTTCCTTTTCATAACCTATAAATATTTTGCACGGAAATTAATATTTTTTGTAAAATCACAAAATTAATAGTAATACTAATACTACTGCTACTACCAATAAAAACTTCCTAAACTAGCTGGGATCCCTGGAGCTTCCTGTGGCCATTGTGTAGCTTGAAGTGTATCATTTCCCACAATTGTCCATTATCTTGTCCCTAAAATGTGCAGAAAATAGTGCCCCTATTTTCTCTCAGGGTTCTTTTTCCTTGTCAGTGGGGAAGACAGAAAATTCTACAGCAGGCAGAATCATTCATTATAACTGACTACACACAGTGTCTCCATGGCAGTGAAATGTACAAAAAAGTAGTCACTGAGAGGGTGTCAAAAATTGATGATGGAAATGGATTTTGTTTCAGTGCTTTGTGGGTTGCATGAATCTGTGTTCCTGACCTTGGCTCAGGAGCACAGTCATGTGAGGTACCTGTACTCACTTTCCTGGAGAAATTGTCATGGGAACTTTTCAGTCAACATATTTTTGGTCTTGTGCAGAATTAATAACTTTTCCCCTCAATAAAATTGAAACTTTCTATGAGAAAATTCATTTTTGCTCTGCATTTTAGTCAACTAAGTTTTCACCTTATGTGATACATTTCTACACTTAGATAGAACCTTTCTGTTTAATGAATCCTTTTCTGTCTTGATTGATTGATAACAACCCTGTTTTCTGATCTTACATGCCACAAAAGTAATTTAAAAGCATTGGCTTTGTTCCAAATTATTATGATTTAACACTTTGGAATTAAACCTTCAAAAACACTGCTCTTAACTGCACTGAAGTGTTCCCTGGAATTATTTATACATTGTCAGAGAACATAATAGGATAAAAGGTTTTTGGTTAAGTATTTGTTTGAAAGTTGGGATTCATGGATCCATTATATTTGTTCTGGTGGGTTTTTTTGTTTTGTTATTTTTAATTATTAACATGAATTCACATGCATTTCAGTGCCTAAAATTCAATTATGCAGTTTCAGGAAAGAGATAAAAATCTGTCAGTGGCCTAAAGATTCTTAGTGCTTCAAACTTTTCCTTCATTACTTCTTATTTAGGACTTTTACCTAAATCAGTCATTAAGTCATCCTTATCACAAGAGATCAAAGAGACAGAACATGTCTTAACTATTTTAACAATAAAGGTATTTGAATTAAAGCACACCATTTGCTTCTCCTGGCAGGACTAAACCAGTGTGCTGCTTCTGGTATGAATTCAAACATTTCATTATTCTCAAAGAGATTAGGTTTTGCTTGGATGTCAGGAGCTGGATGGAGCTCTGAGCTCTGTCCCTGTCCATGACAGAGGGGTTGCAACTAAGATGACTTTTAAGGTCTTCTCAAACCCAGGCCATTCTCTGATTCTGTGATTCTGTGATTCTTCAGAGAAAGAAACATGGGACAAAGCCACAGGCACCAGGACTCATACATTCACAGTACATTTTCCTTGCCTCTATGTTTCTTACTTCCAGGATAAGTGACATAAAACATCTGCACACATCTTTGTCAGGAGTACATGCTTCTGCTATGCAACATGATGAGTACCTTCAGCTGCTCTTTAAACACCATCTGGGTCATTTAAAAAGCTCTCATTACTTCACACACTATCACCATCTTTCAGCTTCTTGAAAAGCCAAATCTGGCAGTTTTCAGCAGATTTTGGTTTCCTCTGTGTGTGTCTATTTGCTGGCTTAAGGATACAGGACAAATATATTATGATAGATAATAACACTGCAATTTAATGCTTTGTTGCATTTGTTCTCCCTGTTTTGGGTTTCATGGCTCCCTAAGTCATGAAAATTGCATACTGAGATGTTATTTTGGGATTTTGTCCAATATTTGCATTTAAAAGCATTTTCCCCTCTTTGTTGCCATGTGTTATTTCGTGCCAATAAACCCTTCACTGTTTAGGGTTTTCATTTTAACTCTTAAAATTCTTAATAATAATTTTGTTTACCCCTTGGGTTTCTATTCTTTTGTCAAAGTCGGCCATAGCAATTCCCACTTACTGTGGTCAAAAAACCACAACAGAACACATGGGCTGTAGCTGAAGGTCTGAATATATAAGGGTGTAAGTTAAATAGCTGCAGAGCAATATCTTTGCTCCCATCATTTGGATAGTGACAAGTTGCAATGTTTTTAAATTAAATATAAACACGTGAAAAATTTCCTAAAAGAGTTGGCACTACCACTGAGGGAAATGAGATCAAGTACAAATTACTACTAATCTTGAAAAAGTGGGAAATGCAGTAAGAAAGTAATTTGTCTTACATGTAAGCTCTTCATTCCCCTTCAGCACACAAAGAGAAGACACAGAGAGGGGAAACAAGACAAAAGTGTAACAAGAAATAAAAACTAAGCCAACCATGAAGAGTGGGCATCAGAAAAGTCAAGGTAAAAACCTAAATGAAACTAACACCATGGGAGTACCAGGATGTAGTTGCTGAGTTCTTAAGCAGCAACAAGAGCATTGGAAGTTTTATTCAGCAGGAACACTGAAAGGGAAAACCATCAACCAACATGATGTTTCCTGTAATCCCTTGCAGTAGTCCTCCCCAGGCAAATCAGATAAATTGTTAGCAAAATTAACTCCAGTGACAAGGAGCAAAAGTCTTTCTCTAGGGAAAAAAAACCAAAAAAACTTGGAGAATTGAATGGTTTTTAATTGGTTGTATCTGATGAATTCTATTCTTGGAGATAAAATAAACTGACCTAACCTCAGAATAAAAAGAGATTACCTTGAAGAATTTTTTTGAGAAAGAAAGTACAGGAACATTTAAAGAAGTGTTTCTAAAAAGGGAGAAAACAGAAAACATGAATTTTCAGTCCTATTGGTTGCATAGAATTCAGTATGATCCTAGAAAAGGACAGCAATCCTGGAAAATTTCTGGAGGAAGCATGTAAATAATGAAGAAAGCTATAACAGAGAGAATGGTCAATTAAAACTCAAGTTTTCTAGGTAACAGATTTACTGGATTCAAGGAAAGGGAAACATTAAAATCTCCAAGCATTTCCACCAGTCTCTTGCAAGTTCTCTATATGTTCCTAAAACAATTTGCCTGCATCACACATATAGTGTAGAAAACCCCCTAGGACGGTGTGTTATGTAGGAGAAGTTTTTATTACCATGCCTTTGAAATAATCTGCAGTGATTCAGGCTCAGACTTAGTGTTGTGCTTTTGCAATTAGGTATTATATGGGCAGCTGGTGAAAATATGCTGATTGTGTCAAAGGCTGGTCTTAGCATGCACCCGTTAGATCTTACACATCCCTTGTAAAGACCAAGCATTTATTCTAAAACTAAAGTTCTTCCAAATGTTGTATTTATCCAAATGTCTATTAGTTTACAGATGTAGGTTGTAAATTTCACAAAGTTTAATATTTCTTACACATTTTCTGGCAGTTTTATTCTCACCTGTGGAAAATCTAAACAGAGCACCTTACAGAAATCAAGTATTTCCTCTTTTGGCACCAATCCAAAATCAAGAAGTGAGGAAGTAAAACTAAAGTCTTAAAAGTGCTGAAGAATTTTCAGTTTTATTTTGCTACTGGAGAAAGAGAATGAGCGCTTGATGTTTCTCAGGCATTCTGGTCCAGACACTGATGGTGACAGGTATATTCTATCCTGTGAAGTGTTCTTCCATACAGAAAGGGCAGCTGGACGTTGCTGGTGGACATTTCTGCCAGCTAAACCTCGGGGAGTTTATTTTAGTTTTTTTTTTCAGAGGATGTCACTTTGTTTGAGGTTTACTGAAGCTCTCATGGATTTGTTTATACTAATTCTGGTAATTCCCTGAGAAAGAGGGGAAGCTGAAGCAGTCCCCTTTGGTGGCCAGGGAGCCTGGTGTTGTTTCAGTCATGCTCTCTGTACAGCCATTACTCAGTCCTTCAGCAATTCGGCACTGACACAGATGTGGTCAAGCAAAGCTGACGCACGTCGTTACACAAACAGCACCATTGTTGCATTTAGCTGTAGCAGAAGATTTATAGCTTCCCATAATCCCATAAATCACACAAAGAGCCTGGAGTTTCTCAAATTCAAGGGAGAGATTTCAGCTGCAGCACTTGTAGAGCCAGAGGACCTGGTGAGTAAAACAGCAGGTGTGAACTTCAGCAGCTCCCTCTCTCCTGCCTCCGGTGGGCAGCTGCCTTTTCCCATGGGGCCATACAATTAGCAATTAGCAATCTCTGCCAGAATGAGGAGCTGCTTCACTCAGCACTTCTGTGTCCAGCTTAAAACAAAGGCTGTCTGTTATGTCTCTCAGTGGGGTAAAGAGAAAATCAGTCTGAGGCCTCCTGGTCCAAACAGATCCCTTCTTCCCCTGTAGGGTCCAATGTCATAACTTCTCATCCCAGAGCCAGGAACCAGTCTTTAAGGCATTTCAGCACTGAATACCACAGAAATGTTTCCAGTTTTGGATACCTGCTTATCTTTCAATTTGTCAGCTGAAGAGCAGGGAAATGTTTTAAAAGCCAATGTCCACCTTATAAAATCAAATTTAAGTGGTACACTCCCAGTTCAGATTGTTGAACAAAAAAAAAAAAAAAAAAAAAAGATAAATAAGTAACCTGAATTTCTTCACTACTGATTTGGATTTTTGTTCATGTGGGTCCCATCTGGCTAAATTTTTTTAACTGAAACTGTGGTGATTATAAAGAAAGCATAAACAGCAATAAGAATTCAAAAACTATTTTCATAAATTGTCCTAGGTTGCAATGTAAGATGTACCCAAAGTATGTATTCTATTACCATCTTAATGAGTTCTTGGAAACAGGTGGGGCACTGTTTTCCCTGCCCCCTCCCTCCGGACTATCTCCTGTTAATGGCCCATCAATGCCCTGGCCAAGGACTCACAGGTAACTCCCCTCGGGAGCCATCTCTGCTTAATGGGCAATCAAGGACCCATTGTATGACTCATAGAATGACATCAGCCCATTGGGAGATGCTCTGCCCAGTGGGGAGGAGCCAAGAATTCCCACCTGGATATAATCTGCAGTTTGAGACAGCACAGGCACTGACTGGATTCCCAGAGGGCAGGAGCTGCTAGATCTTTCTACAGGATCTCTGCTTCAACAAGACTGCTTTATTTTATTGCAACCACCACCCTAATGAACAGGGTGTCAGGTTGTATTCTGACTCTGCCAAGGGTCTTTTTGTTTATTCCTTTTACTATTATATTTTTTTTATAGTTTCCCTATTAAATTGTATTTCTGACTTAGTCTCTCACTGGTTTTGCTTTCAAACCAGTACAGAAATACTGGTTGCCTTCTAATAAAAAACGGACCAAAATTCTCAGGAGATCTATTGTAGTTCTCTGACCAACAATTCTGTCTCATTTATTCCATATTAGAGCATCTTGAGATATAAAAAGCATTGTGAGTAATTTTTCCTATTGCTGTTCATAATTCTTCACGAACATTGTGATCTCTTATCTCCATGTGTTTGTAGTTAGAGCAGCTAATCTTTGCATTACTGATGTGATCTTAAGACTTCAAAGGAACAGAATTAATGAAGACAAAATGATGTTTAATGGAAGGGAGAAAATGTATTCAGAAGAATAACAAATATATTATACCAACTTGTTATTTTATTTTGATTAATCATGCATGTTAACCCATATAAAGCTTACAGAATAATTCTGACTAAAAATGGAAGGAACATTTACCTCAGCATTTTTGGATCTTTCAGTTGGTGGTTGAAAATGAAATTTCAGAACAAAACTGATGAAATGGGATGAAATGTGAATAAATTGCATCTAAAAATAATGAAGTGTTTTCTTATCAGATATTTTTGGTAAACCTTGACTTACTATTTCCAATTTTTCATTTGACAAAGAAAACAGGGAAATATGTGTTTTATATGGATTGATTCCTTAAAAAGTTTTTAACACAGTTTGTTAGCCAGAAATTAGTCATTAGGACAGCTGTAACTGCATTTTCATAATACTATTTAAGAATACACACAATTACACAAACTGATAGAAGATCTGACTGCCATAAAATTATATTATCATTATTGTTTAACCAATAGCTATTGGGGGAAAAAATCAAGTTATGTTACCTAATGAAAATAAGTACAGTTTTATGTACTTTAGTCACTCAGTCACTCAAGAATTCATTGGTGGTCCCATCATAGTCTAATTGACACTTCATCTAAAGAATGAGCAAATCTCTGGATGCAAAGCTGTGTAAATACATTTTAAGTACATTGACCTCAGCTCAGCATCAAAAGTTTCAGAGATTCTTTAGAGTTGGCACGATGACATTTCATTGTCATTTTGCTTAAGGTCACAATCCTTTCCCATTAGAAATTATCTACAAAAAATATTTAACTAATGATTCATAAAATCACATGGTTGAATTTTCCAGAAGGTTTTTAAAATCAACATTCATAATTCAACATTTATGTCTAGATTGAAAAATTCAGTCTCAAAAAATATTTCAACATTTCATAAGGCAATATTTTTACAAATATTATCACATTCCCTATGTACTACTAGCAAGGAAATCAATTCCTTTCCCATTTAAAGAGTGATAAAAATGGCATTTATCAATTTCGAACTACCAGCAAGAGAATGAACTAATGACAGTGTAAAAAACAATATTTGTATTACTGGCATTGTTTGCTGGCCTTTTCCGAAACATTAGCAATATCATATGTATTATTATTGCTATTAACATTAGCAATATTCATATGTACTCAGAACTCTCTATGCCAGCACACACTTTATCTGTAACACTGAACTCCTGATCAACAACCAGCTCTTTAATAAGTGTTCACTTGTTGAAAATGGTGCTGGAATAGAAACTAGGCCCCTTTATCCAGAATTATCATTCCAACTTCCACCTTAGGTTCCTGATAAACTGCACATTAATATTTGCTCTACAAATTGACTATTCCTCCAGCTTTTGAAATTCTGAGTTGATCATAAGATGCCTCAGTCTTGGCAAGGTAATTGCCCCACATCTGACTCTGCTGTGATACAGGGATGACATGTTCCTTCCAAACACCCTAAGGACCCAATACATCTGAGTCAATGTGACACATCACACTGAATTTCTTCCAAAATACCCTGGCAACTTCAGATTTTTGTCAACAATTGGCATTACCAGCAGGTCAAGGGAGGTGAACTTTCTCTCCTAGGAACAAGTGAGACAAATCTGAAAAACTGGGTTCAGTGCTGGGCTCCTCAGTAAAAAAGAGATATGGTTATACTGGAGACAGCCCAGCCAAGATCCATGAAGATGATGAGGGGACAGAAACATCTCTCCTCTGAAGAAAGACTGAGACAGTTGGGACAGATCAGCCTGAAGAATGGAATATTTCTTATTGTGAATGCAAGTTGCTCCTGTTTACTCTGGGTGTCTTAAACTGACAAGTTCAGAAAATAAAATCATACATTTAGAGAGAGCTCAGGTGTCTGGCGTTGTGTGAGCTTACCAAGATTGCCAGTTCATTGCAAACTGCTGCACAACTTTATAAAATATAAAAGCATTCAGTCAGTATTTCCATCACATAAAGGCACTGCTAATCTTCAGCAGGTCTAGCAAAGCAGCAAGCTAGTGAAGCAACAAGTTTTTTACTTTTTCTTTTCTTCCTTTTATCACCCTCAGTAATATTTAACAAGTTCACCAATTGGGAATCTCCTTCAACTGTGGTCTCTTTTACCTACACTACAGTAGGCTTCAGATGTCCTAATTGTAACTCCATATAAGAATGAGGTCAGAAGCTTTTTCTGCTGACATTCTTCTCAGAGGAACCTTTAGACAGCCCATTGCAGCGAAGCAAGATCTGTGCTTTCTCAGAAATCAAATAACTTCCATGCCATTTCTTTACACAGCTGTGCTCATGGCTCCCATTCCTTGGAGCACATCACTGAAAGCAAACTCCCAGAGGTAACAGTTTGTACCCAGCACATCACTGACGTACACATTCATCAGAGCCATGCAAACAGAGCATGACAGGACTGGCTTTGGATATTAACAACCTCTTCCTTCCCCATTATAACTTTCTCACAGTCTCAAACCATGATCTGTTACCATTTTCATTAAGCATGAAAATATATCCTTAGCATACAGTAATTAGCTCTTTTCTTGCCATTTATCAAAGAAATGCTATAAATTAGCCTGCAAAAGAAAATTTACTCCTGGGGGAAGTTCTAAGTTCCAGCAATGCAAATGTTACAGGGCTTCAGGAGGTTAAGGGAATTTTTGTGTGTAATTGAGAGAAGTTGGCTTACTTTTTCTACTTTACGGCATGCTGATAACTTTCACACAGTAAGATACCCATTAAACCACTAGGCCAAATAGCTTCCTAGCCTGGAGGCTGGCTACAATCCAGGAAGAGGCTTATGCATTTAATATGACACTTAAATGGAATTTAGCTTCATAAATCCCAAGCTGTGATTGAGAAAAAGCCATTTCAATGGTCAGATTACCTAAAGCTAAATGTAGGCAGGTTCCATTGCTAATTTATTATTTTACTTTGAAGATTGTAGGTATCTGGGTTCATAGTCCCAGAAACACGACAGAGCTCAGTCAACTGACACCTATCTTATCACTCATTTGAAATCTGCTTAAGCTGACTGACAGATGTAATCTGTTAGATCTGATAATTTTGAATATGTTTTGGCTAAAACATGTTAAGGTGGAATAGTGACATTTCTTCTTTTAAAAACTGTAGGCAGAGGCAAGGAAGACTGTGATGGTGGCAGCCATCTCTTACCTACCTCATTGAGGAAAGAAAAGACCTGGATTTCACCTCAGTCTGCAGAGGTTTATATCAGCAGCTTCTATGGGACTTTCTCTGCTAGAGTGAGGCACTCACCACCTGTCCTTTTGAAGCTTTACTGCGTTAAAGTACACAGGGTGATGGAAAGAGAGCAGGCAAAAGAAAGTATTTTGAGCCAGTCCATGGGTGTAACACCCCACTGGGCTAGGTCCTGCACCCAGCTCTTTGCTGTTCAGTTCACTTTATACATTTGTGACATATATTCAGCATAACCTGGACAAAATAAAGGAGTGATTGGAGAAAATCTTCCCTTCCCAGTTCAATGCAGTGCTGATCTACACAGCTCCTCCTGATACTCATCGAGCACAGCAGCTCCTCAAGCCTTTGTTACAAAATACTGTTTTCAAAAAAGAAGGAGGAGGGGGGAATAAATAATGAGTCATTACACAGAATATTCTGTACCCTTGTCCTTAAAGCCTCTGTTTAGAAAAGTAAGCATGGATTTGTGTGTTTGTGTGATCTGCCTTGCAGTGGTGACCCCTGGAAGCACTGCAGTGCAAGGCCAGGGATGTGCCTGCCAGGAAGCTGACAAGTGCTCTCTAAATGCACTGGGCTTCAGTGCAGACAGAGCACTTGCTTGGACTCAGTCCAGTGTGTTAATTTATTAACTGAAAAGGGTCTGAGAATCCGCTCCATAAATCCCAAGCTAGCAGTAGAATATTCATATGTACAAGCTACACACATAACAAACTTCTAAAATTAAGTGCATTAGACCTAATTTCTTTCATATTCAAAATTCAGAAAGCATGTTAATTTCATTAATCCCACGTGGTTTTCTTATACCCATTCACAGGGATTTCCCTTTTGCTGGTATTGAATTCAGTGGTAGGAATGTGCCCTTGCTGCTTTCCCATTTTTTGGCAGCCTACCTGGCTCCACTGCCACAGAAGTGCTTAGATAACCGAGAAGCCAAACAACACCTCTTCCACGTACAGTAAAGCAGAGAGGTCTGTTATCTTCCACCCCTCATACCATATCCTCAAAAGTAGTTGCTGTAATCATTGTAGGTAATTTTCCTGAGCTTTATTACCAATGTTGTAATTGAATTTTGCAAGGCAGAGATGCCAGGGCAAAACACCCTCGGTTTCCCTGCAAACATTTTGTCATGTTGCTTCTTTCACTACGGTATCCAGCCTCTAGGAGGCGTTGGGTCACCTCACAACACCCCAGAACGTTGGTAGTTTTTCAAATTTACGGAAGCTTTGATGATTTCCAGAAAATAAAATTTTCAGGAAACACATTCCACTTCCTTAGATGTATGTCAAAATTTGTAGTCTAATGTGCTCTCTGAATTTTAACAATATTTAATAAATAATAAAATTAGATAACTACATGTCACAAATAACTGCCATTGCTTAACTGCAGCAATATTACAGCAGAATGGGAGATAAGCAGAAAACTGATACAAAATTCAAATTCTTTAGAACATTTGTAGAGTACTATTGCTTCCTGAATAGTATCTGGACATTTAGAGGTTTGAAATTATTACTTGTTTGAGTGCATCCAAAAAAAGATCCAGCTCTGCATAGAGATGGTTTTAGAATCAGAAATATCAACATTATAGGCCTCATGGAGCAGAAAATTGACTGTATCTGAAACTGCATCTAATAAAGACAACAGCAACAACAAGCAGTGACCTGGTAGCTGTGTAGGACATAAGGAAAAGTAGGGTACTGAAATAATATGGTGCATTTCTAACGGGTCTTGTAGAAGTTGATTCCAAAGTCACAAACAGATCCAGAAAGAAATAAGGAAGCTCTGGAGATTTCATGGTGTCTTTGTTGATAGTTACTTTCTGTAAAAAAATATACAAAACATCAGTCCAAAATGTGGATACAGTTAAAGACAAACAAACTACCAGAATATATAAAGGACAGAAAAATTGAATTCAACACAATATTTTCTGTGCAAAACAAAACCAGTTTGCTGGCTGTAGTTGGGTTAAATTGTGATAATTTGTTTTCTGTTGGAAGGCTTGCATTGCTTTGGGGACAACACACCAGTGGGAAATCGGATTGAGTCTGTATTTTAAACTTATACCTAATAAAGGAAGGCTAAGAAATGTTCAACTTAGTTTTAAAGAGAAAGGTGATCCTAGTAGTATGATTTTTAAATTAAAAAAAAAACACCTTATGAAAAATAGAATTATTTAAGGCTTACTCTGTGTGTGTTTGAGGAACTACATTCCAGAAGAATATTCTTAAAAAGATTATTAAGAAGAATGATTTCACTGTGACTACAGCAAGTGGGTGGAACCCACAGACAGACAGCTTATACTAAGCAGGCACATGGAATAGCTCATGGCCTTGGACACTGAATCATACTCAAATGTTATGATCTGATCAGTCTAACAACTAACAGCATTGTGTTTGCTTCCCACATCCTATTTTTAGAGGTATTTCAAACTAGTGGGATAAAAAAAAAATTCCTGTTGGTTGCAGAGTTGTGGATATGTGGATACAGGCCAGATTCAGTGTGGGTTGAGGTGATCTGTGCCAGTGTCTCACTGCAGCCCACCAGAAGTACCCCTCTGATCAGAGGCAGGTTATTTTTAGCCAGCCACAGCCTTGCACACCATGCAGGTATGTCCAAAGCACCCAGAACTGCAGCCAAGCATGCACAGGGGATTTGAATGTGCCAAGACACTCTGCTGGTGGTAGAGACAGTTTAGGTGAAAAGTACTGTGGAAAATGACACATCATGATATCTTACAGGTCCAAGTGTTCAAAAGTCTTAGCAATCTTTGGAGTCTTTGGAGTGTATTCAGAAGGGTTGGCTTGATTGTCCTTCAGAAAATGGTTTAGAGGCTGTCACTTCAAGACATACCCCTGGGGAATTGCCTCCCTGCTCTCAGGCAAGGGATGCAGCAGGAGAAGAGGATCAAAAGCTTGGTGCACTTGCTCTGTCCCTAGCTTTCATTTCATACTCCATTCCAAACTGCTGTAAAACATGATATTTCTTCCCATAATGATAATGCTATCTGACATTGCATTTGTATTGCCTTTGGAGTCTTAGCCACTAAATAGCATCATTTTCTGGAATTACTATGATTTATTTAATTTTCATCTTTTCATCTTTGTCATACACCACTCTATGAGTGTACTTCTGGAACAAGTAGCAGATGTTCACTTATTAGTGTGATCTTATTTATCTTGATTTTAAAATATTTTAAGGTTTATGACCTCCTTTTTTGCTATCTCTGGGCATATTACCTGTCTTGCCTTTTATTTTTCTTGAAGAAAATAGTAGTGATGCTGTAACACTTAGGGAAACAGATGAGGAAGCAGCAAAACACATAGTAAAATGAACATGAACAATGTTCATGAAAAAGGCTCATGAACAATGCAACAACATAAATTTGCACATATTATTTTACTGAATATTTTATATAAAATAAGAAAAATTGCTGTCCCAAGTCCCAATTTTGGTGTGATGCACTTTCAGCAAAACATGATTACTTCCAATAGATGACAATGTAAATAAGGTAGACACCAAGAAAACAAGATTATTTATTAAAGACAGAGGCTTTTAAAATTAACTTTCAGCTTAAAATTTGCTGCAGTTTTAAACACCTCAGAGGCTCACTTTTCCTCAGCTGCAACTGTAAAACAATGCTGCCTTCCCATCCTCCCAAACTGCCCTGGTCTTTACCATGGTCTTTATCATTTTTTCTTACAGTAATCTGCATGGTGAATTTTTGCCTAGTTCTGCACTCATGGCATGGAAACCCTTTTATGATTTCATTTGCAGAAGGTTTGTTGGACAGAATTCCATAGCATCATGTGCAGTCTCCCATTAGTGACAAGGATTAACTAGATAAAGGCTTCTCCTGCAGCTTGGACAATAGCACTAGGCTACTCCTGATTAGGAAGATATGTCCTCCAGTTGAAATTGCTGGTTTGCCATAGTTAAATAAAACGATATGTCTAAGAAATGTGGACAGCATCCACCCCCAGACCTCTAATGACAGGACAAAACAGAGCATGAAGAGTTTAATAAATATATAATTACATTGTGCTACCACATTTGCCATTACGCTTTTCAGCCACTGAAATAATTCTCCTCTCTCTCAGGGTGGATGGTAAAGGAAAGCCAACACATGGTATTGCTTGGCTTTATGTCTCTTTAAGTCTTTTGACACTGTTGTGGTGAAATTTCCATTTGCAAGCCAAGGAAATAGAGGAAATCATCACAAGGTGTACACATGTTTGAAGAGTGATTCTCAAAGCCATTAGCCATGACTTTTCCTGAAGTGCTTGATACATTTCTCTTAGGATGCCATAAATACATTTACTGGATTTGGTTAATACTTACTGAAATATTGAGAAAGGAATAGAATATTTCTATAAAGTTGGTGGGTTGCACCAAACTGAGAGGCTGGAAAACACATTGAAGGAATAAGATACATGACTCGGCACAGAAGAGTGGCAGATTAGGATACAAAACGTCACTAACATTTAAAAAAATAAGTAACAAATAGATTTTCCAATTAAAATAAAGGACATATTCTGCAATCCATTAGAAAGTAAGGAATTATAGGACATTCAGGAAAATTATTGTATAATTGGGTTTTAAAATGCAAACAAAGTATGAGAAAACTGAGAAGGAACTGGGTTTTTGCTTTGTGGAGAGAAAGACAAACTAGGGGGTAGCTGGAAGGGGAGGGAGAAAAGAAAGACACTGTAATGGTACTGCAAGGATTCCAGCCAGTTCTACTGGCAATCAGAGCAACAGGATGGATTTAGGAAATTACTTCATTACTCTCAAGGGAGCAAAGCCCTGTAGCAGGCTCTCTGCAGAGATCGTGGAATCCGTTTCATGGAGGTAGCGAAGACCTGCCTGGTCCTTCTTTAGTACAACAGGCAGACCAAAACAGATTCATTTTCTTCTTTTATTTTCTGAACCACATGCTCATTTAATTAATGGTATAATATAATTAATTACATAGATGTACTCTAAATGCATGCCCCTGGTACTTTTTACCTAGCAGCCTTATTAAAAAAAAAACAAAAACAAACACCCAAAAAACAATCAAACAAAACCAAAACAAAACCAAAAAACAAAACCAAAATTTAAGAGATAAATATACTAATAAAGATGGTTTACAAAATTTATGCCTGAATTAGCCAAGACATTTCTTTAATGTGTTGGAATCTGCCATTGCTCTGAATGCCCTGGAACTTATATGGGTATTGTTACAGACTCTCTGTCCATGCCCACCTTTAAAAAGCTGGGGATTGTGCTACTATCACAGCCATACCAGTAGCACACAAGCTGCTGCTTCTCATGCTCTCCCTCTTCAACACCCTTTGTCTTGATCCATCCTAAAGCTCAAGGCTTGTTGCTGACAAAAGCATCAACGACATGAGAAAACAAACAAGGGCAAAAATAAAGCCACAGGGACAACAGCCAGTCCTACAAGATGAATTCAGTGTCAGGGAATGCACTTCAAGCTGGGTTGTGAAACCACCTTCTGACTTCCTGTTCAAGTGCATTTACAGTCTTGATCTCTCTTCTCCAGGATTCAGTTTATACAAAAGTGATATTGCAATTCTACACCAGCCTTTTTCAACTCCTTTTGTCATCTGTGGCTGCTAATTGCCTTTGCTGTCATGCCAATGTTCTAGTTTGCCTCATTTAATTTATTTGTCCTCAACAGATGTTCCCCTTGTTTGAATTTCTAAAAAAGCCAGCAGAAAATCTTTTTTAGTGTCAGTGTTGAAAATGGCCTGTGTTGCAACTTTGTGAGGATTTCATATTTATAATATTTGTTTGTTTCTATTTGTATTTCTATATTACTATTTTACCAGTAAATTAGTAATCCCAGTAAATAAACTTGTACTGTGAAATTATTGAATTAGAATGATGTATTCTAAATGCATGCCTCTGGTACTTTTTACTTAGTAGCTCTATTAAAAAAAAAAAAAAACCAAAACAAAACAAAGAAAAATACCCCACCAGTTTTAATTGAATATTAAATGCATAAGTTACTTTTATTACTACTACTGCCATAGTATAGCCAGCCTCAGACAATGCAAATCTTGATTTCCAAGCTGATAATTAAAATCCTGATGATTTCATCCAGGATTAGAACTTAGCAGGATTTTGTACTGTAGTGTGCAAAGGTACTAATCTGTGGAGAACAACCACAGGAAAAAATACTCAGTCCCCACATTTCAGAGGAAGGCTGTTTATTTTTCATTGTAAGACCAATCAAATATTTATTTTTCTCTCTCTCAAATGAATTTTGTTGGCAGTTAACTCTGAACTCAGTCACACAAATTGTAGATTCAATATTCAGCCCAAGGGACATAAACATCTGGAGAGGGGAATGGAAATTAATTGCAAAAAAGGAAAAGAGATTTCCTTCTCCTGCTGAAGAGAATTCCCTTTCTAGACTAGCCTGAAGGAGGTTTGCATTTGCATCCATTCCTTCCTAACCTCTCCCAGACCCTCCCTGTAAATGAACTGTTTAAGGCTCTGTCTTCTAGGCGTTGGGGCAGAAACTTTTACCTGAGGTTTGTGAAGACGGTTCAGATGGCTGGAAGCTCAAAAGGAGGAAGGTAAAGTAACCAAAGTAACCCTCAAATGGCAATCAGCAGGTAAAGTGCTTTTCAATAATTGATAAACAAATTTTCATGCACCAATTTGTATTCATCAGTTGATTTAAGTGGCCAGTTGCAAAGTAGCAATAAAGAGATTTGTAGAAGTGTTTTCCTTTTTTTCTTTAACCTGTGCTTCAATCACTGGGCTCATCCAGTATTGTGTGACTGTGAGAAGCTTCTATGGAAATGACCTGGCAGAAATTTTACATGTATGCAAATATCATCATCTACCCATAAGCAGTATTTCTCTAAGTTCATGAAAACAGTACTACTCTAAGGTTAAGAATGTCCCTGCAAGATGATGATATGGCATTCTGCCTATGAAACCAGCAAAAATGTTGCATCCCACTCCTACATGAGTATCTAGAGAATCCAAGATGCATAGATATGCCTCGTCAAAAAATGACAAAACCAAAAGGGTTCCAAAAACCAAGTTCAGAAAGTTTTATTAACAAATTACACACTTGGCATGGAAATTGGTATGTGTTTTTTGCCTATCTCCTAAGAGTAAGAGAAATAAAAGAATAAAAAGTTAGAGTCAAGATGCAGAGCACAAAAGAGACACCAGATAGGAGAGGAAAGATCACTAGTCCATTCATTCAGTTGACAGTGTATCCAGGCTCCTGAGGGCAAGTTTTCCCTCTCTTGGGATTAGTTTTCTTGCTCTTCATGTAAATGAGTAAGCATGAGCAATCCATTCTTCTGGACCTTTCTTTGCATGGACCATGGGCCTTTGGTTGTCTTTTGGTGGTGTTGATCCCCCTCATTGACTGGATTGACTTGGTATACAGTGAACATCCCCTTCTTGACCCCACTTCTGCACTTGCACTATCCTTTATGCTGTGCAGTCACCATGAACCAGAAGAGAAAAGCTGGCCCCAAAAAGGTGCTGCCATACCTCTGTCCAACCACCTCTTGCTCTAACTTGTCCACTTGGCTGGCCAGTGGTGTTTGAGGCACAGCAATGCATTAACTCCATACTGCCCAGGTTTCTACAAGCATGCATGAATATAGTCTGTTGACAAGGATATTTGCAGTCAGTTCAAGCCCATTGAGATGTTAGTCTATGCTGAAACCTGAACTGTTATATTTTTTCCTGGGTTTATTTGATTAAAACTAGCACAAATTGCAACCACATCTTCCTTTGTTACGTAGACATGGCCTTCTGAGCAGATTGATTTGGTTTGATTTCAGTCAGTCCAATAAATACAGTTTAATAAACACATACCTACTGTAAAATAATTGTACACCTAGAATTAATTTTAGAGATGATAAAACCCACTGAAGATTAGTAAAAGCAAAATCTGTCTTTGGAGCAGAATAATGTCAGGCAACAGTGCAGGGTACAGATGGCTGGGAGGCAGCTCTGAAATAAAAAGAGAGGGAGAAATTAATAATGCTCTTCTTAAGAGAAAGAAATTATATGAGCCTTCAGAGAAGTCAGGCTAATCTCTAATTTGAAAATTGAAACTTAGGAGGGGTTTATGAATGGCTGATTTCAGCTGCAATGCTGATTTGCTCAAAGGAATATTGTAACTTAAAATTAATTTGCGCAGTAATATTTTTATTGTACCATCTCACTGAAAAGTAACCATATATATATATCAAGTACCCCATTAAACTTGTGCCTCAGTTACTTGTGACATTCTCTTCAA
This sequence comes from Alaudala cheleensis, assembly GCA_013398995.1. Taxonomy (NCBI): domain Eukaryota; kingdom Metazoa; phylum Chordata; class Aves; order Passeriformes; family Alaudidae; genus Alaudala; species Alaudala cheleensis. Next base: position 263,941 of record VWYE01000996.1, read on the forward strand.
TAAAGCATTCCACAGTGCATGAACACCCCTCACTAGTTCACAAGTGGAGCAGGGCAGTTTTTTATTATTTTACTTTAGTGACTCATGTTATAGAAGGTCTGGTTTAATATATGGTGTACCATCAAAATTATCTGTGGTTTTGAAAACTATTTAAAATTTTCTCCATCTAAAGAGGTTTAAAAAGATATCTGAATATTTCATTTTCTTACCAAGGTACATGATCTGTTTTGAACATTTTATAAGGGTTTGGCATGGTCAACAACAAGCTAATGTAAATAAAATGTACATTGACCTAAAAGAAATATACATTTATTTAATAATGCCATGATAATTTCTATGTCATTGTTTTCTCTTGATACAGCTTCAAGGTAGCAAATTGAAAGTTTAGGCCAAAATAAGAAAGAAGAAGAAAGAGGGATAAAAGAAAAATTTTACTTGTTCTTACATAAGGGTGTCATAAATTAGAAGAGAAAGCCAGAGAATTTGAGACTAAATACACAGAGATATTACCTCCCCACCCTCTGGAACTGTGCTGCGCTTTAGATTGCAGAAATAGGAAAGAGAGGAAGGTACATCTCTCTCTCAACCTAACCACAGACATGTCTCAGCTCAATAGGATTAAAGATCATTTCCTGACTGTCTCTTGGGGAACTTGGAGGTGTTTTATGGCTAAATACCTGACTTAGGGCTGTGCCTAACAGATACGTTTTTGCCTTGAACTAATAAAGAAGAATGTTTTCCATTTAGTAGCTCCAGACTGTTGCTCCAGCCATCTGGCAACTATTCCTGTACATATTTAACATTCTATTTTCTTGATTTTATGAAAGGAACTATTTGCATAGTAGATTTCAAAGTACAAATATTTTAATGTGCAAATAGTATTTCAAAAGCTCATGGGTAAAGAAAAATGCCATTGAAGTGTTCAAGGTGCAAGGTTTCACAGACAGAATTTTTGTAGAAAATACTCATATTTATTTCCACAGACTAAAATTCTTCAACATTATTAGGAACTCATGGGTTTCAGATACACAGTATACCAACAATGAGGCAGGACACAAATTTTAATGTACAAATTGCATTTCAAAAGCTCATGTGTAGATCAAAAACTGCTAGATAACTGTTCAATTGAGAAGAAATTACAGGAAGTTTTCCCAAAAGTCATATTATTCATATGGAGCACCATAACATCAACATCTCCAAAATTATTAAGACCACTGATTATGGTAGGTACTGAAAAAGATGTTCAGATACTCTCAAAGAAATCAGATAATTGGAAGCGAAGTAATATAGTGCAGGACCCTAGAAATGTTGCTTGGAAGAGATCTCTAGACAGGGCACAATCCAATCTCCTGCTTAAAATGAGATTATAGCTAACACCAAGCCAGGTCAGTCAGGGTTTTGTGTAAATTCTTGAAAATTTCCAACAATAGAAATTCTACATGCCTCCTGAAATGAACATTTTTCTTTATGTTTAATCTGAATATCATGTGTTGCAATTTGCCACTATTGTCCCTTACTCAAGATGATAAATGAAGTAATTGGCACTGCCACAAATTAAACTTCACAGCCACCTCTCTGCAAATGGAGCAAAATTCCTTCACTGAGTGCTGATTGCAACAGGGCAAAGCATTTTGTTTTCTTGAAACTGGATTTCTACTGGAAGATTTTCCAAGTCTCACCAGAGAATATCAAAATTTGTAAAGATGAGAGCTGAAGTTGAAAGTTGAAATAGTGGACTCAATGATCCTTACAGGTCACTTCAAGATATTCAGTATAGAGATGGCTCTACCCATGATTGTTTGTCTCCTTTTTGTTAGACACTTGGAGCTTTTCCTTTTTTGAGCTTTTTTGCAGCAGACTACAAATGATGGATACTTTTCCAGCACCCACACAATGCATTAAGAAATTGGGGCCAAGATTAGAAAATTTGTATATCCAGCAAGCCTTCCTAACTGTTCTACTAAAGCCTGTCATTTTTAAAAGTAATACAACTCCAGCCCACTAATACTAGCAAGAATGAAGGGCCACAAGTCAAAGCATGTTTCACCTTTAGATTCAGGTTATAGATCCAAGTGTGGCTTTCTAACCATTAAGTATGAAATTCAGGCTCCTCTTTCTTGCACTTGTTTTGATGAGGGTGCCCATCACTGAAGAGATGCACAAGCTCTGAGTGTAGTCAATGGAGACAAGGGCAGAATCATGGGAACACAGGCTTCCAGGCCAAGTCAGGTGAGAGTGTATCCTGCCAGGCCCTTCCAGGCAGACATTCCTTTCGCTTCCTAGGAGCTAGAGCCTGAGTAACAACAACTCTTAACAGCAGTACCTGCAGTATTGCTCCCAGGTTCCTCCTCCCTCTTCCCCCTCCCTCATTCATGTCTGCCCTGCAGCTGCTTCTGTATTGCTGCAATGGCCTATGCAGCTGCTCGGTGACTCAGGCTGGGAAAATGATCCAGGTTAAAAAAAAAACCAACAAAACTTAGGTTCTTTTTGTCAGATCATTCTTAATCCAGCCCATTATATGGACAATAAGAACTGAAGTCCAATAGCACACTATGGGATAGCCCCCAGTAGACTTAATTTTATAAAAAATGTCCCTCACAAAACTGCCATCTTTAAACTGTACGGATTTTTTCCCTTTCTTCTCACAGAAAGCACCATGACTGTCAAAAATTTTTTCATCACTTTACTCTCTTGGCTGACTTCTTACAAACACTCATTAGTCTGAGCTGTAACTCCCTCATAAAACCTCAAAGAACCTGAGTCAATTTCGTGAGAGACGGAGCAGAAAGTGGATGCAACAAAATACCCAACTTTGAGGACTCACTGGACTGAAAACACACAGCAAGTTTTTACTCAATTCAGTACTAAACACAGGCAAAAAAATGAAATAAAGGTCTTTGATTTTTTTCATTACATGTTAAAGGAATTGAAATTGTTGTTCAAATTAAGCTTTACTAGGACTTCTGGTTTTCCCAGTTCTATGAACTGTAAGGCAAATACTGATTCTGGGCCCACTGGAGCAACTGGCAAAACACCAGATGACAGAGATTTTAGCACTGAGACATGTAAAACAGCTGCGATTTGTTTGCATAGCTCCCAGATAGATTTTTGTGCTTGAAAATATCTCAAAATCTGCTTCATAAATGTTGCTTAAAGAAGCAATAAAATTCCAATCCAAAAAGAAGTAAAAACCTAAATAATTTCTTTCTCCTGTATGTGTCAAAAACAGTATAAACAAATGTTAACTGTTCACCAGTTTGTACCTTCAAACCCTAAGAGGGGGTGATTCCCATTCCACTTGTGAGCTATCAGAACAAAGTTTCCAGCAAAACAGAATACTTCAGGTGTTTCAGTCCTGATATGAGTTCAAAAGCCCCTAAAAGAGAAAATTAATTCATTTTAGTCCCTGCCTGCATGTGTACTCACATTGTAATGAATCAAGTCTACACAGAAACTAAGTAAAACTAGCAAAGAATAACCTCCAGTGACTATTATTTAAAACCAGCAGTTGATCACATCAGCTGTGCAGTGACATAAGACATAATGTATCCTAAAGGCTCCCATCAGTACACTACTTGTATCTATGTCTCATTCACTGCCAAATAAAAGAAAATGAAACAAAATAAGACTTTTTCAAACTTAGAATTAAACATTTACTACCTGCATTAAGTTTATAAAGGTGTATGTATGACATGCTTTGAGTTACCCACATCCTGGGATAATATTAATGGGAATACTTTCATTGCACTCAGCAGGACAGTGGAATTTACAGTGACTTAGTGAGCGTCCTCCAATTTGCAGCAACTTTATGCAGTTGTGATGTCTGGGGTTCTAACTGGGTACTTGGGTGTTAATTTAAATAATTTATTTTATTCTTTTTTTTTCTCAGAATTCAGAAATGAAGATACTCCGACTGCTCACAGAAAACAGGAGTTGAAACTTTATTCCATTGCAAGTGTAAAGGCCTTTTAGCTGACAGAGCAATAAAAAATTAAAATTGTTACTTCCAGAGCAGCAAATGGAGCATGATCAGCAATCCCTGGCATTGATACTACTCCAGTGGTATGGAATCACAACTGAACATATTGTCAAGGTTGTCCCAAACAGGAAGAGTCACTAGACCCATGCTGTTTCTCAAACCACAAGTTTTGGATTACCTGGGTGACGTGGGTTGACCTAAGCCAAAAGCCCTACAGGAAGCATTATAATAGTGGAGTGTGACAAGCACATGTGTCCAACATGCCTCAGTAGTGTTTATTTGCCAGATTACAGATTTCCAATGTTTATTCAACAAATTTTGATAATTCAGTGGATTTAAAAAAATAAATGGACCATTTTATGTCTTAATAAATGTTGTTGAAATGTCAAAACCAAGCATTTTCCCACAGGCTGAAGTCAAAATTCCTTCACTTCCCTAATGTTCTTTTTAACCCTGAGAAAAGCAACATTCAGAGCACCTCACAGACTGAAAACTCAGAGACATTTTGCTCAGGACATGCCCACACTGGATCTGCAAAGTCTTGGATGTGCAAATGTTGGGGGGAAAGTTTAAAAATTTATAATTTCATAGTTTTGAATTTAGAAAGTGAACAAGAATTGTCATTCAGTATTTGCAGGACTGTCTGGGTAAGTTAAATTTGAGATTTCCAAAGCAGTATTATGTTTCTGTCTTTCCTAGAGAGAATTAAAATAGATCAATGCTTTATATTGTTACTTCAAAGATTATTCAAATGCTGTTTTATAAAGAAAATATTAAAGCAGCTCCAGTTCACTCTAATAACTGATTATTTTTAGCTTCCTTTTCTGTTCAGAAGCTGTCTGCTAAGTATTTTTTAAAAACACTGTCTTCCTCACATTTCTCTTTTTTAAATTCAAAATTCAAACATATATCTTCCCAAACCCAAACCCAAACCCAATAAAAACTTATAAATATTTTCAAAAGTTAGTGCAGGCCTGCAGCTCCTCAGGTAACACTCTGCTAATTCCCTAATTATTATCAGGCCTATTCCAGTACTGGCTTTTTAAAAAATGTTAGGAAAAAAAATTGAAAATAACATTCAGGAAAAGATTTAGCAAAATGCTGGAGATTATTTTAGAAATTCCATTTTCTCACTAGTGAATGACTCCAGTTACTGGAAATGGTTTTTAAGCTTTGATACTGCAGATTAACGTAAATCTGCACCAAAATCTGAGGAAGTTTGGGAGACAGAAGGTGCGAGGAAATGCTGTAAATTGAATCTGAATTCAGCCTTGTGGAGCATCACAGAGTGGTGCTGCTCAGGACTTTTCAGGATCTGTAAAGTGTGACCTTGCAAGAAGAGAGTTATTGCACCCTTTTATGTGTGTTAGAAGGCTGTCACAGAACCTCCTCCTTCTGGAGGCAAAAGCTCTTGTGTTACCCAGCCTGTCTTCATTGACAGCCAGACCATCCCCACTTACACAGACATGGTTCATTCCACTCATGTGGTTCTATATCACCATAGTTTGTATGAAGAACAACTCTGTCCCATTCCTGCCTTAATTTTCCCATGTAAGCCAAGTTATTTTGTCTGCTCCCTGCACAGGATATCCATGCCTCCAGTTGCACTAATGGTCCTTAGCTAAACTGCTATAATTTAACCTCATTTACTTTAAAAGACATTAGACAGACCTGACCACAGGATGTGAAATGTGCTTTGCAGTGCATGACACCAACATTCTGCTTCATGTATCTTACATGATACATGACTAAGTCAGAAGTTGCGGGTGGATCATTGCACATTTGAACCCTTTACTGTACTCTGATAGCTTTTAAACTCCCACATTAGGAATTCTTGTTACTGGTTTCTGTTCATGTGAATTTTCATTTTAGTCACAGCTTCTTTCCAGATGTTGGAGTTTCAACATCCTCCCAATGAATTCTTTAACAAAGGAATAGGTCTCCTGCATATAGAACACTTATATAAGTGCTCTAACACTTGTTTGCCAGTGGAAACAGTGAAAGGTGAGCCATAAGATAGTGGCCTTGAAATCTCAAAATGCTATGTGGTTATCTTCTCTTCAGCCAGCTCATCATCTTCCTCAAAATTCCTGTGCTTATCCATGTCATTTCCACCTAAATAGTAATTTTTCAAGAAACAACATCTAATGTGTTGCAGAAATCCAGACAGATAAAATCTATGACATTTTCTTCCCTAGAAAATAAGAGAAAGTTGTCAGATTACTCTGGCACATACAACTGTGGTAAATGTGCATTGGTCTTTACAACACTCCCCATTAGCGTTCATGTTTTGATTATTCTCCCTTTGAAGATGTTTCCTAAATCTTTTCATGCTGTTGAGAAAGAAATAACCCATGACAGCAAATGCAACTGCCTAGATCTTTTCCTTACCTTTTCTATTTATAAGCATTACTACTGCTTTTAAATCTAATATGGTTCTCTCTCCCTATATCTGCTATATGTACCTGCAGCCAGACAAATTTGGTATGAACCTCCACTGTGAATCCTGGAGCTGACATTCCCCACGGAGATGAATGGGGTGGGTTGCAGTACTGCCCTTTTTCCCATCACTTACTATGCCTGTCACACTTTCATTCCTCTCTCCCCAGTGTTATCCTCCCAGTCAATGTTACATTTACTGAGTCAAATATTCAGCTAATCTGGGGGGTTTTACTAAGTTATTTTACTACCTATCACCATTGTGTCAGGGGAAGTGGTCAATCATTTTTATGGTAAGGTGACCTCCAGAACTGTATTTTAACAGTTTTGTAAAGTTTAATTGGTGATTATCTTTTTGTGCTTCTCAATTTATGCTATGATGTCCTGACTTCAAAGAATCATACCCACATCTCTTGTGAATCCTCTCCTTTTTCCTGATACATTTCTTGACAAGGTTAACTGTCCAGTTAGACTTTCTTGCCAGATTTCCTCCTTCCTCAGTGCTCATCTAAAATTAAGAATATAAGCTTTAACAGTTCAGATGGCACCATTCTTCTTGGTAACTGTTTTAAAATCTAGAGCCACGGTATGTCATTGAGCTAATTCTCCACTGAATTAAACCTTATGCTCAACTAAGTTGGATAAACTCACAACTACCTTATGCAACTATTTTTTTCTTCAAGCAATCTTGTGAAATTACCAAAACCAAAACAAACTATAATATAATTTATGCCTTAGTTCAGTACTAACTTGGGTGGTTTGTCAAGGAATGATGGTCTTAGGAAACTAAAGCTAATGGCCAACAGGTTCAAGCTTTAAAATCTTGAGTTTTCCAAATTCAGCCATCTGCCACTTGATAAATCCTAAATCACAGGGAATTTCCTGTCTTCAGTTTTAGCTTGAATCCTTGTCAGGAGGTGTGGGTAGCTACCTGTGGATGAGGTTAGATTACCTGCTTTCAGCTGTGCTCTGCTTGCTACTCTACACTTGTACTAAGTCACCAGCACACAGTTTAAGAAGTCAAAGGTTGCAGCTGAACTGACAATGCTTACACCTAACTGAGAGCAAATATCCTGGCTTCAGGTTCAGAATAAAGTTTGAATAGTAGAGGAAGAATTATTTCCTTCATTCACTTTTAAGCTAGATTTCAAGTTAAATGCAGTATTAGTGAAATGTGTCTTCAGTCAATGGATTTCCTTTTCTTTAAGAAATATCAGTACATGGCTACTTAAGAGGCAAAGTTTTTCAGACACATAAGCAAATTTCAGCCCATTACAGATGTGAAACAGACCTTTCTTTCTTTCTACTTTAGACAAATAATAATGTTGTGGTAAAAATTGGCTTCAACTGAAAGAACTGGAAAAAAGAGAAATGTAGCGAGTAACTTTTTATTTTAAGACAATGACTTATGTTTCGTCAACATAATCTTGTTCTTATAAGACAACCACTACCATCTATGCCTGTATTTCTTTTAAGGGGAATTTTGAGGTTTAAAAAATGTCAGGAGTTATGCCTACCCTAATTTTTCCCCACATGATGTCTTTGGGCAGCGCACCTGAGAAAACGTTTTACTGCTGAAATGAATAACAGCAATGTGCATCCATGTTCAAGTAAAACTTATGTAAAATGTTGTTTTAAGAGTCACAGTTGTTTCATTTTAATGAATTTAACAGACAGCAAAGCTTTTCTAACAGTACAAAAAAAATACCATAGAAAATGGTTAGTTGCTTAACTAAGACAAATTTTAATTGTGTTTTTTCATTAACTTTTATTTAATTTTCCTCCCATTTTTAAAAAGGAAAGAACATTTTCAGTCATGTGTCTTTCTCTAAGAAAAGTGATATTTTACTTTTTATGTGCAATTTTTTTTCATTTGTAATAAAGCAAAATGTATGAGAATAGTCTGAAAAAAGTAAAAGTTTGTTTTTCCCACTTCAGCTTTCTTCCCTAAAATCAGTGTGGGGAACAGATGTCTCTTTTTTCCCACTTATTTAATAACACAAAATTAATATATTTAAAATCATTTAAAATAATTTCATCGATTTATGACAGTAAGACTTGTGACCAAAAAACTGCAGGAATATGGATCAGCCTCTTCTGAACTGTGAGCAGTCTGTGTTTGCAGGGTGATGGTAAGAAGCTGTTACACATATCTTGTAGTACACATAGCTGAGAAAAAGTGAGGCAGGGCCCCACTTCCTGCAATAGATGGAATTCTTAGCTGGGGAAAGGTCCTTGTAATGGGGAAGTGATGACAATTTGAACTCCCACTGGAAATCACACATGGTTCTTAGTGCTTTGGAAAATATCAGTGGAATAAAGAATGGGAGACAAGAGAGAGAGCAGACCCTTGACCTGAGTATCAGATTCACTGTCTTCTGGGGAAGGCATGTCCAGGCACCCATTTCTGTAGCATCTTAGAACCATCTCCAACTCAGGCAGAAACACAATTCTTTTGCTTGAGTTGCCAGTCTTTGCAATTTACATTCATCCTTACCCCTGTGACAAGTTTCTCCTGAGACCATGAGAATACTTTTATTTGTACTTGCTGCTGTGCTGGCAAAACCATGACACATGATTTCTGCCACTGCCCTGACTGGTTAAGAGCTTTGGGGGTACATTTTGATGGAGATTAACATCCTATCATGTGTTAAACAAAGCTGAACTCTCATGAGGTATATGAGGAGACCACATTCCTGCAGATCAGATTCTCAAAAGTAAACACAACATAAAACCACATTATTCCAAAGAATAATTTACTGGAATAGACTTTGTATTATGCATTCTTTAGAAGCAGGAGTATTTTTGGTTTGGCTCTAAACATCTACCCACACATCAAAGTTTGGAATTTTCAGACAGTAATAAAGTGTCTTTGATGTGCAGATGGTATTTTAATTGCCAAAACAAACAAATAAAAACATGGCTGAAAGCCACCCCTACTGTATTTGGGAGATCACTGCTGACAAGTCACTGGACATGCCATGGACCAGAAGATGAATGTGTTGTCCCAGCAGGCCTTATAGAGCATTTTTCTAAGGCAGTATTAAGATGCTACATGCAAAGTGTGTGCTTATGTTTTCCATTTATGTATCAGTCCTCATGAAAATATAAGTGTCCAGACTAATTAATAACTTTTTATAGTGAAATAACACTATCTAAGCAGCAAATCATTAAATGTAGGTCACCATTCTGTCCTTTTTTTTTCTTTTCTTTTCTTTTCTTTTTTTTTTCTTTTTTTTTTTTTTTTTTTTTTTTTTGGGGTTTT
>VWYE01000996.1:273721-355821 GCA_013398995.1 Alaudala cheleensis
TTTTTTTTTTTTTTTTTTTGTTATTTGCAGGGATTGTAAAACAGGGAAAGTGTTTGCTGAATTCAGGAACATTAACTAAACATAGGCAATATTATCACTATTACAGAGAACAGAGACAGAATTTGAAATGTTGTTCACAAATTGGCAACATACACACAAAATTTAAACTGAAATTCAATAAAGGCACTTTGGGAAAGAAGACTCAGACATATGAAATATATATTGGGGAAAAAAACCCATGTTTATATGAATTCAAAAAAAAAGGGTAAGGAAAGATAGGATTCAACTACCAAAACTGAGCACCCATGTTGTTACAAGGAAACATCATATACATATGAACAGTACAGTCTGAAAAAGACATGTTGAGGAATCATTCTATTCAAAGCAGAAAGAATGCTAGACTTGAGATAAAACATATTTGGCAGGGGAAGATGGAATAAAATACATAAATTAATTGTGGAGGGTAATTGCAAAAAGTTTAGAAGAGAGAAGAGTAAGTGATCCAAAATAAAATGGGCTGCATGGAAATGCTGTAGAACCACAATTGTGAGAGGAGAAAGAATAATAACTGCTGAAACACATACATGGTTTATTTGAAGACAGAAAGAATAAAATATTTTAACATGACTGTAACAAATACAACATTTAATGGCTTTAAATTATGAGACAGGCTGAATACTAAGAAATACTGGAAATACAGGGTATTGATTTTGCTTAGAAAAAGAAACCACACGTGCTGCCCTTTTTTTTTTTTCTGTATTTTTTTAATATGAACAAAATTATCCATGTCCATGAGGTGGGTTATTATTTGTTGATCATCATCAATATCCTGTTTCTGACATCATAACACACAGTAACTATTCCGTTTCTTGACAAAAGAACATGTGTGAGTCCAGTCAGATTTTTTTCTTCAGTATTTCCTCATGTCTGTGTGCAAGAGGGCACTGACAATATTAATAGGACTCTGTCATCTCTAATAGCCTCTTATTTTTTCCTGAAAACAAGATTACTTCATTGGTCAAATAAGGAAAAAATTGGGGAAAGTGGGGATTCTCAGGATATATTATACATAATTTGGAACAGGTTTTAAACTGCGTAAATCCTGCAACATGTGGGTTAATATTTTATGGCCTTAGACAAGAAAGAGAGAGAGAAGGTGATGGATGTATAAGCTTTGAGTATAAAAACCCATAGATGTCAAAGTCTAGCACTAAGTCTTAAATGTAATCTGTCCTACAATGAAACTACTCTAGCACATACTTTACAACTCAGAGAAGCTAAATCAGGAACAGTCCATCATTCTTCAGCTGGTTTCCAGCTTCCTGAGCCCTCTTGCCACCCAATCTGCCTAACTTCAGTGCCAGTGCACTGCAGTAGTAAGGAATAAATGGCTATGGGCAAGGGAAAAACCCTCTTGCAGCTATACTATACATTTATGACCTTAGACAGATTGAGCTGCTTTTGCTTGTGTAGCACATCACTCAGGGCTACATAAACAGAGTTGGTTAATGAACTGTTATTTGCACGAAGAATGTATTTAGCTGGGAAGAAAAATTGTTTTGTCTTCAGCTGGATCATCTTCTCCATCCACTTTAGAAAACAGCCCTACAAACATTTTATTCTGTTGTGCAAAGCGTGGTGGATGATGTTGCTTAACCAGGTATGGTCACCAGAGAAATACGTATGGAAACACAGCCTCTGTAAATTCAATTTGAAAAAAAACAAAACAAAACACAGCCAGCAATATAGCACAAATAGCACACAAAGCCTTGCAAATAACCTATGAAACACCATAAGCAACTTCTAAGCAAGCCCTTCCATTGCATGAATCTGCTGGCAGTCCTCACCGCTGCCTATTTTTCCTCATGGTATTGTACATATTTTGCTAATAAGTCAGAACAAAGTGGTTTTTCTTCTATATAGATCTAATGTTCACTCTCAGCAAGAGATTCTTATATAATCAGCAGTAGCCATCGCTATATAGGTGCATATTCAGGCTCTTTAGAGGACACAGATATGGGGCAGGGTTTCAGGGATTTTTTTAAGTACTTCAAAACCAATAATCAAGGGAGTAAAAGGAGGAGCAAGACTCCACAGTCTCAGCCCATCATTTAATATTTTATTGTTTTCCTGTTACTGTTGAAACAAAAATCTCTTCTATATAACCAGAAGGGCAGAAAAGAAATCTGTTTGGCTTGTCTTGGCCCACTTCATCTCTGTGTTTGCTACACTGATGGTGAATCCCCTTCTTTCTCCTTCTGAGTCGTCTTTCATCATCAGCCCTTGAGAGTGTGACTGCTGCAATCTGCAAAATAACTTCCACAATATAAGAGAATTGCTGAATGTGCCTAATGTCAACCACATCCTATTTTTGGATATTTCTGTTTCACCCTACATTGCCTGTGAGCACATAACATAAGAAAGAATATTACAGATAATACCTGTGCATTGTTCATGCTGTTCCTACTCTTCTTTGGAAAAAGCATCAAAATGTTCCATTCTAAAGTGTGTGGGTAAACCAGCACTAGTCTTATTGTCTAAGGAAAAATTGTAAGATAAGCAGAAGGCCTGCTTATTTAGGAAATATTTCCCCTATTGTGTATTTCTTTAGCACCTGGTTTTACAATCTATGCTAAGTCCAACCTGCAGTGTATGCAATTAAGTCCCTTCATGAGCCCACTGAGGCCTCAGAGGACACAGGTGTGGAGGTGAGGGCAGGATATGTTTTTAAAAAGCCAAAGGTTTATTGTCCTGTGAATGACTGGCAAATCTCTGTGTGCTTGCAGAAAAATTTAAAATTTAAAATTTGCATATTTTGGGAAGCAGCAAGGATAAAATATAAGCTGAGCTGCTCCATAAATCCTATTCCAGCATGACATATTGCTCCATGAGGTCCCATGACTCTGACCATGGTCCCTGCAAGGATGGACGCTGGAGCCTTGAAAGCAACACACAGTCCTCTCTACAAAGGGCTGTGACACTAAAAGCAGAGCACAAACACCTCTCAAGGACACATGGTGTCCTGCCTCCTTTGTAGTTTGGTTATGTTCTGGTTGCCTGTGAAACTCCTGAACCCTTTCCCAAGTGTACATGTGCAGCCTCTTAATGAAAACAAAATCTGTTCTTCATGAACAGTGGAAAACCTGTGGTTGCATTTTTCTGCCAGCATTAAGTTTGCTTTTAGACTAACTCTTAAGCTAACATCCTAGATTTGACAGGCAGGTTTTGTGGAGTGCTGTAAAAAAGAGGGTTTTTGGATAGATTTGTAAAACTCTGAGACAAATAGCAGTACCCTCAGGAAAGCTGGACACAGACTTCTGCTTCTTGGCTGATCCAGAGAAGCAGTAATGATTTTTTTTTTTTTTTAAGCTAACTCAAAGTATGTACATTTCAGTGAAAAAGTGAAGTAACGTGCAACAGCTTGTCAAAAGAAGATAGAAAGTTGCTGATTTGTGATTTCTGTTGTTGTAAGCATATTTCATGTCATAACATTAGTGATACTCCAAGTAAATAGACAAAGCAACTGAAGAAACACAAACAAGTCGTGCCTTCTCTGCATAAACATGCTTCATGACACGATTGATAGTGATGTACTAGTGAAACCACAATCTGTACCTAACTCAGGGTGAATTCAGGGTTTCCTTTTTATTATTTAAGCTCTAGGGGCTTTTACAAGCTTGGAGAAGTTCTCATTTAGGTAATTCAGCTTTCCAGATACAACTGTATCTTTTCTAATATGTGGCACAACCTACTAATTAATACACTGTAAATACATGTGTAAAAATAAATACATATGTAGGCTATATATATATACAGACATACATACACATTTTACACTACTTCATGCTCTAACAATTATTGATGAGTGGAAATACGTTTCACATTCACAGTGCTCCTTGGTTGTATATGAAGTGTAGAATCTTTTCTAGCATAACAGACTAGTTGACTGAATTTTTTTTTTTTCTGGCAAAAGCAGATTTGGATAAAATGTTCACCACAGCTGACATTCAGGGTGGAGCAGCTTTTCCTCAGCCCAGCACACACCTCTCCAAGCACACAACTCCTCTGTCAATCTGTGTACTTTCTTCGAAGACCTCATTTTGCATGAAGTGGCCCTCCTGAGCTGTGGGTGTTCTTCTGCATGGCTGCTATGAATGAAATCATTGACATTACACTGGGAACTGTTTTTATCACTTTTGGCAACAAAGTGGGAGTTTCAAAACGTAAACTGGCCTAACAAAGTATTTTATAAACTCATAGAATTATATCATCAGCCCTAAAGGGGATAAAAAAAATTCTTCCAGTTTCCAGGAATTTTCAGGGACATTATTAACATTTGTTTTCATTTAAATAATCATAAAAACTAGTTTTGTTGAAAAATTATCAAGGAGAGATAGAGATAGAACTAGAGATATCATTCTATGCATATTTAGATAGATGTGTAGCATTTTAGGTATAGTAAAGACAGTAACGGAAAAGCCAAATTTTTTTTTCTAGAATTGTCAGTGTTTTTCTACACATTACTAGGACTAATTGGAATAGAGAAAATATATTGCAGGGAAAAAAAGTTGTGAAAGGTGCCATTTTGAAAATGTGACATTAATAAATAATGCTTAACGGGCATACATAAATTTCCCTTCTGACAGAACGAATGACAGCACCTCAGTTTTGTTCTAATCAGTATGGAAACTTACTTTATGGCAAGGAAGCACAAAAGGAAAGAAAACTGTGATATCTCTCATTAATCATGGAGTTACCTTTTGACAAATACAAGAGAGCCCAAACAGCAAGACTGCACTAGAGAGTTATTGTTCAGATTGATAGAGGCAAATGAATTGAAGTTTAAAAGTTTCCTTACTTTAGTAATATGGACCTTATATCTCCAAATTTTGCAAAAATTTGACAAAGGAAATTCTTCACTATGAGACACCATTTCAGTACAGGCGTTATTTGACTTAATATTTGTCAAAATCCGACTTGAAAAAAATATAAGGCTGAATTCTGCTGCTCTGTATCAATTAACCTCTACCCAGAAGATCACAATATTATTCAGCCAAAGAGCTGATCATGCTGCCAAGCTCCCCCTGGCCTTGGAGAGTTATTTACAATGTTGGCTTTGTTTACATAGTTGTGATTTTCCATGGTTATTGTTTAGAGAGGAGTTAGAGTCTAACCAAGGATCTTGTGGCATCAGCTGAAGAATATTCCTCAGTTCCAGGGTCAGATCAGGTACAGGGAGAAAAGGAGGTATATGGACAAGTAGGAGACTAGGACAGGCAAGAGTAATCCTGAGGATCCTGCTGAGGAAGGGTGATGTTATTGGAAGAGAAGAAAAGTAGAAGTCATGAAAACTGGAGTGGTTCAAAGCCTGTGTAAAAACTGAGTGTAAAATCTTTACCCATAAATGTGGACCAATATGTTCAAAATTGTTGATAGAAAAGAATCTTGTGGATGACAATCTAGAGAGATGGGTCAGGAAAGCCATATTTTAACTTGTATTCAGCAATGGTTGATGTCAAAAGACACAAAAGAAGAGCAGTTCTTGATGGCATAGTATACCAGTGAACTGGTTCTGAAACCAACAATTGTTAAAACCTCCCCCCAGTTTTCTGAGCTTGATATATTTCTCCAATTTTCTTTGCAAGACTACAGCTTAATCAGTCTGCTTGCAAAATATGGAGTTTGCCTTTAATTTTTCCATTGAGAAATGAATCAGATGTGTTTTAGTCAGTCATGACAGGTATATAATGTTATTTCCAAAATTCAGTATGTATTTTCCTCAGTAGAAGGTGATACAAAGTATAGAGTGTGTCTCTAGGAACGCGTGCTTGTACCTGAATTCCTCAAATAATGTTCTAGAAAAATAATTAAATCAACTGTGGTACATTTTTGCAGTTAATGACTGCCATATGTGAGTACATCATGAATGTAAATAGCAAATTTGGAGACATGTGTACACGTAGAACTTCTATAATGGAAAAAGATTGGAAAAAGATGACTTAAGTCAACTTCTGGGCCAGAGGAGAGCAAACAAAGATGTTGATTCTTCTGCACTAATTTATATTTTATTTCTTTCTTGTTATGTTGCATGAAGATATCAAAGCTCTTGGCATGTGGAAAATAAGTTGAATGTACAGAATTTTTCTTCCATAAAAATGTGTAAAATGCCACGTGGGCATGTCTCAGTTCTTCCTCTTGTAAATCCAACAACTTTCACAACACCCTTAAAAGAGCACCTCACACAAAAACTTTTTCATATGTAGTAAGCAGTTGTACCCAGAATTCATCCTCAAAGACTTTTAAGGGCATTAACCAGCTTGGGAAGGACATGTTCCCCTGGTGGAAAAGGTATATTTGTGCACCTCTTTTGCATCAGACCAGAGACTGTGCAGAAACGGGGCAGAAGATGAACAAGCACTGAAGAAAATCTCATTTTATATTAAATCACCCTATGATTTGGAGCTTTTCTTAAGAAATAAGACTATGCTAGTTACAGCAGAATGCTTTATTTGGTGTGGCTTTGGACTCCTCCTACAGGGAATGGAGGCCTGGTTCTAGACCTGTCATCCTGCAGATGTGTTTCTTGCCAGGAGCCCAGATGTGGGGTGGTAGAGAAAAAGTACAGAGGCCTTCGGGTAGTCATCCTTTTCTGACCACCAGCATGGGTACTAGTGACATTGCCAGAGGAAATGTGATCATACCAAAAGTGGATACAGAGCTCTAGGGGCCCGAAAGATGGGGATGGGAGCTGAGGTGAGGTGCTTCTTCCTCCTGCCAGCTGCATGCCAAACCTACAGAGCCACAGACTTCTCAGCATGGAGGATCTCTAGCAGACCCTTCCAACCTAAATTACTTTATAATTCTACACCTGACACCAAGAAGGATTTGTCTTCTGGACAGATCTTGCCTTTCTCCCTCATCCAAGCATATCAAGAGTGTGTAGTGCAGAAATGAACACTCCCTACCTGATTTCTCAATGATTTATGTAGTAAAGGGACTTATGTCTTGTAAAGATCATAAAGAAATTGATTATTTAAAATCATGAGTGAAACACAGAGGCACTGATATTAGATTAAATATACAATTGCAACTTGATAGAGGCTTTCTCTTCAGCAATTTTCCATCTTTGCTTTCAAGCATGATACTTCCTTGCCCTGCTATCAGCTTTGTATCTTCAAGCAAACAGATGCTCCTACCTTCACATTCCTTTGACATGATCACTTTTATCAGCTGATGATGTAAAGAAGGATAGTCTTCACCTTAAAAAAATAGGGAAAACTATGAGATAAATGAATGGAATAAACATTAACATGAGTTAAAATGCATCATTATCATGCTTTAATTTTTATTAACAGGGTTTTATTTTATTTTCAGTGGAAGGTATACCTCATATATTTAAGCGGGGCAGAAAAATCCATCCTCTGTCAATACAAAACATCATATGTTTACATACTGCAAGTTTTGATGGAAAATTGCATTAAGCAGAGACAAATCAGATATGTATTCTTTTCAGAAAAGATCAGGTTTTCCACGTACTATTATAGTTTATGTCCAAGGGTGCATTCCATTAACCCAGAAAATAAATCAGGGTCCGTGAGACTGGGAAGAAGTAAAAATAACATCCCTCTTAAACAATGGTCATGTCAAAGCTAATGGTATCGAGGCTTTGTGTCGAATTAACTTTGTATTTTTCTAAAGAAATATGCCAATATTATTTATCCCCTTCAAACATACATCGAGGCTTTGTGTCGAGGGGGAATGGAAAAATTCATTAGAAGTCTGTGCAAGCCCAGATAAGAAGATATACAGAAACACATAAACAAGACAGACAGTCACATAAGAATCATATTTAGAGTTATAATGCTTCTAAAATGTTGGAAGGACAAACTTGAAAGGTTTTGAAAGATCAGGAAAGCAAAGCTGTGGTTAGTTGTAACTCCAGTCAGCCAAAGTGTCCATGAGTGGACACTTTGTCCTGGTTTAACCCCAGCCAGCAACTAAGACATTCACTCCTACCCACTGCAGAATGGGGGAGAAAAACAAAAGGGTAAAAGCTGGATAACTCATGGGTTGATATAGACAGTTTAGTAGGCAAAGCAAAAGCTGTGCACACAAGCAAAGCAAAACAAGGAGTTAATCCACCACTTGCCATGGGCATGCAGGTGTTCAGCCATGTCTTGGAAAGCAGGGCCCCATCACATGTAAGGGGCATGTGGGAAGAAAAATTCCATGATTCCAAACATTCCCTTCTTCTTCCCAGGCTTTATACACTGAGCATGATGCCTTAAGATATGGTATATCTTTGGTCAGTTGGGATCAGCTGTCAAAGCTGGGTCTCATCCCAGCTTCTGGTGCACCCCAGCCCACTCACTGATGGGGTGGAGTGAGAGGCAGAAATGGCCTTGACAAAGTGTAAGCCCTGCTCAGTAATAATTAAAACATCCTCATGTTATCAACACTCTTTTAAAAACAAATCCAAAGCTCAACTCCGTCCCAGCTAGTGTGAGGGAAATTAGCTCTATCTGAGACAAAACCAGCAAAACCTTCAAAACATGAATCTGAGATGACTGAAATAATGACATTTTTTGCCCCCAGCCAAAAACATAGCACTTAGTGGGATGGCACTTCAGGTATATCCACACCATCAAAGCACAGGCAGAAAAATTAGTAACCTTTATGAGGAACTTTAAATCCCCCCATAGATAGTGAAGCGTCTTCTCACAGTCCTTTTGCTTCAATACTGAAGTCACCTGGTTTACAGAATTATTTTGGGCTCTCTTTGATAGACAGATTTTCCTACTCTGAAGTATATTGCCACATCAGATTGAAAAGCAGATGGGGAAAAGGTGGAAACAGATGATTTCCAGGTACTGCCACATCCTGTTTTTCAAATATGGGGAAGAGATAGAAGAGGATTGATATATCTTTCAGGGTAGATAGACATTTTCCCTTTTGTTTTCAGATGTAATTTCCCCATGGAACTGACCATAACACAGCAGATTACAATGTTTTATCCATAACTATTGGTTATTTTATGTCTTTAGGTACAAAATAAAAGCAGTTGCTGCAGTCAGGCACCAGCACCAAGTTATGGGCTCTTTCACATTAAGACGAAAATAGCTGGTATACAAAACAAAATGGGGAATTTCTGGACTTAAGAAACAAAAAGTGTGATTCTTTCTTGTTCAATTCGAATGAGTTTTTATTTAATGTATTTTACATGCATAAAAATGTAATTCAGAGAAGGTTGAGCCTTTGTACTGTATTGCAAATAGCTATAGACAAACATTATTCATCTGTCTGTTTGTACAAAAGAAATTCACCTAATATCCTCAACATGGTATTTCTACTTAATGGTTTATGCACAAAGAAAATGTATAATCCCAGTGGTTTCACACCAACTCTCCATCAAATCCTAAGATTACCTGAAGGTGTGCTGAGTTTTATCTTTAAGAGGGTCTGGATGAGATGTTCAATTAATCATAATATCAAAGACTGCAATTAATCACACTTGAAAAGAAATCTCATTTCTGTAGGAGTGACTAAGAAACAGGTCCAGCCCTTGCAAAGAGGAATTTATTTCAGTGAGTTCCAAATCAAAACCAGCTATTTTTCCGGTAATTATGCAAAATAAAATCACCCATTGTAGTCTATATAAAAATCTTTATTTTTTTTATTAACTCCACACAAGAAGTTCTTTGAAGCCTGCTTTAAAGCTGGAAAATATTGGAATTAGGCCCACACAATTCACACTCCATGGATAGGCTAATAATAAGAGATTTTAAAGCAAATTCCCTTTGATGAATATAGCACTTCCTTTAGCTGGCCCCCTCAAGCCAGCCATTGTCAAACCCCTTTCCAGGATCCATATGGAAAAGGATTTATTATTCAGCTGAGTTTTAGGCAAACTTTTTTAAAAAATTATTTTATGGTCCTAGTGAAATTATAGTTTTTACCATTGTGATTTATCTTGTTCCCTTCCTTAGCCTAAACCTACAACTATAAAGCACGGCTAACTGCCTTCTGATGTATAAAACTCATGTGTCAGACTTCCAGTACCTTAAGGGGGCCTAAGAAAGAGCTGGAGAGGGTCTTTTGACAAGAGAATGTGGTGACAAGAAAAGGGGCAATGGTTTTAAACTGGAAGAGGATCTATTAAAGTTAAATAGATAGATATTGCTATGAGGTGGTAAAACACTGACTGGAAGAGGTTGCCCAGAGCAGTAGTAGATGGCCCACCCCTGGAAATAAGCAAGGTCACTTGGACTGGGGCTCTGAGCAACCTTTGATGTCCCTGCTTATTGCAGTTGAAGATGTCTCTGCTCATTGCAGGGGGCTTGGAGGAGAGGACCTTTGAAGGTCCCTTCCAACTCAAACTATTCTATGATCCTTCTGCTCTGCCAGAGCATTTTCCTTCCCTTTTGCAGTCAGGTTTTCTCAAGATTGTCTAATCAAGAACAGAAAAATCTCAGCTGCTTTTCCTCAACCTGTGATAAAGCCTTGTTTGTGGTACAGTATTGTGTAATCCCTCTCTTTTACAATGCTGGACCAGTGGAAGTGTGATTAATATGGAAATCATTAACAATCCTCACTGAGTAAAGGCCAAGTGATCACAGGCAAGTACAGCTAGGTTTTCATCAAGAATTAAATTTAATCTTAATGTATATGTTGTTCAGTCTACTACGTCTACATACAAATACATATTTTTTGGCAATAAGAAAGGCCATTTCCAGGCTCTCCATTCACTGCAGAGGAAATGTAAATAAAGTTTATGGCAAAATCCTATTACACTGCCAAAAATCCAGAGTAGCTTATTTTAAAAACCTTTCCTAAGTGGTGAAAAAGACCCACTGTATTGCTTTTCCATGGGCATAGCCACTTACTCAAATTATTCCACTGTGTTCAGTCACAATGCTTTTCCCCAGCAGAATACTAGGACACTGAATGATTCATTTCTGTTCCTAACTCACTGCACTGTTTTAACACTGCTTTCTTTTTTCTCTGCTGTACAGGAGTGATAGAGAAAAGTTAAAGCACGTGGCAAGCCGAGGAAGTGCCTGAAGCAGAAGTGAGCATGTACTGAATACATGGTGGTGAAGTCAACCAGCAAAACTTACTGAAATCAGAGAGATTTCGACACATTTCAACTGGCACTGGGCAAATCCTTTGACAGCTGTCTAGGCCTGTCTGGGAGGAGATATGCACCAAGGACTTTTAACAATGCTATTAAATGGCATCTTCAACTACAATATGTTCTTCCCAAAATAAAATGCTTCAGCTCAAGTTTTCCACCTAACCAGAAGGTGATATCCAAAATACATTTCTACAGCTGTAAGAACATGAGAACAAATGCATTACATATGATCAATGCAATTTTTCAGACGTTCAAATTGTTGAGGTCCCAAACTTATTTCAGACCATCTTTCGGTTAGCTTAAACTGGAAGTAAATATGGAAATAGAGAGCAGCAGTCTGTTGAATATGGACTTTATTTTAAAGTATATAAGTACTCTGGCATTTGGCATTACTTCAACATGGCTTTGGGCAAGCAGCCACTCTGCAAACTTAAAGACATTCTGTGAATTTAAGCTATAATTTTGGAAAGAGCTTGCTGCTTATGCATTGAGAAAGTGAAATACTGTTTTTTTCCAATGTGCTGTTCATTTACTGGAAAACTCTGCTCTCTCTCATAAAGCCAGAAATGCTCTGTATTCTTATTTCCCAAAAGCAGAATGGTACATTGAAAAGCAAAATAGGCAACATCTGCGATTCACAGATGGAAGAAAAGAGAACATTGCCTGTTGTATCCAACACAAATATCTGCAATAAACACCACACAAAGGGCTTAGCTGGAGAATAACATGAGCATTCCAGTGCAATACTTTGACTTTTGGTATTCTACAATCCATGTGAAAAGGACACCACTTCATTACAGTGCATCTCCGGTTTTCAGAGGACTGAGCATAACAAAAAACCTATCAATTAGCCTGAAAAGCCAACCTCAGAGTTGTATTTTTCCAATAATTCAAGATTATGAAAGGTTTGTGTTTAATCATTTGTGTTTGAAAATTACTCCAAGTTGCAGAAAGACTTAGACTTTGTTTGCAGAGGGTTTAAAAACATTTTTTTTCATTCCTTTCATTATTATAACTAAGCAATGAGTGACTTCAACTCCACTTTGTTTTCAAGATGGTAAAATGCAGATGATAATACCATCATTTTCTCAACTTTCAAGAATTGGTTTAAAAACTAGGCATGAGGGTCAACAACTAAGCAAGAGTGTTTTCATTCCTTTCCAAACTGATTTTTTCAGTATTTCATATTATGTCTTTTGATGGCCTTGTACTCTTATTTTTGCCATCATGTAACTGATATAACTTGGCTTAAAAGAGGTCAAGAAACCCTAATTGCCTTTTGGATTCCCATTAGAGCTAGAAGTTCAGAAAAATTTGACAAGCATGAGTTCACTTGTTCCCAGTGTACAGAGTCAATTGCTTTTGGGCCTGTACATTTCAATTGTTTAATCGAAGGAAATAAACCTGATAATTATAAGAATATATATATATATTGTAAAATGATAATTGAATGTTAATATTTTTAAAGTATTTTCTCAAAATATGCTCTCTTTAAATACTGCACTTCAAAGGTTTTTTGGAAGGATAGGGGTGGTTTTTTAAACCAATGCAAGCTCACCAGAAGCATATTTTCTCAAAATCTTGCTCAAATCTCTACAAAAGAGCAACGAATTGGTTATAAGAAATTTTCTTTTTAACATTGTTAATGAATGGCTTTAACAGTTAATAAGCTAATGAAAAATCAAATTTTTTTTCTGGGAGACTTGCTTATTTCTCTAGGCTATAACGTAAGCAGAAATAGATGAATAAACTAAATCACAAATATTCTCCTGCTTTGGGGTAAGGCCCTCTCTTGGTGCTTTACAGGAAGCATTTTTGTGAGGGGTGGGGGATAATTTCCAGCATATTTTTACTATATTGCTTTACAAACTCTGGTGTTCCTTCAAGCTTTTCATGCCCAACTATCATTTCACATGTTCTGCAAAATGAGAATATAAATATTATTCTCAAACACTTCTGAAAATTAACAGGAATGTTACTTGGAGTTCTGTCTCCTTTATAAACTATTCCTTCCAACACCATATTGAGGTGGTTAAATTTTGTGTTGTAAGACATATGGCTTCAATATCCTAGGTGAAATGCAATTAAAGTTAAGTATGAAAGTAAATGTTTGCAGTTTTGATGCTTTTGGCAACTTTATAAAAATAAATTTAGAAGATGTCTCATCGGTTTCTTACCTCTTTCTTTTTTGTTTGGATCTCAGGGGAATCATCCACATGGGAACTCCACAGAAACTGATATGACTTTATGAAAGGTTTATTTCTTCCCCAAAACACCTTACTGTACTAAAACTAAAGAGCATTAAAGATGACCCATCTGAATCCAGCTTTGCTCTCTTCATTAAATTATCTGACAGGTTTTCTGCACCCGTTCATGTATATTCTTACCATTTCAGATGGTGAAATACAAATGTATTACTTGACATTTTAATCCAAGGTCTTTGACTGCTAAGTTTGCAGATGCCTGGGGCTCATAACCTCTAAAAGCACAAGATGAAGGCTTGCCTGAAAATTAGGTGATAATTCTTCTTTCATTTTAGATTTCAATAAAAAGCAATAATTCTAATGACTCTGAAAATAAATAGAAAAAGTAACTCCAAAGGTAAATTAGAGTAACTATTGGGAAACAAAATAGTATCTCACTTTTTATCCTCTGAAATGCCTTTCCTTCCGTAGATGAACAAGAGTGCCACCCTACATTAGTATTGTTATTTGTTCTTTCCATGCTTTTAAAAGCTGGATCTAATTAGAATAAGCAGTTGAAAATGAGCTAATATTTCTGTTGGTGACTTATCAAATCAAATTAAATGGTAATTTTATCCATACTTTAATTTTTAAACAATTTACTGCCATGTAAAACTGCTTTTTAAGTGTCATTGAATTACTTAGAGATTTATCAAAGAATGTTTCTAATTTTGCTGGTGGGAAGAGAGCCGATTTAAATTTTGTGCTTCGCAAACAATTTCTATTTCAACAGGCAAATCCCCAAGAAGGAAAATGTATGATCCATCCAGTCCACAGACCAAATATTTTTATGACAGTTCACACCTGTCACAAATCTCCTTAACATTCAATGATTCGCTGTGTTAAAACAGAAATTCCATCCCTCTGACAAGCTATTTCACAGATCCAAGGATAAGCCTTCAGCTTGTGCATCAAAAGAGCATTTCAGCAGGTTCAAATTAAGCAAACTATAACCTCTGCCACGAAGTAAGGATAAAGGAAGGAAAAACGACCCCAATTCCATAAGTGTCTGTAGCACACCTAGAAATTCTTACACATAATAGTTTTCTTGCTGAAAGTGGAATCCAGAAGCTTGGCTATTTTACAAGGAAGGAATCTATCTCCTGGCCTCCTTTATGACACAGAAATAAGACAGACACATTTACACCTACATTTCTTTAAAGTCCTCCTGAAATCACACTAAAGACATGAATTACATCAGGAACACGTGACAGAACAGAGGTCACTGATTTAGTCCTGCTTCCATCACCCATATTGCATCTGTTCCCTTCAAAAGCAATTTCTGAATAAAAGAAGGACAAGAAGGTAGTAGTCAGCACAGGTCAATAAAGTCCATTAAAACAAAAGAAAAAATATTTCAGTGTGAAGATGGTCAAACACTGGAGTATCTTGCCCACAGATGTTGTGGAGTCCCTGTACACAGAGATAGTCAGAACCCAGCTGAAAAAAGTCATGAACAACCTGCTGTAGCCCACCCTACTCTGAGCATAGGGTAGATCAGTGATCTCCAAAGGTGTCTTCCAGCCTCAAACATTCCATTACTTTGTCATTCTGTAAAACTCAGGTTGTTGCTGATTAATCCCATCTTTATAATAATGAACCATCACTGCTGCCTGTTTCAGACAGCTACCAAAGGATTTATCCCATGTGCACCAACAACTTGCAGATACATGGGTAAACTACAAAAGCCTGACTGCTGGAGATGTGGTTAGCTATGGCTAGCTTTGACTCAGGGAACTAGTCTGTAAATTAAATTTCAAACTACTGCTTTCTCTGGGACAAAAACAAAGCCAAAACCCTTGCATAAATTAATCTTTTTCTGAATCTTGAAATTTCTTTTTTAATAATTAAATTATCAAGTTAAAAACAAAACCCAGCAGTCTCTGATTTTAAAGAAAATGTCAAACTGCACAGTTAGAGGCTTTGCCAGTGCATTTGTTTCCCTTATGGCATTGTTCTGCAGCATCTATTCATATGCTGTCATGAAAATTTTTGCATCATTCAGGAATTTTGATATTCTTACAATTATGGGCTGTGTACTGGCAAATATAATTAGAGGCATGTGCTTTGGAAGTGGGAGAGAAAAAAATTATAAAAACATAGAACTACCACATATTTCACAGCAACTGAAAACTATAATTATGGGTTCAGTGATATGGACAAGCTGGTATACAACATAACAAAGGAATCTCAGGCTATGATTAGAATGGTAAAAAACCAGTATTAACTGTAATTAAGGTTGGCTTATTTATTTTTCAAACATGCATTTGCATGACATAAACTTTATTAGTACCTACTGTAGCAAAAGTAATAATATGCAAAGAAAAGTGTGATTATAAGGAGCTATTATCAAAATTTTAGTCATAGTCTGCCGTGTTTTCAGGAGTAATGAAATTGCAGGACATTTTGATTACTCTTTCTTAATACACCAAGTTTTCATCCTTGCATTAAATTATATTCTAACTAACTTGTCTTTGAATTTGACTTGAGTGATTCTTCTGTCATTACAGGAGGGTTTTTCTTCATCTCTCCTTGCATGTACAAATCCAAGTGATACATTTAAGCCATAGTTTGTTTGGTTTTTTTTAAACATTCCACAGAAAAAGGAATCCACAATGAGGGAAATTGCTAAAAAATTGTTCACACATCATTGCAATAGAAAAAAAAGGAGAAAAAGTTATCATTCATAATAACAAAAAAAATTTAATCAATAGGCTTCCAAAGATTTATTTTTCCTGCAAGATTCTGGTTTTGTAACCATGTGCTTGTACATTTCCTCTCTACATTGTCATATTTTATCAGAACTTGGTAGAAGTATAATTTTGTCCTGTGTTATTTAACTCATGTTCCTATGGAATTTTTAAGAGTTGCAAAACAGCATTACTTTTCCATGTTTCTTAACAGTGGCTGTTTTACATGAAACTTCATGGTTTTTTACCAAGCATCTTTTTATCACGATGTCTCAGGTAGCAGCCAGGTCTGGTATTGTGAGGTCAACCCCTTTGTACAGTATGGGACCATGTGGCTGACATACTAAATGGCAGGCAGATTCTTCCAAATGACAGGATTATTCCTGAGGACGGGAGTTCTTCAAACTATTTTCCTTTTCTGTCAACATTTTCAGGCTTGCCTTGAGTTTAAACAAATTCAAGTTCTTACTTCATTGAGGCAGTGAGGGGATTGAATAGCAGCGATCCTTTAGCCAACAGGCAAATATTACACTTACAACAAACAAGTTTCTGCAGCAGAAGTGTCACTGGAAGGGACTTAATTAACTCAGGATTAAAACCATCCTCTCAATCACCATTTAACATGTGTTAGGTTCAACATAATGCTCGAGGTAAAAGAGCAATGGAGCAATATGAGAAGCTGATTCATGAGCAGATGGCTTAGGGCTGGACCTCCAATTCCAGCACTACCTTCAGACAAAGGAATTTTCTTCTGGCAGAGCAACAGGTCTCATCAGCACACAGACAGCATAGGCAAGGACTGAGAGGAAACAGCTCTGAAACATATGACCTCTCAAAGAACTGAACCCAGAGGGTCACAGACAATTGATTTTATGCTATTTTTTCACTGAGTTGTACCTTTAGAACTTCCCCGCAGAACAGCCAGGATAGGAGTTATAAGTCATGGCTTTAAGCTTAACCCAAACAGTTTGGGAAGTGGCATATCATTTCATCATCCTTACTAACTTCCTTCAGAAACATGAAAAACAAAACTGAGTACAAGGTTTAGTACTTGCTAACTGGTATTATCACAATGTAATAACTGACTGATGGGAAATAGATTTTCAAGGAATGTAGAAAATATCTGGTTTGGCCCTATTTTTCAAGTTTATGAACTATGTTTTTCCTCAGACATTTCAGTTACATTTTAAATAGAATATAATAGAAAATCAGCATTGCTTTGGGAGCAAGCTTGTGCCAAAATTGCTCAAGAGTGTGCAGGCTTGAAGAGCAAAGAGAAACACGTAAAATCTTAGAAATGGCTTCAGTACAAAAATCCAGCCATAAGCACAAGACAACAATTCCAAAGAAAGGCATGTGTGCATGATGGGACAGTGTGGTTTAAGGACTATCCCATTTCCATCAGACTTTGAGTCAAGTGGTGAGGCAGGCTTGTGTTACTCCTGCTCACACTAGCACAGAACAAGACCAAAGATCTCTTTGCTCTTCTTCCCAGAAACCTACCCCTCAATGTGTATTTTAATAACACAATAAGTCTTTTGCAAGCAAATGATCCTGGGGAAATCACAGAGAGCAAAAAGCAAAGAGATTTTGCTTTCAAGGAGATAAAAGAACAGTGTCTTATTTCTTACCTTTCTGTGAACTGACACTGTCACCTTGATCTGCCGTCTCTTTTTCAGGGTCCAAAAAGAAGTGTTCCCAAGTGTTTGACTTTGTAAGACAAACAGAGTTTTGACTTTTTTCTATAGACCCAGTTTGCTTAAACCTAGGGTCCTCAAACCCTGGGGAAAAAAAAAATTGCACAGAAGACAGATTAAAATATTCTCTTGCAATTTCATTAACTGACACACTAAAGTAATAATAAAAGTTAATGATGTAAGAAAAAGTCCGTAGCACCAACAAATAACTTGCTACCACACAAAACCTCAGTATCACATCTGGGCACTGCACCGTCCTTAACCATGAGCAAGCACACAAGGAGGTAAGTGAAGGAAAAACCTCTTCTGCTCCACAAGGGAAAATGTGTGGCAGAAACATCACCTCCAGAAACTACCATTTCAGTACATGCAAATATAGAAACATTACTTCTGGCCACACTCTCCAAGGATGGGGCTGGGGTCTTTTTCTTCTGGAGCAAGTTACTGTGGAGGTGAGTTTGGTATATCCAGTTTTCTCTTTGTAAATGGACACCTGCATCCTGTGTTCAAGGATTTAGAAATACTAGACTGGTAAAAGGTATTGCCTTTCGTCTCTAAAGCAGAATTCAAATTGATTTATTTAGCAAAATTAAGATGTCTTGCCCAGCCTCATTTCTCAGGCTTTCTCAGTTGTCAGTGGAATGATTCACCTCCTCTCATCTGTCTGAAATAGTTTTTCCTAGAGGAGGTGTGTCCTTCTACATTCACCAACAGACAAAACAATTAGTTTAGAGTAGCCTTTTTTAACAGTAGGAAAAATGAGGGGAAATCAGACAAATTACCTGGAATGTTTCCCCGAACAGAGATAGCTGTAGTAACAGAGGATATAAACAAGCCTTTCTCATTTAATTTTTATCAATCTAATCTACACTGTCATAAGTGATGGATAGTAAAGGTAAAAGCTAGTTACTGCTGAGAAAAGACTGAAAATATTAACTAAGCCATAAACCTTCAAATGGCTCAGCCTGAGTGTAACTTTATAATAAATTTGAAACCTATAGAAAAGCTTGTGGCAAAGCCTCTCTTGTTTCCATTCTACTTACATGTTTCCATGAAAGATTATCTTGACTGTGAAAATATTAGCTATGTTAGTAAATACATGTAGTGAGGAAAAATCACAGCCTAATCTGATTCCCATTAAAAATTCTCTCTTAAAAAATGAATTATCAGCTTTTCTGTGTCCTGGTTGGATTCATGCTTAAATTGATGAAGTGATATTCATTCGTAACCAGTTTTATAAATACTTGATTTTAAAAAGCATCAAAGTAAATCTACAAAATAAATCAGAAGACATGCATAATTTAAACCAAGCTCTGTTTTCCTTGCAAATTTGTGTATATGCTAATAACCATAATCAATCAGATACTTCAGGGTATACCTAAATAATGCATATTTTCTACATTGCACAGTTTCAGTGAAGGGGTTTTTACATAAAGTATAAAGCACAAGGACTAGGACCAAGATCAATCTTTACATGTCTGTGACATCACCACTGAGGTGATCTCCATGGGAAGGGGGAAATTCAGATTTTCTAGTCATCTGGTATTTCCATTCTAGAATGTATTTCCATTCATGGTTCTAGTTACATGAGGACAAGTGAGAACACTTGCACCAAAGAAAGAAAATCCTTGGTTTTTGTCAGGTGAGGAAGGAATGTTCTCAGTTGGATTGCATAGTTTCATTCTGTATCACAAAACCACCAAAAACCCTTAAAATGTACTGATTACACACATAGAGCACAACCCAAAACCAGGCAGGATGTCAATGATCAGGCCAGTCACCAGATATTTGGGAAGACTAATTCACAATTATAGCATCTCTAAATAATTCCTCTAATCCAAGGAATATTCATTGTTTAAGTAATATTGAGTAACTCCAAAAAGAAAGTGCCCTCCTTCACAGTATGCAGTTCATTAAACCTGAGGAGGTTTTTAACATGAGGATACTGACTTTACCACTAGTATGATTCACTTCTCCTTGATGTCTTGATATTGTAGCTGAGAAAGCTTTCCTCTTTCTTTCATGGAAACCCAGCCATTGATAACTCAAACCTCATAGTATAAATGAAATTAATCAGATAAGGTAACCAGAAGATGACCTTTGCTGTCGATGATGAATAAAAATAAGAATAAAAATAATATAATGATCATCATCATTGTCACCATCCACCCAACAGTGGTGACATCCTTGCCCATTCAGCAGTTGAGCACAGATTCAAGTAAGCAGGGAGGGGTTGCACCACTACAATCCACTCTGCGACTGAAGTCAGCTTCTCTGGGCCCTTACAGTGCCAGTCACATAGAGTGTGTGGATCTGACACAGGAGCAGCCAAAGGGAGGATGTCTTCTTACTGAAATTTAGAAAACACTGTGAATATACAACAAAACATTGTTCCTGCCAGTATGCTCTGGAGCCAGGCCAGCAGCCAGGGGTGTATCAATGAGTACAGAAGGCACAGCCTCCAAGATCATGCTTCCCTCCTGAGGGTAGGACTAGAGGGTTTCCTAGGATTTCCAGACATACCAAAGTAGTATTCAACCTCCTGAAGGAAGCAGAATAAGACCCCTTCTCACAATACATTTGGAGACAGTAAATCCATTCTCAATATGTTTTATGTTCGAATTTAAGGGTAAAATGGGACAGGAAAATATTTAACTCTCATGTAGCTTATTCAAGCAGTGGAAAGTTTCCTTTTCCTTACAATTTTACACCTCTATAAAGCACAATCCAAGTGTATCCACAGAAATATCTACAAGTGTGTGGCCAGATATTTATGAAACTAGGAACTTTCCCAGGTGAGCCACTGAATTTGTGTCGATAACCCAGCTGGGGAGGGGTAAATGTTATCCTTGATACAAACTGCAATCAGCATTGCTTATGCAAGGGACCAACTTATGAGTCAGATTTTGATTTCCTAGTAAAAACTGTCTTTTGGAAAACACAGTTAATGTATCATTTCAGGTTTGGAAAACATGACACTGATCAAGCCAAGTCTGTGCAGTTTTTTTGTCCCAACAGACCCATAATCTGATAAGTCTCCTCTTTTTGTTTTTCTTTAGAGCAGTAACACTGAAGACATAAAAACGTTCCTTTTCAAAGTAAGCTGAGACACGAATATATTTTCTTCAAGTTGCTTTTGTCTAAGTGTCAATATTGCAACTCAATTTTTCATTAACAGAAGTTTGCCCCTCATTTCTAGAAGAGGGTGTTTGTGTCAGATAAATTTTGTTGTGTGGGGTTTTTTTTCATGATATAACACCTCATAAAATCCCAACTTGCAGATGGTGGTGAGAATGGGAAATTAGTAGGAGAGTGTAACTTTCTTCACATTGGAATAAAGTTATAGTTTCTTTTTCCTAACATTTTTCATTTGCATTGTCACTCAGACTAGGAGCTCACTCCAAACTCATCTTATGACCTCTTGGAAAATAAAGAGGGAAAAAAATATTATTATATTGCGAATCTTCCCTCCTTCTCCTCCAAGAAGAGCTACAAAAGGTACAAAACAACCCTGAGTTTCCCGCAAAGATGACACCATGTGCTGACCATATGATGACTTGTAGATGTGGCAGAAAGGAAGCATTAGCCCAGTCTAACAGGCACATACAAGTGGACAAAAAAAAAAATCATCTTGCCAAGCTGGCAATTACTGACAGCTTAGCACACTGTGTTTCCAGACCTCTGCAGGGACATGAAAGCCAATTTAGAAGGAGGTGCTGTGAGTAAAGGTGTCTCTTTCCTCTGTCTCTTAAAGATGAGCCAACCTACAGAAAGACACATGACAGTCAGCAAAAAGAGTGGAAGAAGAAATTCTATATCTAGTTTTGAAATCTGTGCATAGGAATATAATGAAAAAGTGGTCTTCAGGTTTTTTTGTAGTATGATACTTGAAAGTTGTCCAGACAGCCCAGTGCTGTCAGGCTGGACATGTCTTTTTTCATTTTACTTGTTCGTAGTGACGAAGTCCACCTGTTTTTAGTCTCTGATGTAGTGAGAATGAAGACGTGAATTAGAAATCCTTTACACACTTTCCTTGAAACTGACATATATTTTGGAAAGCTACCAGTGCTACAGAATTAGATAAAGAAGAACATAGAAGATTAGGTTAAATGAGCAAGTGAAAAATTTATTTAAATATTTAACAAATAGAGAAATATCCATTTGAAGCATCCCACCTTGTTCATCCATGCAGGTCTTTTGGTATTTTTGCCCAGCCTACAGGTTTTGAAGCATGGCTGGAAAAGTTGAGGATGCCTCATCCCTGGAACAGTCCAATTTCAATGGAGATTTGAGCAACCTGATCTAGTGAAACTGTCCCTGCCCAAGCTAGAGGGCTTGGATTAAGTAATTTCAAAATTTCTTTTCAAACTACTGAAAATGTGATGATTCTATTTTTCTATAGTTTGTTATAGGCTACCTAGTGCTTTGAGACAGCACTGAGACAGAAATCTGAACTAGTCTGAGAAGCAGTACTTCTGTCCATATTGTCCTTTTCAATTTCAGGAGAAGAGCTACAAAGATTTATCTGGTTACTTGTGAGACTTTCTGTTGCTGCCACTACCTAGTTGGGCTGAAATGTCAAATGAACTATGAATTTAAAATCTATAGTTTGACCTAACCTGCTTTTCCCTTTCTGAAACACACATGTAGTTTTTTATCATATATTCATTCATGGGAATTGAGCCAAAGCATATCTTCAAGCAGTAGAAGTTCCTAAGGAATACAGGCAGAAAATATGAAAGAATGTATTAAATCAGAGATCCATTCTTGTGTTTGGATCTAACTAGGGACTCCAATGAAAGTGAATGAGAAAAACATTTTAATGTTCTTTTCACTATAAAATATGGAACTAAAGTGCTTTCTTTTGTTGCAATATATTGTTCAATAACATTATATTTCCTTCATTTAGATTTTTTTTGTTTGGTTTTTTTGTTTTGTTTTGTTTTGTTTCTTGTCTTCTCATGCAATATAAGATACCTGGCTGGATTTGCCACCTCAACAATACTATAGCTTTTTAACAGCCCTGTGAATATCTCTTAGCAAGCTTTCCTTTTTTTGTCCTGTAATCTGCTGCTTCATTAAATCCTTTTTCTAGTTTTAACAAACTCAGAATGAAATCCAATTACTAGATTAGAATAATTAACTAAGGATTATCTCACTTAATACTAATTTCACTTAACTCTAGTTATCTTAAATAAGTATGTGGACCAAATAATAATTTAGGATCACTCTCTTAGCAACTGAGATAAATTTTCTGGTATATTATTTGTGTCACTCTGAAGCAAGTGTGCACAACACTTGCTGGATCTATATCCTTTCCACTGATTAATGTAAGAGCATAAATATTTACCTTAGAGTGGAATTTAATATTTAGAGTAGATTTTAGAATACTTTGAATAAGGTTATCTCTACATTGACTAGGAATAGAAGTCATGTTTTTTTTTCTTAATTGTACAGTAAAAACACCCAGCATCTGAAATACCTTGTCTTGGCCACTCCCTGGAGCCAAGTTAGAAGTGTAGTTGAACAATTAGTCTGATCAACTTAACAAAGCTTATGCACGTACTATCAAGAAAATTTTGCAGCATGATTTTTCTGCCGTTTCGTGTAGAATTAAGTAACTGTTACTTGGTATATGTGGAAATACAATGTCGTAAATGCATAAGGAATCCACAATGGATAAATGAATCCACCGCTGGTTGGGTTGAAGCTTAGGTCCACTTTCCCTTCAGCCACAGAAAGTGAGGAAATGAGGCAGGGACGTTGACTGCTGCCTGATAAAGCGGTGATGGTGTTTGTCTGACATAGAGATTCACTGGAAAGGGCACCAGCCAGCCAAACCCCACAGCTGGAAGGAAAATGTGCACTTGAGTGTGTACAGTTACATATGCAAGCACAGCACCTGCCTCCTTTCTACTAATATTCTCCCCAGTGTTAAGGAAAACCATTGACTTATTAAGATTTTGGAGGTTTAAAAAATAAGAGAGTAGTAGTTTATTTCCATGGATGAAATGAGTGAAGCCCCATATTCATAGTGTCTCCCAGCAAAATTATTACCCTATAGTATAGTCATGGCTTCATATGTATTCGAAAAGAACAGTCTCCTCTGAAATAGAATTATATTTACCCTTTCTGGAGAATTTTTCAACCTAAGGTGTTTGAAAATGAATTGTCTGACAAGCACCACATCAGAAAAGAGAATAGGGCCAGAATGGGAAATATGCCTTGCTAATAACAAAACCACTATAATTAGATATTGACTGAAAATTATTAAATTAATAATAAAATTAAAACTTTCCTTGACAGATAGAACAAACCAGAAAGCTTCCTCTCTGCTATAGATATTCAAATGACCAGAGTGGCACCATTTCAGTATTCCATTCTTAAATGTAGACCTCAGTAAACCATCAAACCTCTGTTTGAATGGAAAAATTTAAAAGTAGATGCAAATGAAAGAGATATTGTTGACAACAAGAACCTTTCACACTGAAAGGTTCACACTGCTCTGAACTTTGATGAAACACAGATGATGTTTTAAGACTGCTATTTTAAGGGTTTTTAGATATCAGAATAAAACCTATAAAACCTTTACACTTAAAAGGTATAAAACCAACGAACTGGAGTTTGTTCTGATAAGCTTTTGGAGTTGCTACCCACAGCCCTAAGATGAACATTAGAATTTTGTGCTCTGAGCTTTGTCTTTTCAATACTTGGGCATTCAGCTACATTTCCTGACACCTCCCCACAGAGCTGTAAGCAATCTCTCACCTGCCTCACTTAAGATAAAGTAACCAAGCCCTCACAACTGCTTTATTTCATCAAAGAATCCTCTAGAGAAATTTCATCTATCAGTAAATGCTTTAGGAAGTTTTATGCATGACTGGGGTTTCTTTTACTCTTTTTTACTTCCTGGAAAATTTCCAGAACATCTTTCAGTCAGGCTAATGTTTAAATTGTTCCTTGCTTTTTCTACCAAACCTAAGAAATGCTGCCAACTTTTTCACAGGGGACTTGCAAGATGCAATAAAAATACCTGGTTTAGATATGGCTGAAGCTTATCAGCTTTTTATTTTCAGGCTTAAAAATTTACTGATCCTAGACAATAGCTATTTGTTTGAGTTTTACACAACAATAACAAACTTTAAACCTCTTCCAGTTCCTCCAGCAGATTACACAAAAGACTCTGTTGTCTGTAGGTTTCTGTGCTTCATAGATTGTAAGCTTATGGTAACACAGACAGACCCTGCAAACTGCCAGGGAATATCTTTATCACGTAACTTTTTAAAAGTTCCATTGTTATAGATCTGTTGTTGGAAATCAGCTTATACATCTACAGTAACTGTTATACTTAGATCAACAAAATCTATTCTTATTTCTGCTTCTCTACAAGCACAGTCAGTGCAGAGGAATTCCAAGAAATTCAATAAAACAATTGTGAAAATTCATAAAGAAACCAAAAATTTCCTTCTTTCTGTCTTTAATAGGCAAAAGGCTTTCTTTTAAGTCTATATGTTTACAGACTATCTAAATTTGCAGGAGAAGAGAAAAAGAATAAGAAAAGTAAGAAGGAAAAGGAAAAAGAAATAGGAAAAAAGTTTAAAGGTAAAAAAAACAAAAGAAAGAGACTTTTGATGGAAACAAATATCTAATAAGTAGTAATGAACAGAAGAAAAGACAATTGTGCTACAAGGTAAACAATCAGTAAATGTCACAATGTGTCACAGCACAGCTATGAGATAACTAAAACAAGCTATTTGATTAGTATAAATTATTTGCTATATTCTTTTTGTTACTGGAGGCAATTTGCAATAATTTGACACAGAACAGAAAATCAGATTTTTTTTGTTGCCACCGTCCAGGAAAACTCAAACTCAGAACAAAAACTTTTGTATTTCCTGTTGAGCCTAAAGGCTCAATTCAAGCATTTCTTGTTCACTGTACCTAAAGTAATTAATGAGTGATTGTTAATAAATCCTTTACTGTAATGTTAAGGTTTAAATCCTATACCTTAGCCTGGCATCACTCCATCCCGAAAGCAGAAGAGAAGCTATGAGGATATACAGTGTACAAATGTGTGTAAGAGGGCAAATGAAAAAAAAAAGAAAATTTCCTTGTCACCCGTAGGAGTCATAAAGTGTTTCTAGTTTACTCTTCAGCATATGAAACTTCTCGTTGCTTCATTACCATGCAAAGTATTGTTATGTGTAGAAACACAAATGTTGTCTTTATTTCCACACAGCTACAGCCAGCAGCCAATGAAGAGATTGCTACAGATCAGCCTCTCTCAAAATGATGTGAAAAGCAAATTACAACCCAGCCATGAGTCTGCAAACCTTCCCACTGTTAACACTTCCCCTTCACATTACTGTTGTTTAGTTGTTTCTCCAGTCCATGAGGTCATTCTTTTGTGCTCAAACTCTTAATGCCCCTATTAAATAATTAAATAATTTTTGAGTATGTTGAAATATTTTTATTTGATTTTCAGAAGTCTCATTAGAATAAATTTTAGATGATTGATGAAGGTATGATTAGAAATGTCTTAGCTAGAAAATTCCAGACTTCTATTCCTTAGAGACTTTAATACTCTGCATTTGAGTCTGCCCTGAATGACATCAGTATAATAATTTGAACTGAAAAACTGTATTCTAAGAAATTCCATGTTTCCAAATTTCCATCTGCATTCAAGTCAATTTAGATATGAGACATATGTCTAATAGACAAAGCCTGCTAGGACACCTGGAATTTAACTAAACAGTAATCATACTGCATGTCTTAATTAGGAAGCAATTTTTGAGTAAAGCACTGTGTCATGTATATTTTTTTTTTTTTGCTGAGGAAAATTCAGTCAGAGGACATAGTTCACTGCCTTACCAAGGTTGCAGTTCCTGTATTCATGATCAGAATTGTGAATTCTGACAAATCTCAGTCAGGTTCTCAGTGGGCAAAAGGAAAATAAGCCTGTCTGATGTCACATGCAGCCAAGATCAAAACCTATACCAGTATCCTTCTCACTCTAAACTGATCCCAAAATATACTTAGTTAGCAATGAA
This sequence comes from Alaudala cheleensis, assembly GCA_013398995.1. Lineage (NCBI taxonomy): Eukaryota > Metazoa > Chordata > Aves > Passeriformes > Alaudidae > Alaudala > Alaudala cheleensis. The sequence goes on from VWYE01000996.1 coordinate 300,536, forward strand.
CCCACTGCTTCTTAAAAGCCTCTTATCTCTTCTCATTAGAAGTATTATTTCTACTGAAAATTATTTTCAGACCAGAGCAGATAAGTCTTTGTGGGTGCTAAGTGGCTGCCATACATACAAAATTGTAATTCACAGCAATTTGAAAGAAAATTGAGAGAGCCTAGGTGGCTTGTAATGCTGAATATGGAATCTCATCCCTTCATGGATAGGATGTCTGAATGTGACACAAAACATAAGCTTTTGAAATGCATCACACCATCATTCATAAACAAAATTATGAAGAAACTGGAGACAGGATAATCTTATTTCATCAGCCTTATATAGAGAGGCATACATAAATTATACAGACCTCCAACACCCCCATCCCCTCCATCCGGGTATACACTTATATATCACCCTCACAGTGATTATAAAGATGCCACTGGTGCCCTGCAGAAAGGAAAACACCTCAGGTTCATGCACTAAATAGAGTTCACAAGCTAAAAAAGGAAGATAATTTCCACTTGTGGAAGGCATTTTTCTCTGTTTTATATGGAGATTTCCCAAAGATGCTTCCATCTGTTGGGTCATATTTCTGTATTTCTCATGATAAGCTGAGGACAGTAGGGAGTCCAGCTCCAGGCTAATAAGTGTTTGGCAGCTCACAAAGGTGTGTCCCATTCTTCTTGGCCAGAAGGACCACAAGGGCCGCAAGGATGCAGGGGAGAAAACAGAAAAGACAATTCCTCTGGGGTTCCAAAGAAGTATTCTCTCCTCAAACATAAATAAATCAAATAAACATGTGGCTTTGGCATCAGTGTGATGCTTTCCTGAAGTCTAAACTGCAGGTCCAGCTGATGACTCTATGTTGAAATGAGTCACCACTGTTCACTCCAACACCATCCAAAGCACTTGGAATGTGACTAGAAGCAAGGACCAAGACTTTTGGATGGTGTTACTTATGACAAGAATTTGGGAGCAGTCTGCATCCAGATAGAATTTGAATCAAACAGTACATCATTTATTTTTACTGCTGCCTGACACTGTCTGTTTCTCAAAAATCAACTTTATTAGAATTAGCCTCAGTCACAAAAATTCTGCAGAACAAAACTACCTCATATCATAAAAATGTTTGTATTAGCACAAATTGCCTTCTGCCGTTAATAAGACCTGCAAAATATCTTTAGATACAAGAGACAAAGGAGATAATACCTACTTATTCTTCATTGCTACTAAAATTTTTTTCATTCTAGACATTCTGACTGAAAGGTGATTTAGTCAGAGGCATTGGTCACAGTAGTTAATAAAAACACTACTCAACAAAACTGATAGGGAATTTTTGTGTAGTTGTGACAAGCTAATCATATACTCAAGACATGGTCTGTAGGAGAGATTTGTAAAGGCTCTGTTTTCATTAACCCAATACATGTGTTATGGTTTTCAAATTCATTAGGTCTTCATGTAAAGGCCCCAGATGGCAGCTTGCACCAGATAATAACTAGTAATAGCATGCAATAAAATTCACAGCTGACTTGTATTGAGCCTGCTATCCACCAACACCTCCAGATCCCTGTCTGCAGGGCTGCTCTCCAGCTGTTCATCTTCCAATTCATACTTTGCCTGGCATCACTCCATCCCAGGTGCAAAATCCAGCATTTGTTCTTGTTAAATTTCATCCCATTAATGATTTTCCAATGCTCCCAACTATCTTGATCCCTCTGCAAAGTCTCTTGTCTCTCTAGAGAGTCAACAGCACCTCCCAGCTTGGTATCACCAGCAACCTTGTTAATAATGCATTCAACTCCTGCATCCAGATTGTTGCTTAAAAATACTGAACAAAACTGACCCTAGAATTGGCCCCTGAAAAAATGCTGCTGGTAGCCCATTACCAGACAGGCCCATTCACTGCAGCCCTCTGAGCCCTGCCTACCCTTCACCCAGTTCTTCAACCAGCACACCTTAAACATACCATAAAACTAGGGAGAGGCTTTTTCCAAAAGCATGTAGTGACAGGACTAGGAGGGAATGAATGGCTTTAACCTGGCAGAGGATAGGTTTGGGTTAGATATTAGAAGGAAATTCTTTATTGTGAGGGTGGTGTGGCCCTGGAACAGGTTGCCCAGAGAATTTGTGGATGCCTCATCCCTGGAAGGGTCCAAGGCCAGGTTGGATGGGGCTCTGAGCTTAATAGAAGATGACCCTGCTCATGGCAGGGTGTTTGGAACTAGATGATCTTTAGTGTCCCTTCCAACCCAAGCCATTTGATGATTCTGCATTACACCTTTAGCTTCAAAGCGGTTAAAACATAAAAACAGTATGCTTCATGGTAAATGTGTTACATAGCTTGATAAATAGAATATTTTATCTGGAACATGGTGGAGTTTATGTTAAAAAAACCCTGCTATTGGATACAGATGCCTTTTCAGGTAATTTCATTAACATCTTAAGCCTCTCGGTTGTATGGATATCAGAAATGTGCCCCAATATCCTTCCTGGGTCATTCTTTCACCTTTTTTAATCTTGTTTTTAAAAGTCTTTTTGGCATCACTTTTAGCTTATGCTTAGAATATTTTGTGAATAAAATTTTACATGGAAGGGCTGCCTCATTATAGTGCTTTGCCTGCACAATCAAGTAGCTTGGGATGACTGCAACAGGAGAATTCATACCAGCTTTCACCTGGAAACATGATTAAATTCATTAATAGCACCATTCATTTTGCTAGGATTAGCTGCATTGTTAACATCAAGTACATTGCTGGATTAAGGTCAAGGAGTTCAGGAAGTTTTTTCTGGGTATATTATAACCATATAATTCAACTAATGAAAGGAAAACTTGGAGAACAGACACTGCTGGAGCATGAGACAGGAGACAGAAAACAAAAAATCAGACTGTACTGTTCCCCATAAAGGGAAAGAAGAGTTTCTAGGAAAGCTAACCAGTTCTGAAAGTCTGTGCATTAGAAAATGGTCAAAATACTGGAAACACAGAAGTTTTCAGTTTTTACACCCTTTTCTTTTTATAGCATCATGATGAACTTGCAGCGTAATGGAGAGGCAGCAAATATATACCTGTGGTAAAAGAGACTTCTTCATGTAGTGGGGGAATTAGGGGAGAGAGACACAGTAGGGTCCATTCTGGATCTCAACAAGAAAGGCCCAACAACAAATGAGTCAGTAAAATAGCAGTTTTCATGAGTAACAGTAGTGCTATAGATAGTGAAAAATCTTCCATCCCTCCACATGCTGGGAACTCCTCTGTTACGCAGCATCAGATACAAGGTTTTTCTAACTGCATGCTGCACAGATTCCCTCCACTGAGAGGTCCCTCTTCCTTCCCATGCCACAGTGCTCTCGTTGCATAACAAGCAGAATCAGGTATCCTCCCCTGACAGATGAGACACATGAGACTCCCCTGCCACAGCGCCCGGGGGTCCACGGGCACACCTGCAGCTTCACATGCTCTGTCTGCCCTGGCTCTGAGTGCAATGCCCAAACCAGCAAGCAGAAAAAGCCTGTTCAAGATCACTAGCTCCTCGAATACAAAGTCATCTCTGAGGCTGCCAATATAAACAATTGAATCAGAAGTGCTGGTATGAAACTACGGTAAATATTTATAACCACTGCAAAACCAGGAACAACTTCCTTGAAAGGAGATTTGAGGTACTGAAATAATCCAAAAGTGGCAAAGAGCCCATACTTCAGCATGCTTGTTTGGACATGAAAATTCTGCAGAACACAGCTATATTGACAAGAAGACATGCTAGAATAAAGAGTTAAAGGCCTTTCCTTCAAGATTTCCATAAGTTTTAAGCAAAGCCTGTAATTAGCACTGTGATCTGCCAATTTTTTAAATAAACAAGGAGCTACGATGCTGTCAGCCTACATAAGACTCTTGGGGAGCGGGAAAAGGATTGAAGATCTTACTTAATCATGTGAAGGAGGGTTACTGTAATTTTTCAAAAAATGCAGACCATTGTCACTGTAAACTCACTGTGGTGGATGCATACCCTGCAGCCACCCAGATCAAGGATTTTTATCTAAACTGGGGATAAATTGGTGCACAATTCTTCACAATTCAGAAATGTGATGGCACACTCTTTTATACTTAAGACTGGGCATTCTAGTTCCTGAAATAACTATAAATTTTTCAAAATTGGGTTTACCTCTTACTCACATGCAAACCACCTGGCAATTAATCTTTTATGCACCTTGTGGTAAAGACACAAATTCAACCAATCTGACACAGTATTATTTAGAAAGAGAAGAGGGAGCAGTCACAAGCCAAAATACTTGGGACTATAGAAGAACAGCAGCCGTTTTCATTAGCTGGCATTCATTTGGATCCAGTGAATAGGTCTCCAGTTAAAATCTTTCATAGTTTCCCTTTTTGTCTTATTGGTTTTGAGGGACTAGCAGTTAAGGTTTACCTCTCTAGTAGGACTCAGGCAGCATTTTAAAAATGGCCCCAGAGTGTCTTATACAGTCAGGAGAGAAAAATTATATCCTTCACATGGCCAAGGCTGAAAATATCATAGGTGGTGAAAATGAAAGAGATCTTAGAAACCATTTTGTTCTTGTGTGAGACAGAAGAACTAATAGAAAGCTCTTTAGGAAGAGAAATTATTTTCTGTATTCCAAAAGAAAAAGAAAGCTGCCACTGCTGGATTTAGGAGTGATGACACTTCAAAGCGGGCATCATCATGAGTGTCCAAACACAAGAAAATTACACAGAATGTCTCCCAAAGCTTACCATGGGGAAAACAATCCACCATACAAAACAAAAGCAATCCAGTCTGCTTCATCTAAACAAAATCAGGGCACATAAAAGCAAATGGTGAGGTTAAAAATCTGTCAGTTTGTTTCATGGTCCCCATATATATTTGTGTTCCCATGCTGAATGGAAAAGCATCCAAAGTGAAAGTGGTCTTGCTGTCCCAAACTGTTCACTTGCAACTAAGTCTCCCTCTGGACTCAGTGGGGTCTTTTGTTGATTTTAAAATGCACACTGTTTGGAGGAAAGCAAAACAGGAAGGAAACAAAAAGCTTCATAATGACATGTATTTGTAATGTTTTTAATTTCTTTCATCTGTCATAAACATCTACGAGATTAACTGTATACACCTATGGGTGCCTCTTATAAACTACATGAAGAAAGAAATGCAAACTTTGGTATAACTCTCTCAAAATCTTAGTTGCCCTCTCATTACGTTGAAAATGTTTAGAAAATAACTTCTTCAACATGTTTTCCTAGGTAAAAAAAATGTAGGATTACATAATCACTTTCTACATCTATCTAACCTCACAAATAATTTTTAAGTACATTGGTCCAGTTCAACAGGATTTGACAGAGATCAAGACCCCAAAAGTATAAAATTTATGCATAGACACTCTGACATACCTTAAGGAGAATATTAACACCCTTAGAGAAGACTGCAGCATGAACTCACTTACTGGACAACAAAGAGTCTAAGGGGAGGGAGATTATATGAATGCTTTAACTGCAGAAAAAGTTTTACTGGACACAAAAAAAAAAAAAAGTCCAAACACATCATTTTAAAAAATTATAGGCAAGCAGATTTAAATAGATTCATTGTGAAAAGGGTCACAGGTGAGACTTAGCAGAAATCCAGGACCTACATCTGAAAGCACCCCACCAGTTAAACACCAAAGCTCCTGTACTTCATCCGTGAACTAAATTCCGTCCTGCAAGGGACACCAAAATTGAGATGCCAAGCCTTCACAAGCATTGTCAACTGAAAGCTGTGCTTTAGTGAGTGGAAGCAGAAATCTATTTCCCATCTTTCATGGTCTCACTGCATATCCTGCAGACCAACCATGTCCAACTTGCCCTGTCTCCAAAGCCAGCACTGCTGCCATGGATAATGCACTGGCAAGGTGCAGTAGCCTAATGCTCCCTTCAGAGGGAAGTCCATCATCACAGCTCATCTGCTTCACCTGCTTCATCAGCAGTGCAGGTCCTGTCTCATCACCCACATGTCCTACAAACCTGTCAAGAAATATTTGCAGCACCCTTCCATCTGTGTGCAACATAGTGTGGTACAGATGTAGACTCCTGGAAAACTATTTTAAAGTGCTATATGTGGTGTGAAATATTGTAAAATACCTTTATGGTTAATAAAAAATTACATAAATGTAAGATATTCTGGGGCAAAAGAAATCGTTGATGTATTTTCATAATGTCCTTAAACATTACCCTGTTAAACCTGGACTTGGTGTTACTCTCTTTATTCCATCCTACTCTTTTCCCATTCTTATTTTCATATTACACAGTCTAAGGAAAAAGTTACCGAATATTAGGTTATTTTATGAGTCACAATAAGTATTTAAACCAGACAGAACATCTTTTCCTTTTTTGTTGAAATTAAATAGGGAAAAAATTAGTATCTTGCACTATGATAAAACTTCTTTAATGCATGTTGTCTTTTCTTACTTCCTTCCCTTCTGCTTACATACACTCAAAATTTAATTAAGGCAAGATTGCTTTTTTTTAAGTTATTATTATTATTGTGCCAATTTTACTTCTTTAGTAAGCAAACTGATTTTTTTTCCTGTTTATGAAAGATTCTATTGCAGTTAATGTCTTTAAAAAGACAGCCTGATTAGAACTGAGACAAAGAATTTGCCTTTAGCTCATGCCTCCTTCAGAAAACACTGAGTAAAATAACAAAAAATACTGGGAATATTCTCTAAATTTATTTTGCAATGTATTACAATGCCTAAATTAAAAATGAGAGTAAAATTAGCTCTAAACCTAGAATAATACATTTTAAAAGCACAAGACATTTTTCACACTTCCACAGCATGAGGAAAGCCATCCAGTGTTCTCAAAACATGTTTTATGAAGCCAAAAACATTACTACAGAAAGACTGAAAATATTCAAAGATGATTAGAAATTATCTTTCTCAGAGCTCCTGCTGTTTTCACATTTTTGGTAAACATGCATGAAACAAAGTCTGTTAAATTATATTTAATTAACACTCTCACCAGTCCAAATTCACTGTGTGTGTCAAAGTGCAGTTTAGAGTCTGTAAAGTAAATGTTACACCAGTGAAGATGTTGCTGTTATTAATCAAATTCCAAACATTTTGGGTTAGTGCAGGTCCTAGATCACACTGAGTGCAAAAGCCACTCACAGTTGTAAAAATGAGAGCATCTATTACTAGAGAGCAGTTCAGGAGTCTTTCTGTGTCCAGATGAGACAGCCTTTTCTAAGCAGAATTTCCAAGACAAACTTTTGATAAGTTTAAGCTGTCTGATTGCAATTCCCTACTGCCTTTCTGGATCTGACCCAAAGCCCATTTAATTCAGCTGGAGCCTGTCCACTGACTGCAGCAGGCTCAAGTTCAACTCCCCTATAGTCTACATAGCAATGAGATATTACTCAGATTTGATACAGCTGAAAATACTTTCAGCTTTCCCACCATTTTTAAGGACATTTATTAATATGGGGTAATAAAACATCCTTACTCCAGGAAATACTGAATTTCTGTTCTGCTAAGATCAGTGGAGATGGAGAGACAGAGAACCCTATACAAATCTTAGCAGACAAACATCTAAGAACTATCTTTAATATTTTGCTACATGTAATATATAAGAAATATAGTGAAATATACATTTTAATATATAATCTTTATGAGTTTGCTCAGACAGACTTTGACATCACCTTTAACTCCTGTTGACTTCAGTGGGTGACTGAGATCTCAACAGCAGACAGGATCAGGCTGTCTGATTCACCTGTGTGTAGTCAAAGCTAACAGCAGATAAATAACATCCAGCAGTGATATAGATCCCCCATTTTTCACATCAAAAGTAAATATGTCCACATTTAAAAATACTGCTGCACATCTGTTCTGGATGCCATACTTATACTTCAGTGCTTTCAGAGAACAGTCTTTTAGAAACATTCTGAAGTTTTGGTAAGAATGAAAGCCAGTATATAATATAATGATTATACTGAATTTATTCAAGCAATAGCTCCACTACAGAGAGGAAAAATTACTTGTGGTATCTGCTTCTAATCCTCTTGCAAAGCCTTTTGTTGCTCTTGCATCTCAGCCTCCTTCCAGAATTTTACTTGCTATCTTAATTTCACAGATGTTCTCAACAAGTGGTGGGTTGCAATTTTGCTTACATGAGCATTTTCTGATTCTGCGGGGAAAATATCAGATATTGCAGCTATTGGAGAATTGAAATATATCACTGTGTACCCATCATGGTGAAATGAATGGGCTTTTCTTTCCTTTTGGAGAGGTCTCAAAGGAAAGGAGTGCAGCTGTGTGTTTCTGACTCTACAAAAATGGGAACTTAATAAAAGATGTGGTTTACTATCTGCTTCCAGGCAGAAGGGATATTTCACATTGTAGCTGCACAGGCTTCACTATCATGCAGAATTTTCCCTGGAGCATGTATCCAGCACAAAATGGTTCCTTAGCTTTCAACCACACTTTATTGGGAGACAATGTCAGACATACTTGACACCATCCTCCTGATGATTATGTTGTGTCTGGGAGGGATCTGAACGAAGACACAAAGTAAATTTAAGCACCTCAGAATGCCTGTGGACCTCGGAACTGAAAGATAAAGGGAATTTCACCCCAAAAGGATAGGCTAGTCCTTGCTGCCCTAATTCAAAGGCATCCTGTGAGAAGCAGAAAAGATACAACTGATAATGAAACTATTTGTCTATTCCCATGGACACCTTCCAGTCCTACAGCAGCTGCAGCAAGCCACAAAACTTCCCAGGCTCTATGGGGTGGACAGAAAAACTGGATTTTTTGTTTTCATAATGATTTACTGTCAGCAGCCAACTGTCTACCTTTTCCATGCCTGCTGCTATTTGTAAGAAAAAGGGTTTCATGTTGTGCTTTTTAAATACTTTGTTCTCAGTTAGGAAGATGGTGAAACCAAAAGGAATAATCATTAGGTGTGGGAATTTTTTATTAGGTGGGGCTTTTTTTATTTTTGACAGAAAAATAGCTTTCTCTAAAAGCATGCACACTTCTCTGAAAAAATATTTCATTTTCCTGAGAAATCTTTGGGTTTAAGTTCTTTTTTTTTACTTTAAATTATATTCACGTTAATAATGCAAATTTTAGAGACTTCTATCTCCCCTTAGTGGATGGATCTTTCCTTGCTTTGAGAAACAACACAGAGGGCCTTTGGTTTTCCCATGTGAGCATTGCATAATTGCAAAGAAGTTTGTTTTCCTGTTTGGCCCTTTTGGAAAGGAACTTCCATTATCAGCCATCCTACATAAACAGTGATATAAGCAAATTCTGAGGAAGTTCTGGTGCAACTCATCCTGTCTCAATGGGATAAGAAAAATGAAACTGACACTTCTCAGCCAACACACATGAATACAGAAGGCAGCGTACTCCATTCCAGCGTGTGAAAAAAAGACTGAAATATGGGTGGGCAGATGATAAGAAGTTAAAAAAAATTAGGATTCATTCTAAAAAATCTTTAAAGCAGAGAACAAAATGAACACATGTATATAAATTTCATAGTCTTGTATTATAGGGAGTGATTTTCAACTACCAGAGTGAAGAACTGGTATTATCAATAGACTGCTTTGTTAAAACTCAGTGCACCAAGTTTCTCTTGTTTTAAAGAATTATGGTCTACAAGTTCAGATACAAAGCTTAACTCATTTCCTAACTTCCTGTCCTTGGGTTTTATTTGGATACCTCTGAAAGACATAATCTCCAGTGTATCCTGGGATCTTGATCTTAGCAGACCTCACTCTTAACTGTTTGTTGAACAATCCTGGCTGCCCACGTTGTAATCAGAGCTACACACTGAGTCACACACTATCCTGGGGCCTGGAGAAAAGAGCAATGAGAGAACTTGAACCCATGCCCTCAGGAGTCCATGCAGCACCTCAGAGAGGGGGCATTCTCCTTTAGCCCAGCATTTTACCTCAGCAGGTCAGAGTTCACAGAATAGATACCATATTTACAGCTTTTGCCCCTGTTTTTCCATACAACTTAACACTTTTTTCTTCTTGATTCTGATTTTAACTAAACAGTTAAATATGTGATATTTTCACAGAATCTCCAAAATTCTCACTACATCTTTAAAAACACTTCATATGCATAAAATCTGCAATTACTGAGTTAGCCATCCAGCATTTCCATTTCAATATTTGTTGATCTAGAATATCTCATGTTGGATGCATAAGCAATTGTTCCCTGTTCTTGTCTCACTTAGTACCCTCCCATTCTCCTTCTATCAATGACTGGTGCAGGACAGCTGCTGTGATGTGTCTTGCCACTATTCACATACACAACAGCCCTGAGCCAATAGGATTTAGGACACATCACAGACTGAAAATGTAGGCTTTTTTGCTTCTCATCACCCTGAAACACATGGTCGAAACACATGGTCAAAACACTGGAAAAAACAAATAAGGGGAATTTCAAGCCAAAGACAACAACTTCTCTCTTAACTTCTAAGTAACATTTCTGCTTACCCTCAGGTGGGTGCTGGCAGTGTTCAGGAAGCTGCTTTGCATCCACAGCAGCTCATTGCCATTGGCACTTATAACTAGACAGCCACTTTACAGATTTTCCAGGGCATTTTTGTAGATTATACTGATTTAGCCCTAAGGCTAAAGAAGAAAACCTCTGCTCTTTGTCTTAGGAAATACTTACTCATTTTATTTGTTCATGCCTCTTTTCCCCACTTCTATTAGTCATTAGGTCTAGTTGCAGATTGGGGGTGGGGGGAAGCTGATAAATACAGCACAAAAAAATGAGGCACCTCACAGGGCTTTCAGCAGTAATCCCTTTTCTAACAGATGCTGACACCTACCACAATGATCTGACCTCTTACCCTCAGTCACCTCAACAGCTCAAAGTGAACCTCACCACTTCGTACTCTGCTAACCCCTGTGTTAGGATGTGAAGCAGAATAAGGGTCACAAGTTTTATTTTAGTAAGTAAACCTTAATGCTAGGGTGCCCTCATTTAGTGTCTTAGCTTAGTAAAGTACAGTTTATTCTCAATATCAGCAGCAGCAGTCATGGTGGAAGTACAACACATAAAACAAAGCTGGACAAAATACAGACAGCTAAAATAGTATATATGAATCCCCTACTCCCACTACCAAAAGAGGCAGTTGATAGATCTTTCAGTATGAAGTTTTAGTTGGGATCCAGCTTCATTTAATCATTAAATCTCTAGGATGGAGACAGCACAAAGGACACTCAAATACGATATGACTACTGAACACCACCAGAACAAAAAAGTCAATGAGCACAGCTTGGATTCAAATATCAGAAGTTTCATTCCCTGAGCATACTTATAATGGATAAAAAAATAGTTTATTTGCTCTCTTTGTCTATGTGTCTAGAAACAATCTGTCTTCACAACAATCTTCATTTTGTAGCATGGGATCTTGTATGGAAAATCAATAAAATTATCAGTCTTGTTTTAAATTTTTTTCATGTATGAAGTATTGTGTACATTTATTTGAGTTCCTTGTCTTCACTGTTCATAAATAAATAGATATGTTTATTTAAATTATCCAAAATAGGTGTCGCTTATTGGAAACTAAGCAGGAAGCTAAATGGATGAAAAGAGAAAGCCAAAAATTAACAGAAGACCCCTCCAAAGTTTACAAGTATTCCTTTAAGTCCTTTTAAAATGAGTTAATAAAATTTCTCCAACTCCATCCATGCAAATCAAGGCCTTCTGGAGCACTGAATATACTCAAAAGGTGAAACAAGCTGCCAAACCTATCAAGAAAGAAATTGAGTTTTCTAAAGAAAAGAATTAAATATAATTACTGAGTTTATAGGTCTAGTGAGAATTCCTGAAAGGAAGTGTTCTTTCAGTGTTTCAATCACCTATGAGTTACCTGCAGAAATAACAAATCTGTGGAGTGGGTATTAAGATGAAATTAAGAAAGAGAAGTCGTTTTGATTCTCAGTTTGAAAATGTTTCTTTCTTCAAGTTAAAAAAAATAATGGAAGACATTTCAGTGCTTTTTTATAACAGGCAGCACATTCCCCCAGTTTTCATCCACTCATTGTTTTATGTTTTCATTCGTTCTGAAATTCATCCCCCTTGCACAGAGTCATCACAAGGACCAGGGACAACTCAGTGCTATGATGACATAAATGCTTGGGGTCCCATTGAGTGCAATATTTGACACAGACCTTCAAGCAATCACCTTTTATGCTAGATCAGAACTCCAAGGGATATTAGATCACAGCTAAATAAATGCTAGAAATGGAACTCCTAAACCTCATATGGGAAGGGAATCTCTCTCAGTCTGTAATGGCTGCTTCTGTGTTGATTGACTGTGACTCCAGTTTGAACTCTTGATGTAGACAAGTGCAAATCATGGGGTTATTTTTTTTCTGCTTATTGCCATTGTTAAAGTAATACAACAGGCCAAAAATCTTGCCATTGATTGTACAAATACACTGCCAAAGAGTGCTAAAAGCAATTCAACTTCTGATGTAGGGAAAGCATAGCATATGAATCTGGACGCCAGAAGGCCTACTGAATAATGCCGGCTGGATATGGTTTTTCACTGCATTTTTTTTCTTCTCTTACTGTCCATGAGAAGCTGGATCATATGCAGATGTTTGGTCCTCCATGGCAGAGGATTCAGGTTTCAACTTTTGTTAATGAAAATGGGCCAACTGGATAGCAGAAATCAAGTTAGCAAATAACCAAAAGCACATGGTTCATCCACATGTCTGTGACTCAGATAACACTCTAACCCATGTGGATATTACTTATATTTATCAAGCTGATGAGTTTGGAGCACAGGGAAGAAGCCTGCCTATGATGGCCAGCATATTTAGTCTCTTTAAGGTCAGTATCATTTTAAAAGTTTTGTCCTATTCTCACCAGAAGTTTCTAACATGGCCAAGCTTTGTTTTAATATCTTTGGGTCAGTCATGAGCTCCTGGGAGCCATTTTCCATTTGTACTGGTGGGCAGGATACCAATCCATCTTTTTTCACTTCCTTCTAGACCACACTAACAAATTTAGATGGTTCCCCTTAGCACTTCAGCTAAAGGCAGAAGAAGTTTTATGGGGAATAAAAAGAGAGAAGGAACATGAGGGTAATTTTCTGTAACTGGATGGAAGCAGACTGCTGGACTTGACAAAACATATTCAGCAGCGCAGTGTGCGAGGACGCAGCACCAGGCTCTCCTTGTTTATGTAACAAAACGAGAAAGCCTAAAAAGTGTCTGAGTCCATGGGAGTTTTTCCCTGGCTTTGAGTCAGACAGCTCGAGATCACAAGTTTTGCTGCTGATGCAAAGTAGTCTGTTCTCTGTTTCTTACTTCATAAGCCTGGTAATTACTAGGTCTTAAACATAACCCACCAGATTCACCAGATCCACTAAGTCCCCAGGTTCCCCCTATTAGCTTCCTCTGAATTACTCCATAGTCAAGCCCATGTATTTAAATCTGTCAACACTTTTTGATTTATTTTAGGGTTGCAAAGACCCCATCCCCCATTGTAAATATTCTGACACCTGCTGTTGCTTCTTTTACTCCATAGTTTCCTCACAAGCACAACCATAAAACTGCCTTTAGTTCAGCATTCACAGCATTCATTTCCCACTTCACACAAATGTCAGAAGGTATGACACTGATCTTGCCAGTGATTCATAAGCATGAAATTCAGGGTTTTTCTTTAGTTGTCACCCTGGTCTGGCTGAGCATTAGGCTTGTATCTGTGTGTATATCCAGTGCATCCAAGCCAGTAACCCCTTGGATGGTCCACATACTTCCCAGCTAGTTTTCTGCCTAGAAGAGATAAGGACCTGGTCTCACACAATAGATCAACCTTCAAATGGGTGACTGACTGAACTCTGCACGACTTTCAGAAATGTTTGGTTGACTGACACAAGATTTGTCCAGATAGAAATGTTGGGCAAATTACCCAGTAGGTCCTGCTGTGTCACTCCAAATTTTATGCTTTAATGTACTGAAAAACATCTTGGTTGTAGTCTCACAAAGATTCCCAGACAATCCCTGCTACATAATTGATCAAATAGTGTATAGATAGCTAATTATAAACAGTTAATAGGATATTTAGATGTTTTTACGTAGTTTAGATAATCTACAGGAAGTAATTATGTATGACCTGGACTGGTAATGCAGGACCATGACCAGCTGGGTTATGACAAATGAACAGAAAAGTGATTTCTGAAACTCACCTCATCAAGCATCATTGCAAGGATGCTAGCAACTGAGACTCCTTTTGACACCAAACAATGACGAAGAATTTTGTCCAAGAGACCTAATTCCCTGTGCAAGCATTATTTTTTGATAGGAACTTTGCTGTACCAGCATCAGAGTCTTCAGGTGTCTGCAAGTGCATGGAAACTGGTCTGGTTTTGTCACCTTTGTTGGAAAATATTTTGATCCTATACTTACTAAGTTAAATTTCCTGTTGTAGGATTAAAAAAAAAAATTTTGGTTATTCAGTTTCAGCATAGCAACCCATAAGAGGACATTGGGATTCTTAATCATAAAAGAACATTACTTTAAATGGCCAGAGACCAAATCTTGTGGCAAAAATAGGTTTGTCCAATCCCTTGAGTTCAGTTCCACTTGCCAATACACCCTATCAGTTTGCATTAAAAAATTGATGCTCCTTTCATTGCCTCTCTTTTTTTTTTTTTTTGTCAGCAAAAATATTTTAAAGTGACTTCAGTGGGTTTCCTAAAGTCTACAAGTAATCAAGTAATCCATCGCTGCCATCTCTGCTTAAGCAATATTACACAGGTCAAAGACCAGGCTACAGTCTCCAACATGTCTTCCTGACACATTCAATGGCCCCTGTGGGAAATGTATAACTATAGCATTAATAATGCTCAGCAAACAGATTTTTTGCCCAAAAGTGCAGCTTTTCTGCAGAATCATGAAATAAATTCACAGGGGAACAGAACAACAGCCAGGAAACAGAATCTGGGAAAAGATAAGAAATGGTCGTATATCCTGCTGAATAATTTCAGAGCACAAAGGCATCTCTGGAAACTAGTGCACGTTACAGGATATTGTTATACATCCTTCAGTACTATGAAGGATAATGAAAATGCAAAATCTGGAAAATTGAATGCACCCTGCTCTGTTCTCTGGCCTGCCTTCACAAATTTGTTCTCCATAGTTTGCACGATCTTACTTCCATGATCAATACATGGCTTTTTATAACATTGAAGATTTATAGCACAGTAGAACATATTCCTAGGAAATTTCTTTAAAAGTGTACTGAGAAGAATTATGCGAACAGGACAAGCCAGCAAGTAATGTACCTGAATTTTCTTTAGATTTTGGAAAGTTGGCAGTGTTCAGCACCCCAATTGAGTTCCAGTTACAGAAAAGGTCTCTATTGTATATTTTAGTCTAGAAAGAGTTTTTGTTGAAGTGAAAATTTTCTAAAAAGTGCTATAAAATAAGTTGAAAGGCCTCATAAGTAATCCAAGGAAAGAAATCTGCATCTCATCTTTCTGTTATTCCTACATACACCACAGAGTAAAGAATGCTTCAACACAAACAAGAGCCCAGAGAGAAAAAGCAATGCAAATTACTTTATAAGGAGTAAATGTAATGGAAATGTAAGGGCCTCACTAACTCGTAGAGAATGAAGTAGTAATAATTTCAATCCTTTACAACTTAATTAAAGAGCAAACATGTTACTAAATTGCTAAATGAAAAGAGAAATGAAGTAAAAGAAATGTAATAGCATATGATAAATACAATAACTTTTTTCCTTATTCGAGCTCCATAGAATTGAAAGTAACAACATAAAAACTATGTAAGTAAACATAATTAATGAAAATTAAGAAAATCTTCTGCAGATGTCAGTGATTTTTGTGGGGAAGAAACTGTTTATAAAAGAAAAAGTAATTTTGTAGGAATCAAAAATAATAAGATGAAACACTTAGCAAATATTTTGTATTTTAAAAAATAACTTCTTAAAGATTTCAAATTGACACCTTTATGATTTAAGAAACCAAACACTATTAAATTAGACCATCACACAGAGTATGTCTGTGTGTTAAGTAAATTAAATATTTGCTTAACATTTAACAGACTCACATAATCCTCTCTACTTGAATTGAGATGCTTGGCAAATAATATCAAACCAAACAAACAAATCAAAAAATTCTTCGCTGTTTAACCAGTTTTGTTTTATGCCAAATCTATTTCCCAAATTTTAAGAGCATGTCTTACTATCAAGATTCCACTAATCTCTAACAAGGTCTACAGTAATTTTTGTTGATCAAAGATATATGTAATTTATAGCCTGAAAGTGCTCTGAGTAAGATTTATTAGTATAACACAGATCCCGTGTCCAAGACAGTGAATGTGAAACGTGTGTAACCTCCGTGTGGTATGTAGAAATCCATCCCCATTCAGATAACTTGTGTCAAGGTAAGAAGGAAAAGGGGAAATGGTGAAAGTTCCAACAGGATGGGTGGCTGGTGCCTCAAAATATTGGTGCCATGTAAAAACTTGGTCAGAAAGATTAGGCAAGGAAAGGGATGTAATCAACAAAGGACACAAAAGGTAATAATATCCTATGCAGTAAAAAAGCTGCAAAGAGTCAGGCTACTCAATGGAATATCAGGTGATACTGAGACTGGTCAAGTGTTTTATGCCCTCACCTGTCAGTTCTCATCAAGTCATTATGTAGGGATCTCTCAGGCAGCAAACACCTTTAGCACCATTGGCAAACAGGAAACTAAACCAGGGAGAAGAAATGTCAGGGCATATTTAAGAAAGTTAGGAGCTGGCTGGGCCCAATGTAGATCATAAAAGCAGACTTTGACAAATGAGTCACATAAACCACAAGTTGCTAGCATTTATCTTTGAACCCAAATAAGATAACAAATCTTTTAAAAGTGAGAAATTAAGGAATAAAGGACTAATGGGCCAGCTGCTTTAACACCAAATTTCAGAAAAACTGCAAAAGCAAACAAGGAATTATATTGCTACCAAAGTCAACTTGTCAAGAATAACTTAATTTTTTTTCTTACAAAAATTTTAAAAAACTTTGTGGGTAGGTAATACGCAAAAGGAGACAACTGCCTTAGCTGACACCCCCAAAAGCAGAAAGGGGAAGAATATATCTGTTCCAAACTTTGGTAGTACTAATATTTTCTTTAATGATACACTGTAAATTTGTGGATTATCATAGAAGGGTTTGGTTGGAAGGGTCATTAAAGATCACCCAGTCTCAAACTCCCTCACATGGGCAGGAACACTTTCACTTCTCTGGGCAACAACAGACAGAACAAGAGGACACAGTCTCAAGCTGCGCCGAGGGAGATACAGGCTGGATTTAAGGAGGAAGTTTTTCACGGAAAGAGTGGTTAAACACTGGAACCATCTGCCCAGGGAGGTGGTGGAGTCACCATCACTGGATGTGTTTAAAAAAAGACTGGGTGTGGCACTCGGTGCCATGATCTAGTTGAGGTGTTAGAACATGGGTTGGACTCGATGATCTTGAACGTCTCTTCCAACCAAGAAATTCTGTGATTCTGTGATTCTGTGATTCACTAGACCAGGTTGCTCAGAATCCAAACCAGCCTGGGCTTGAGCACTGCCAGGCATGAGGCATCCTCAGCTTCTTTGGGCAGCCTGTTCCACTGCCTCACTACCCTCACAATTAAGAATGTCTTCCTAACATCTAATCCAAATCTACCCTCTTTCAGTCTGAACCCATTCCCCCTTGTCCTGTCACTACATGCCTTTTAAAAAGTCTCTCTCCATCTTTCCTGTAGAC
This sequence comes from Alaudala cheleensis, assembly GCA_013398995.1. Lineage (NCBI taxonomy): Eukaryota > Metazoa > Chordata > Aves > Passeriformes > Alaudidae > Alaudala > Alaudala cheleensis. The sequence continues at coordinate 318,299 of VWYE01000996.1, forward strand.
TCCCTTCAGGTTATCAAAAGCTGAAATTCGGTCACACCAAAGCCTTCATACACATTGGAATCACATCTTCACATATTCAGGCACACTGAGAGACAGAATTACCTTGTCAAGTGAAATATGTGTTGTGAAAAAGCTAATATTTAACTCTGAACAACCAGAAGTGAAGTCCTGCAATTGATAGGATAATCAGATGCAGAATTATAGAAAACTCCTCATGAGTCTGTGAACAGGCAAATGCTTCACATGTTTAAAATAGAAAGTCTTACCGCATGAATCAGTGACACTTAGGTCTCAAATGGTGTACATTTCCTCCCTTGTAGCACAAAATCTCTTAAAAGAAGTGACACAAATCATCAACAATCTAGAAAATACAGCCTTTGAGATAAGATCTGAAAAAGCAGTGAGGATAAATTCGATTTTAAAAAAATCAGGAGGAAGAGAAAAATGAGACTTAAAATAAGAAATATATTTGAAAATACAAAAGGTCAGAAAAAAATTAAGCAAAGAAATTTGGAATGAACATTGATAGAAGTGATCTAGCAATTAGAGAATGAATGAATGAATGAATGAATGAATGAATGAATGAATGAATGAACTAGCAGATTATTCAAGTGTCTGGCCATTTCCCAGACATCTGTCAGAAATAACAGAAGGACTAATCTGGCACCCTGGATAAGTGTGGCACAGTGGGGAATGAATGTGCTTACTTTCTACAAGTAACTGAATCTATTGCTCAAAACCTTAAAACCCAGTCTTCAAAGGGTGAGGTGTAGAATAGTCTTAATTAGGTGTTTTTTCCTTGAAGGGAACAACAGCAGAACAATCCAAAATCTAGAGACTGGAAATATCTATCTGAGAACATCACAGCACTTAACATCACTGTTTGACAACCCCACTCTGTTGAAAGGAGAAAAGGGGGTGAAATGTGGGAACAACAATTCTTGGCTCTGAAATTTTGCTGCTCCCCTTTTCTCTAAAGGCAGAAGCTATTAATGCAAGAGAGCTAAAGTGTACCAAGAGCTGCTCACAGAATATAAGAAATAAACACACTTTTCACCAAATCATGTAAGCCAACTTCACTAGCTGCTTCATGTCATACTGATCATTAAAAGCAGCATTGAGACCTCAATGCTGAATTTTATTACTCATTCACTATCCAGATTAATGAAGTCTGAAAACTTTAAACATTTTTTATTTACAGAAGGGGAGTAGAGTAAATAACTGACCTGCAATCCTTCAATGTGGTGAGCACCTGTTGAATGCTTTTTATTCCAGTTTGAGGTTGGCAAAGTGACACTGTTCACATTTTTAAGTTCTGGACACTTCAAAGGAAACAAATTTGCTGTTGTTGGCCTTTATGATTCTTCTGCTTGTCACAACATTTTCTTACCATATTTTCCATCCATTTTGCTCAGCCACAGACCAAGAACCAAGGGATTATGCATAGGAAAGCAACAAACAACACATGCTATTTGGCTTCTCCACAGTCTACATCTGTTGTCTAATTCCCAAAGAGAATTAAAATCCAAAGAAGGAGGGAAAATAAAAAGGATAAAAAAAAAAAAAGAAAAAAAATAGACTGCGGGGAAAGTAGTGGATGAAACTATGAGCCTGGTTACCTGCATGACAAATTCAAATTCTGGAGTACCAGTTGTTAAATTTTTGTTTGGAGTATAAACAGCTCAAGAGGGTGTTAAGAATTAATGTAATTAGTATAATTTCAAGAAGAAATAAATAAGCAAATATTTGCTTCAGTCCATTCCTTTTCTTTATGTCTTGCAATATTTTGCACTAATAAAATGATTCCTCTGTTTGTCCTTGTGCCAAGGAACTGTTAGAGTTTCTAAGCACAGGTTAGAGTTTTTAAGAATAGGCAGATGATTGTGGTTTCACTGAAGACCAAATAATCACTATGTTTTTTAAATGGCAATTGTGCATAAAACATTTCTTCCTCACATGCCTTTGAATTTCAATTTTTTGTGACACCAAGATTTCTATCTGGGTGGAGACTATTTGGCACATCCAAATGAAAGTAAATCAAGTAAAAATAAATAATTTGGTAGATGAACAACTCTGACTTGATCAGACATGAATGTTGGAAAATATCTTCTGTGTCTGGGCATGTGAAGCCTATCAACATACCTCAAAGAACAACTGAATGTTATACTGGGGATCATTTCATCTCTCAATCACACTCTAAGTATTTGTAGAAGTCACTTGTTTTTTCTGAGCAACTTCAGAGATGGAATAAAAAATATATCGTCAAATCTAAGTTTTGGGAGGGCATCCCAGCTCCTTCAGCAACAGCTTTTTTCTGTCAGTCATTTGTGTGTGGCTCTAGGAGGACTTAAGCAAATGAAGCTATGCCAGCATTGACCCTTTACATTTCCTGCAGTATAACTGATAACAATTTTCCCATTGAAATTTTTCCTGCATTAGTTGGTTTCCAGACAGTGGGAAGAAGAGGAAGGGGAAAAAAAATTATGAACTTGAAAAAATTCTGATTTCTTGCCAAATTTCAGAATCTCCTTTTCCTCTCATAGTAGTCTATCCATTGATTTGAGGTTATCACACTTGATGTTTAGTATTGGAAGTTCAAGACTGGCTCTTCACTAGGAAGTGAAAACTGTAGATGCCAATGGTGTGAATGCCTTTCACAGATGCCCCACTTTGAAAAAAACCTTATTTTTTTTCTTCCCTCTATGAAAGAGAGGAGACAAGAACAGAGAGATATTTTAAATTTACATAGTGCAGAGAGATATTTTAAAATTACATAGAAAGAAATTGCATACAATTTTAAATTATGCAAATGAATGTGTGTATTTGTGAGGATAATGATCCACTTCAAAACAAAACAGTCAGAGCTGTGATTTGTGCTAATTGTGTGCATGATGATTTCTTTTTCCTCTCCATTTTTGACCCAAATCCAGAAGAGACATGCTACTTACAGACCTATGGTTGTTGTGCAAACATAATTTACATGTTTTCACCAGGAATCCTTTTTCTTTAAAAAAAGTTTGTCTTTGATTTATGCTTGTTTGTGTTTGAAACTCCCTCGTTAGATCTAGCAGGAATACACAAACTTTACTAATGTGTGGTTGCAGGTATAAATGACCTAGCCCAAGGCTTGTACAGGGCATTGGAATGAATCCAAGTGGCTTTGGAAAGCCCCTCAATAAACTGACTTTAACAGTCACTACCATGGGCTCCCTTGATGAACATATCTTCTGTCACAAATTCTACAGAAAATCACTTAATCTCTTTAGAGTAATGCCCGGTAAGAAAGAGAAATTCAGAATCTGACTCATCATTAATAAGACTTCTTGGGAAAAAACTTGATCATGCCAATTGACTGGTAAGGAATTCAGCAGAATTTTGTAGTACTTAGGTCTAACAATAGCTTCTTGCTTTCAGTTTTAGATTTTGTGAATATCGTTGTCATTTTTCAGAATATTTTTATGTGAACATATCTTTCAAAACATGTGTCTACCTAACTTGAAAATTGGGCTACGAAAACAGTCTTGATTGTGAAGTCTCAAAAGCATTTCTAAGTCTTCCAAAGCTACAGGAATAAACTGTAGAATGCATTAGTCCAATATTTTACTTTGCCAAAATTAAACAGGTGCTGAGTATCAACAGTCCAATTTCTGTTTAAGTTTACAAGTTATGGTTTTCAAAAATCCTGTTTTGGCAATGACAATTTTTTTCCTGATGTTTACTGTTTGAAAGAATTAAATTCCTAATCAACAGCCTGGAGACACTACTTTAACTGTGGACTCATCTCCCTTTGAATGTCAGAATAACTTTATTTAATCTGATGATATTTTTTTCCTGATATTCTTTGAATCTGACTGGGATCTGTATGAGATTCTATGACCTCTAATGGAGGAAGGAAAAATCCTTGCTGCTTTGAACAGTAGACCAAGCTGCACTTTTAGACAAATCATCAGACTCTGTTTGGGCAGAATTAATTCAAATCAGAACAAGAAAGAACTTTGTGATGATCACTCATACCTTGTTTCTTTCCTGGTTTATGCAAGGAGATTAAATGAGCTTGGCCTGCTTTGCTTAGATTAATGAGAAAAGGTTCTTCCTGCAGACTGACTGAGGAGCAAACACCAAAGTGGACAGGCACTGTTGGAGCTATGGAGCAATGTTAATACACCATCACATGGGGATGAACTGGACACCTATTTTGGCTGGAGATTTGGAACTTGCAAGTTTAATTTAAATACCTCTACTTCTTTCATGGAAGAACTGAGTAAAAGGTTTCCTAGTGAACAGGTACAGCAACATCTTTCCAGCATAGGGACAAGAAATCTAACTGGATATAAAACTTAATATGTATGTGAAAGGATATTTTTCCTCTGTCTATGGCTACAGGAGTGACTAGATTTTATCACCTTCCACAATCCTTTCCAGCTTGATTTTCTACTTTATTTCTATGGTAGTAAAAATAAAGCTGTAAAAGAAAATCAGTAGTGTAATCAGGTACACTTCTTCTTTTTTTCATTCCTTTCTAAAAAATTTATCAGTGGCTCATTGAAGTGATATGGCACTTAGCAGTTTTATTTGAGCCATTGATACTGTTCCACAATTTTTGGAACCAATATTCTATGATAGAATAAAGTGGTGACTTTTCCTTGATGTTGTAGTTTCTACTTCAGTAGACTCTTCTCAGTTTTAAGGGTGATGATCCACATGGACATAACTATTTGGCTATGACATTGTATGTGTTTTCAGGTTTCTGCAGATGAGGTCAAAGCCAACATGAACACTTAAATTAACTTTGGAGGGACTGTCTAATTTTTAATTGGAGAAATTTGGAAGGAAGTCTTCTTTCTTTAAACGCTGTAACTGAACTGCAGCACAAATGAATATAAATCAAAACTCACATATTGATATGAGAGTTTAATTAGAAATGGAAGTTGACACTGTAAGAGAATTAGGTCCATCTAAGCACAATTAAAAGTTTCCTGTGAGGATATAAACTTTGTGCACTACTTGTGGCCATGAAGAAAGGAAAGGATGCAAAGTAAATTATATACTATTCATTTTTCCCTTAGCAAGGTCCTGATATTTTAATCAAAAAACATATTTTAAGACATAATAATTGCCTGAGTCACAATATATGTGATAAAATTCCTCGGAGACATTAATCTGTATTATTAATTTAATTTACCAAGCTCACATATCAGCATCATTTTATTGCACTTTAAAAAAACAAAAGAATAAATCAAATAAGGCAAACAGTTGCTTTTATATGTCAACAAGTTTATTTTCTATGCTACACAAAAACTGGAAATCTCTATGGCATGATTTGCCAAAGGGAAGATTCCATTGTTTGTCAGTAGAAGGTAGGAACTACTTATAGAATTTTCAAGAAAAAAAACTGTTCAGCTTTGGGCTAATGGAAAACTGATCTTCTATATATACATAAAATGGTTGTTGTGGTGACTTTTTAACTGGAATAGAAGTGAAATTAAACAAACTAAAGTACCCTATTAAACACTTTGTAACACATGGACACTGTTCAAGAGACACAGAAAAACTACTGGTGTATTTTCCAAGCTCTGACTCATATAAATTTGGACATAGTCAAATTTATTTCTGGCAAGAATAAAATGCTTTACATAAGGGGAAAAAGAGAAAGACCAGAACTTGAAGAAGATGGAGATTTAAGGAGATTATCTCCTGTAAGCAAAATAACCACCAATCTCTATGGATGTGTATATTTGTATGCTTCTGCTTAACTAAGCAAGATTCCACTTTCATTATGACTAGAATTATACAGAAGTGTGCCTATAAAACTTGAAAATTGAACAACCTGTCTTCTAATGTTAGGTCTCAGATGAGAAAAAAGACCACATATATACTTCCTCCCATTTAATTTTGCTCTTTTCAGATGCCAAGTTTTTGATTGATCCTGTTTCTTTCTCAGAAAGTGAAGAAAAGGCATTCTCATGGGCAGAAGACAATAGTACAGTTTCATTTGCTGCATGACTGCATCAATTTTTAACCTGTGGCAAACAGTACTACAGATAGATCACTTCCTGGATTGGGTTGGTTTTGCAGAAGAAAAATCCATAATACCAAAGGAGAAGGAGGAGAAGAGGGAAAAGAAGGAGAGAAGAAGGAGAAGAAGGAGGAGGAATGAAGAAGAAGGAGAAGAAGGAGAAGAAGAAGGATGAGAAGAAAATAATATTTCATGAAAAGCACTTGATGATTGGGAAATATTGCCAATGCTGTCCCAGAACAATGAAGAACACAACGAAGAAACCATTTAAAAGATCAACAACTTTTCAACAGAATCCTTATGGTTCAATGTGGCAGCAAACAAACTTGGCTACTCTTTTAGGGTTTGGAGCTAATTTGTTAGGACAATCTCAGAGAATGTTGTATCATGTCCAATTGTTTTCAATCCTGTCCCTCACTGTCATCAGAGACTCTCAAGCAGAGAAATGAAATTACTTCCCAATTATTTTTTCCTCTTCATGATAATGTGCCTGAAGTTACTTCATGTCCAGAAACAAGGTCAGCTGGAGTGACTAAGGAAATTTACTTATGATTAAGTTTTCCAGTAGCCATTGGCTTTTATTTAAATCAAACATATAAGTTCACACATGCCATTTCTGTAAGCTTCTCAGAGGCTGTTGTTTGCTTTGTGGCTAACAAGCACTGAACATTTCTCAGACCCCAGTTTTGCACAGTACTTGAGAAGAAACTATATAATATGGTTTGGCTTTTTCTTCCCCATCAAACATGCTGACTTCTATATCTATTGGCCAAGAATCTTCAGAAATCTAGAAATCACAATAATCATAGAATCATAGAATATCCCATGTTGGAAGGGACCCATAGGAATACTTATGTCTGGCTCCCTGCTACTCACAGGACCCCCTAGAACTAAAACATTTTTAGGGCCTTTAAAGGTGACTAAGTGCATCATTCAGATACAGCTTGAACTCTGACAGGATTTGTACCATTGCCACTTGCCTGAGGAGGATGTTTCATGGACTGACTACCTTCTCAGTGAAGAATACTTTCCTTATATTTAATCTGAACTTCCCCTACACAGTTTCATTCCATTTTCTTGTGTCCTCTTCCTGGTCACCAGAGAGAGGAGATCAGTACCTCCCCACACGTTTTCTTATAGTTCTGAAAAAGAAGATAGAACAGTATATTGAGTGACTTTGTAGGTTTATTCCTCACTGTGGTGATTAGCCATGGAACAATCACTCTTCATCTTATAAAGGTGACTGGAGAACCTGAATGATGGTTTCAAGCAACAACATAATGTCCCCAAATGTAACAGATAGTGTAACTAGAGAGAGCACAAAATAAGTCTAAATTTTAAGGCTGAATCTGAGAGCAGAGACAGGATGTGTGCTTACTATGAAATTCATAACTAGAATTGAGCAGCAGTCATATTGAAAAGAAATTTCCTCTTTTCAGGCCAGTTCATTGTCTATTAATTTAGGGGTTTTAAAAATAAATCAAAGGATGGTTATAGATGTACAGAAAAAACTCACATTGTCATTTTTGGCTTTTTTTTAATTTAATCTGAACCCTTCCCAAACTGAGATCAATGAAGCAGAGAGATGTGGTTTGCTGTGGTCCATCTCATTATGCAAGCAGCACTGATTAGGAAAAGAAGGGCCTGAGTGAAGGACAGAATAGTTTATTTAGGTGGGAAGACAGTTAGTGACACATATTGTCTGAAGGGTTATGCATTGAAAATTACTGAGTGTGTCCAGATGATTCTTGTCCATCAGGGAATCTGCTGTAACCTTGGGGAACCCTACATGGGGGTCTGGGGTGTCCGTCAGAGGATGTACACACCCAGGAAGGCAAGGGAGCCTTTGGGGAACAGGGACAACCAAGGTCCAGCAAAACTCTGCTCAACTTCTTGGTGAGCACTGCAGGTCTGGTCCAGACATTTTTTTCTATATAATGTTCTCCATATGGAGTTCCATTAAAAGCTTTCGGGTATGATAAATCCGATAAGCATGGCATGCAGATGGAGGGCTGTTTTTATTTATTTTGCTAGCAAAAGAGATTCAAATAAAATTATTTCAGAAATATGTTCAGAATTAAATATATCCTTCAGCTATTTAGCTTATTGGATGTGAAGATCCAAACATTCATCTGAGAGACTAAGATCTTGAATTAATTTTTCAATTTTACTTCAGATATTATTCATATGAAATCCTAACTCTCAGCTTTTCCTGAAACTGAAAATGTAGTCAGGATCAAGGATCATTACAATAAAGCAGAAGACACCAACATTAAAAATTAGATATTAACACACCCAAAGTTCACACAGAAACTGGCCATTTTTGTACACTGCAAAACAAAAAGCTTTTAAACTTAATTTCTGCAGAAATTTTGCAATCAGGTCTGTACTGTTTTGTGGAGCTAAAGGAGGAAATGAAGTAAGTATGTGCAAGGCAGACATAGGAGCACTATATAAGGGACACATTGCTCTGGGAAAAAGTTGATGTCCATTACCTTGTCTGAGACAAGGAGTGGCAACCACCTGAGAAAGGCAGATCCAAAGGCAAATGCTTCCTTCCCCCTGTACATACATGATGAAATGATATCACATTATACAATTAAGCCCTAAAATATAGAGGAGGTAGGAGAAAAGTGACAGCCAGGCCCATCATATTAGAGGTGCTTGGCACTGAGAGGTAACATGCATCTCTTCATGGAAGCTATGAAAACTCAACTTTGTCATTTTGCCATCTTCAACATTTTTTTTCTGTGGTAAGCACTGGTCCTGCTTAGAGAAAGACTTAAATCCTTCATAGGAGATGCAGTAATTCAATACTTCAGATTCTGGTTTGTGTCCTAAAGTATGGCTTGTCCAGCCTTTCAGATAAAGATATAGTTCCTAGAAAGATTCCTTCTTGTGCCACCTCCACTATTTAATCTTTTTTTAAAGCTGTCATTGCCAGCTGTGGCTTCATGTTTTTATTTTTTTTAGTCATTTCACTTTGCTGGTTTTTTTCTCCTTGGAAAGTTGTTTAGTTTTTTGATCTCTTACAAAATGCCGTACACTTAGTTTTATTGCACCTCTGAGGGATGTCTTTCTCTTTACTATAAGAGACTTTTCTGAAGTATTTTCCTCCTGAATAACAGCATAATGATATTATTTTCTCTCATGTGCTATTTAGTTTGGAACTCTCTGTTTTGCTTTCTATAACAGACCATGTGCTAAAAATCTGAACATGTAGTAAAACCTTTAGTAGGAGCACTATATCCCTAACTATTGCTTCTTTTCCTGCTCCTCATTTGTAATAGTATCTGCTTTTAGTAAGTTCTTCTGCTCTAGTCTTGACATTACCTCTTAATTCCACTCTTCTTATTTATAGATTTGTCCTGATTATGAAAAATAAACTAATAGCCTCTTAGATGGAGTCTGATCAATTTGCTTTATCCCTACCATAGCATCTGCCCAGCCTCTTGGCCTGTTTCAAAAACAAACTAACAGGATTGGGCAAATCCTCTTTTATCAGCAGTTAAGTTTCTCTGAACACATTTGATTGAGACTATGAGCACTCTCAGGCAGTTTTAGGGCCTAAAAGGTGCTGAGGACTTGGTAACCAGCAGTAACCACCTCACACAGACCTTTGTTCCAAACAATTTGTAAGCTTTTAGTAAATAAATTACGTCTCTTGAAGTGATCTGAATAGAGCTGAGCCAAGTAGATGAAGAATCATCATTGTCTGAAAATATTTTTTCTTCTTATGACACAAAACTAATGACAGATGAAGCATTCTTAAGATCATAAAGTTGTTTTAAAGTCCTGCAATTTATAGTGAGTTGTTTGATTTACCAGTAAAGGACTGTTATCCCATGAATACTGGATTTAATCAACTACTTAACTGAATTATTCTGCCAGAAATGTGCTCGTTAATGACGCTATTTTCTCCTGATTTTCTACTGGCTGCTGGATTTGCTTTAACGGCACGTAGAATCTGTGTCCTGTTAAAATACTTTCCTGCAGTTAAAATGCTTGTGTGACACAATTGTCTGTGTTTGCATTTTAACTTTCCACAATTGTACGGTTTCCATGCACACAGATGAAATACTAGTGACCCTGTTTTAACCCTGGATGAACTACCCACAATGCACTCTGTGAATTAAACCCTTTCTTCCTAACAAAACAAAGCAGTTTGTAACAGGACAATGGACAGAGTTAAAAAACAATCAGAAATGGAAGATAAGAGCAAAAGCAAACCTATACCTTCAATAAGTGTTTTTGCAACATCTCTTAAAAATCTATATAAATATATTTTTATATAAACCTAGGCCAGGATTATTATGAAAGATATCTTCTGATGATGGGCTAAAATTCTAAGTTTTATTGATGAACTTACCTTTGCAAATTGGAAATTGCCTCTCCCATCCATAACCCTAACACCAGCACCCTGTTATGACTGAGTAAACCTATTCAGATTCCAGCTGGGCAGTCTTGGCTTTCCATGGATATCATTGCCTAGTTTGCACGAGTAGTTTTGTCAGGAGCCAATCCACCTGATCCACTGCAGAGGTAATCCTAACCATAAACTCACAACTCTGCAATGTGAACCATGCTGTGATGAAAGAGTAGAGAGTTTAGAAACTTAAAAGTGTATATATGCCTTTTGTGAAACAAAGACCAAGAGATTGTTCATCAGCTTCAAATTATACAGGTATAATTCAAGCTACCTGTTCCTATGGAGAAGTATTTCTGTAAAGCCTGATTATTTTCAACTTGTCCAGTCTGAATTCCCATGGACATGTCAGTCACTCACTACACTGAAGTGCACAAGCCTCATTTAGGTTTCTATTTCTCTGCTTCCCACTGACCCTAACAAAATAGTAGTTGGTGGTAACAAGTAATGAGTAAAATAAAAATCTGTCTTGATTTGTGATTTGACCCTAAGTTTTGCAAAACCATACCAAAAATATGAGGTTTTTAATATATTAACACATCTTCCAGATTGAATTGAATTCAGACTCTGTGGTCCCAGAATCTTGGTTCATGTACATATTTTGTAAAATTTAGTGAAGGTTGTAACAATGTTCCCCTGAGGTTGTTTTTCCATTCAGTCAGAGATACCAAAAATAAATACCTGAAGATTCATCCCAGTACTTTATAGAACTGAAAACCTCATTAGAAACTGAGATAAGACTTTCCTTAACTGCAGACAACTAGGAAGAGATTGTAAAACTCCTTCAGCCACCTTCTGGCCTGTGATGATTCACATGGCTGAAGTAGAGACACTCCTTTTTTATACCATTCCTCATGTAGCTCACACTTCTGCTAGTTGTCCAGATGGAAAGGGTGAGGCTAGAATTTTTCTCAGGAAGAAAATAAATATTTGGTACTGAAAATAGAATAATGCAAAAAATTGGCAATAAAGTGTAGACTGGATTTCAGTGAGTGTAGAAATAAAATAGGTTGTTAAAACTTCATTCTCAGACAAACAAAACCTAGACATTTTTACAGTTTGATACAATAGCAGCAATTTATTTTATTTCAAACAATAACTTGTCATTAGCAAATCATCTGTTCTTGACAGAAAACTGGCAAATTGTATATTACACAATGTACTTAAAAAATCTGTGCACAAGGTTCCAGAGAATAAAAGCAATATTGCCTATAAAATCGAGTATTGAAAAAACAGCATCTCTGCTATTAATTGTAGGTTTCAGTGTGAGATGATTAAAAACAAATGGGTTTGGAGAAGCAGTTCTTTGAATGGAGACATCAAGTCTGTGTTTGAATTCTGTAATGTTTACTCCAAATGTCAGAAACTCACTACATCTTTAAAATGAGGTTGTGTTGTTACCGAGTTTAATTTGGATTGAATATTTATTCTAAAATGTTTATCTAACCATTAAATATTAAAAGTAAGGCAAAAGGTACAATAGCTCCATCTCATATCTCTTCCCAGTGTCCCAGTTTGTGACTATACCCTGGGTCATTATGGCACAGATTTTATACTGACTTTATATCAATTTATTTTATATTACTTACCTTTATATGAAAATATGTATTTATCTTTATTTTACACATATCGGTGTATCATTTTACTCTGTGAAAATTAACAAATGTATTGTTAATAGTGCTGTCAATGGAGGAGGGCCTGCAGGGTTGTCCTTGTGAACAGAGAACAGGGGATGCCCATGCTGTACAAAGGCAGCTCTAAGAGACCCACCAGGACAAGACAAGACAGAGCCCATCAGACAAGTTTGTTGTGCCCCAGGAAAAACATATTTAAGAATGGGAAAAATATGAGAAAGAGAGGGCAAGGGAAGATGAAGAGAACTAGTAAACAGGGAGAGAAGAACAGAATCAGAGTGGTACAACAGAGGCAGCAGGAAAATGAGATGCTCCATGGCAGAGCAGATGGCAGCCCCTGAGAGTCCCAGAGGAAGTGAGACAGAAGGAAGAAGTATTGAACAGAAGCCTCCACCTGCAGAACATAGCTTGCATCCTTCATCACTTTTGTCTGGCTGAAGGCACTACTGAATGCAACCTGTGGTGACAGCAAAGCAGGGAGGAGTGGTGTCTGAAGGAGAGCAGAACCTGGGAAAAGAGGAGTGTGTTTTGCCTAAGTGTTCCAAAGTTAGTGTCTTTTTTATTTGTTTCCCATACCCAAATTAGCAACTAAATATTTATATTAATTGGCAATAAATCAAGTTAATTTCCCCAAGCTGAGTCTCTTTTGCCCCTGACAGTAATTGGTATTTAATTGTCCTGTCTTCATCTCAATTCACAAGCTGAACAGCTCCTGTCTTTCCAATCCTCTCCCCTACTCAAATGCAAGAGCAAACTTCTGGTTGGGTGCTGGGCTAGCAGATGGTTGCAAGCCACCACAGCTGTTTAACCAGCCAGAGGATAGCTCAAGTCCAAGTAGGACAATAAAAAATGCTAGCTGGAAGGGGTTTATGGGATGCCCATCTAGCACTGGCAGACTTACAGCCCTGTTGTTAATGGCTGCACAATACAGAGGGAGCAAATTGGGAAAGCAATTTGTCCATAGATATTCCCAGGAGTTGAAGAGGTCACGAGAGTTGGAAGTATTCAGGTTCATAGAGTCACAGGTTTAAAGCTAAATTGTGAGGATACACAGGAGAGATGGTAAAGCTCCAAGGGTAGTTCATGGAGTAAAAATCCCAAGATACGTGTGGGAAACAAACTACCAATCCTCCTTCCTGTAATCAGATAAGCATAAGACAGATAAAAAGAGCATGAAACTCGCCCTAAGAGCTAAGCTAAAAGCTAAGAGCTGGAACAAAAGGAACTAAGGTTCTTTTCATCCCATAACAGAGCCAGGAAAGTCAGCCAGCTGTGCAAAACATCACACTGCCTAATAAGGTAAGATTGCAACTACTTTCTCTCCTTAGAGAATCACAAAATAAACTGAGTTGGAAAGGACCCACAAGGATCACTGAGTCCAACTCCTGGCCCTGAACAGAACCATCCCCAAGAGTCACACCATGTGCCTGACAGCATTGTCCAAATGTTTCTTGAACTTTGTCAGGCTCGATGTTGTGAAGTTAATCCTAAGGCAGTTATGTTTGTAAAATGTAGATAATACCAGGCACAGACAGTAAAGTTATCTTCAAATTATCTATTTTTTTGATACAAAGACAGAATGAATGTGTAATTTGGGACTAGAAAAAGTCAGGATTCTCTGCTTATTATTTTATCTAATTCAGCAGCCAAAAGTCCAAGTCAAAGAGGCAATGAATATCCTAAGACAGTGTCTACAACTCATAAGCTGTGATTTCCACACATGTAGGATGCATTTGTTCTATTTTCCATGTTTCTACAGCCTGTGCTCACAACCTGGGCACTTGCAGCAGAGCCCCAGATTAATTTTGAATGCTGCAAATTCCTTTTATGACGTGCATACATTGAGTGATGCCTTGAACTCATTGTTCCTTCTTTGAAACTGATTTATCCTCACATTGCACGTCTATCTTGCTCAGGAGAAGTCAGAACCAAATAAACTAGTACAAATCATCAGTGTGCAGTAGGAAACTGAGATCTAGATGTCTCAGCCACTTGGCATGTGCTGCATGGCATACACATACATATTTTAGCCAAAATAGGTCAGACAAGGAAACTTCAGATATCTGAGGAGTAGATCAAATTATCAACTCTGCTATTTCTGGGATAAACACTGTTTTTTCTGTCTAGGACTGCATTGTGTTCTATAAGCACACAGATCACACAACATTGCATCATGTAACAAACACTGTGAGACAATGACTTCGTGAGTTTTAAAACACAGAGACCTGCGTTTGAGTTGTGGAATCTGTCTTTTTTATGCTGTAACCGCCTCAGGATTCTTACTTGCAGCAACATCTTATGTAGACCTCAGTGTCCCATTCTTGTTCTTATTAGGAAAATAAGAGGTGTTTGCTTTTGGACAATAGAGGCCGAATAATAGATGAGTGCTGTGGGTATATTTTATCACTTGATTGCAGTAATATTTTTCCTTTACTAATATTTTTTCATCCAAACGTATTTGGAATGCAAGAGCTTCAAGTATCACAAAAAATCTGAGGGCATTATCCTCTAGAGGAAATAGGATGTTAGGACTGTAAAGCCATGATATAAGCAGTACATTTCTATTATGGCTAGTGATGATCTGAAAGCTAAAAGAGAAGAACTGTTTGTGCAGAAAAGGCTGTTCAACAATTGAATTTATTGGAAGCACAGAAAATCAAAAGAATGAAAAGCTGCATTTGGTGATGGAGGAAGCCTACTGCTTAGTAATCTATCCTCATGTATATAATTACCTAAGACACTGGTCAGAAACTAACCTACTGTTCTTTTAACACAGAAATAAGTGATTTTATCTTATGAACATTCACATTCTCTTTCTAATATGAGATATAGCAGCAAGTATCCTGTGCTTTAATAAGCAGGGGCCAACTTTCTTTGTAGAGCCTAATTTAATCTTTAACCTGGATGAACAAGTCTTAAGTGCAGTTTAAGATTAGCGGCATTCCTTCCTATGGATGTTTCCCACCTGCCTCACCTCCTCACCTCATTTTATTTGAGCATCTAGGGAATGCCAAAAAAACAGCAAATGTTAGAGGTGTGTTTCATCTGAGATTACTTCCTGTGCTAAATCCAGGAGCACCCTCTGACTGGCTGACCAGATAACTGAAATACACAGGTGCCCATTGATTCCATTAAAAAGATTAGACATTTCAGATTTACAGCTGTCTCTATTTTGCCAGAACAAATGCCATCCTCTGTTAAGCTCTTCCTCAGAAAGGAAAATCTGGCCAGTTACAGCTAGTATGAGCCAAGCAATCAGTATGCCAGGTCTGCAGCTGAAAATCTGGAATTATCTTATTACAGCAGCAGGACTATTTAGGGATGAGGGATTGTAGGAACGGACTCATGGGACTGGCAGTGTTCAATAGGCCTTTGGCCAAGCTAAACATCAAGTAGAAAATGCTCTTCAGTCATTGCAGTGTATTCCCAGACCCACTCCTGTCTACACATATGTAACAAACTTAGTTTCAAATCTAAGGAAATAAATGTCCAGACAAACAGATCTTCACATCCAATTCACAGGGATTTCTTTTCTTCCAGGTGAAGTGCAAAAAGAGCAACAAGGAACAGTTTCATAAATGGCTCCAAGAAAAGAGATACTGATCATCAGCAACTTGAGAAAGAGACTGGAGACCATTCCAGTGAGACCTCTGTCTGTGGGCCATAAAGTGACCTTGCAGCATTTCTGAAACAGCAGCTTCAATCAGTGGTCAATGAAGCACCACAAGCCCCTGGACTTTTTACGGAAAGACAAAGTTATCAAGGCAATTCTCCAGAAGGAGAAATTTGATATGCCACCATCAACAGATTCACTGGAAAAAGATTTAAGCTCNGCTGCTCTACAGTATCTGATCTAGCCATCTTCTGTAGACACAAGAATGTTAGGAAGATAAGAGTAAACATAAAACTTAGCTGTTACTCAATCTGGAAAAGTAAGTGGGTGTAACTTGCTAAGAAAAGTAGCTAATAAAGATAGGCAAAAATGGTTGGTCACTTTAGAGGGAAGCATGAAAACAAGTCTTTGAGGTTGTAGTGTACCCACAGATGCCATTTGGAAAGGAAAATATAGCTATGAGGTCATATGTTTGGACTTTTTCCACATTTTCACATATCCCAAAGATTAAGCTAATTTTCTTTAATGACCAGGTCTTACAATTTCTGCAATTCATGCCATAGTGGTCTCTCACTTAGACTACTAGGACAACAATTCTGACAGAGCTACATTGTAAGCATATCTGAGAAACAGTGCAGAATTCAGGAGGTTATCTACTACATGGCACCGCTTTCAAATAGTGCACAGAATAAGCAGACATGGACCTGCATTGGCTCTCTAAAGTTAAAAGATATTATTTCAGCATCAGTTTTGCCCCACCCAGAACTGCTGAGAACTGATTCTCCCTGTTGCCATACATATGATGAGAGGCTGTGTCTTTTGTGGTGATAGATTCACAAGCAAAGGAATAATGTGGCAGTGCTTTGTGTAAGGCCTGGCATTTAGAGAGAGGATTTTGTCTTTTAGACTTAAATTATGCTCTTTTTCTCACCTTTAAGACATTCTGTTTACCTGAGCTGAAAAAGTAAATCATTGCTTTAATTTAGCTAATAGTAGATGTAGGATTCATTATTACTGTATGGGAAGTCCTTTATTTAAAAGACTGATATTTGAGGTTTTGTGGAAATCAATATTCATCCGCATCTGCAATATTAGGACAGAAGTTGTGGATGCTGAGTACTGTATCAAAAACAATATCATTTGTATGTCAGGAAACTGTGAGGAAACATATTCACTGCTTTGCTTAGCACATGGTTTACAAATTTATATTTGTATTATTTTGGTTCTAATAAACTCACCTTCCTCTTCATACTCTCCTCTGCATATGTAGAAGTACTGAAGTACTCAGATAAAATATTTTAAGTCCTTAGCTACCAGAAATTAGAATTTCATTGACTGTGACAATAATAAATTTCTCAATTTGTGAAGGAGACGAATTAAATTAGAGTTATCACCTTTTTCTAGGTCATTTTCCCGGATCATGACAGACAAAAAGAATAAATTCTTAAACTAAAGAATAGATCCACAAGAGCATCTAACTTTTAGATATATTTCAGTCTAAATGTATCTTCAGCCCTGACCAAGGAGTCTTCATCTTGAAGATGAGAACTTAAAATGGTGATAAATTTGAGGTGACCATCAGTAAGCAGGGGACCTTGTGCTTACTATCCAAAGGAAACTAAAGCTGGGACAGTCCATCAAGCTACCACAACTTCTCTTGAGCAGTCATGCTGTACCTGGCAGTCTCTGTGGCAAACACAAGATGAAACACTTAAATTTCAACAACAACAAAAAAGATGTTTTTTCTCATTTGCCTCACAGTTGAGAGATGAAAGAGATGAATTATCAAAGCCAATCCAACATGCCATTGCTCATCAAGCCATAAGAACTCATCAGTGGATGTCAGCCCTTCAACCAGTGTTGCAGTCAAAAAGTTAGACATAAGCCCCAGTTTCAAACAAGCAGTGGCAGCTATTAATCCCCTTCAACCTGCATCTTGCTGGTCAGGAAAGACACAAGGGAGTAGGATCCCATGTGGATTAAACCCTTCTTTCAGACAAACGAACCTCATTTGCTTAAGGGTACTGAAGACCAACAGCTGTGTGGCAGAAGGAAAAGAAGTCCCACTGAAGGCAGGCCACTTTGGGTGATTAGTTAAAAATCTTCTGGACCTGAGGGTTGGAGGGATGGAGAAAATGAGGTGAAACAAAGTGACCCTATCAGCTGATTCATAAGAGATGGACCTACATTTCTGGTCTATGAATGTTACATATAAATGATTCCAACATTTTGAAAACAGTTATCAATCACACAAACCAAAGTAGGCCTACCTTTAAATGAAATAATTTTAAAAGTGGAACCTACAAAGAAAATACTGAGTAAAACATTTCAATCAAATTAATTTTTTTTCTTTCTGTTGTTTTTCACTCTGAGAGTGATCCAGGTTATTAATTATTGTGGTGTTGTTTTGTTGTGTAAGATGAACGTATGGTGTGTGGGATGTTTTCCACCTCCTGTGGACCTACACAATGGACCTGATGAGTCACCACATGGTCACCCTGTGTGATGTGTCACAGAGCACAACTTCTGGCACTCTCAGCTAATTTATTTGAACAGAGGATGACTGCACACTTTTCCTATATGGTGCTTTTCTGTACAAATGGCAGCTTCAGGCCTCCCTCCTTTGTTTGCTGCCTTTGGCTGATATGCACAGCCATTGAAGAGCCAGATGACTCCTGACTTTGATGCTTTCATGTCTCCCAGCCTCATGGTGGGTTCACTCAGCTTCTGACACCCTGGAGTTTCTAAAGGAGGCCAAGCTGGGGACACACAAATTATTTAATTGCTGCAAGTTCACATCAGCCAAACGCATGTGGAAATTAAACCTATGGGGGTGAAGGGTGACGTTTAGACTGGGTGCCATTAGGCCAGTTGGTGTTCCAGAGATGAGATATCTCTACACATTGAGGATCTACTTCTGTGGATGACACTCCCAATGCTGTTTACAGAGAGGAGCAGCTGTTTGGAGAGTTCCCACCCCTCAGCATATTTATTCTCCAAAGACAGGCAGAGAGACTTCCTTACTGGCCTACTGGCCTCCTAAACCTGATTTTACCTAATGGTAGGGTTTGGTCCCTCAGAGCACACCTCTGTGCAGATTTGTATGGTAATGTGGAGGTATTTCTGGGAAAAACAAAACAAAACAAAACAACCCAAAGCAACAAACAGTAAATTAGCTTACCCTGCAGATTCTAGTCATCCAAGCTAAATGCTAATATGTTTACACAGGGCTAGTACTTTGGAGAGCCATGGTTTCCTAGGAAGCCATATTTTGGAAATGAATATACATTCCCAGGTATCTAGTACTCACTTCTGCAACTGGGGTAATTGGTAAAGGCTCTCTTGGCAGAAATTAATATCTCTGATAGCTCTATTTTTTATTTTGACTGTGGGCTCAAAAGCTGTTAGATAAGGATAGGAAAAAGAGAAAGAGAAGTCTGTAAAAGTCCTGTTTCCCTTAGAAACTTTAGAGGTTTCTAAGCTATGTCACATATAGGTAGATTGACCAAGTCCAGATTGAGATGGAAATTTCTTTTTCTGTCTTTAAAGACATTTTTGCTCCCAAAAGTTCCACTCTTAGAGGGTATCATATTAAGCAGAAAATCTAATGGACAGCTGAAGAACTCTTCTGTTGACAGTCTCACCAAATCTGGTATATTCATACAACATATTTTGGTTCTAAGTGATTTTTATTAAAAAGCTGAATGATTGAAGAAGTCCCAACCAGTTGTAGTTCGGGAATGATTATACTTGGATTTTGAAAAGAAGTTAGTAGAAGAGGGTAGAACTAGATCTGTTTTAGCAATCTATGCAGCTTTGTGCATGTATATAAATATACAAGCATTTTCTATTAGTCAGTTGTGCATACTTAGCTGCAATCAGTGCTGGCTAAGTAAAAATAGGTAACACTTTACATAGACTGATAAATTCTATCACTTCACAGAGGGATTTAAAAAAAAATCTGGGGGAACATTTCTTTGCAAATGTAAACAGAAGTATGTATTTCTTTCAATGGCCCAGTGCATGTGTTCTATTCCTCCAATAATCTCCCACTCACTAGTATTCACTCATTTTCTTTCCATAGCATGTATGTAATGAGCCTCCTTCAGGTGGGATGTAATCCCACACTTGAAAGCAGTATTAAGGGATGTATCTGCTGCAATACACATACAAAACCTAGACAACTCTCTTAATCTCACCATTCAGTTTGCTACTCAGCACTCTCAGATTTTGCACAGAATTTTCTTGAGTAAAGCCACTCTGCTAAATTGATTAGAAAAACAAATTATTTTCCACCCACATGATGTAGGGGAAAAGGACATAAAATGGCAAAGTTTTAGGAGTAGTACTGACTCAAATTTTTTTTTTAATTCCTTTTTTCTTTTTTTCTTTTTTTTCCTTATACTTTTGGAACAATGTAACATCTATGTATGCCAGATATAAATTTTAAGAAGATTGGTGGATGATATCTTTTCCACCCTAAGGAGAGAGTCATATATTCATAATACATCTTTCATGACTTACTGTGATCCTCCTGAATAACAGACAGAAAAAAAATATGACTGCAGCATATCATGAAAATGTTTTCTATCCAAGGAGCTTGTCAAGGAGAACTCTGAAAAGATAAGACACATAAATTTTAAGTCTCTTAGGACAACATGCTAATTCAAGCAGATAACATTGAGTGCTGATAATCTCCAGTAATATGTACCAATTTAGAAAATCATTTGTTTCAAGCAAAACTTTTCAAGTAAAGTTTCAGAAATTTCTATTTCATAAATCATTTTGATAGGTACTGTCTTGCTTTCCTTAGTTGTCTGTAAACAGTGAAACATCACAATTTCTCAAGGATGAACAATTCCAGGTTCCAATCATTTCTTGAGACTACATAAAATTACTAATGATGTCCCATTTCCTGCCCAAAACTGTGGCTTCCTGATCTTGCCTCTCACAAGCACATGTGTCATCAAGTACCCAGGGCTGGATCTGACAATGTGTAGATCCACCTAGTCTGCTGAAAACTCAGTAAGGGAAATCAAAAATTTGAAACTATACACCCATAACTAATTGTTTTACAGATCTGACCTGTGAACATGAAGAGAGCTGAACCATGTGTAAACTTCCTAGCACAAGGACTTCTTGTACAGCAAAGCTCTGCACCCCTTAGAGCAATACTAGAAGTAACAACCACATGTACACACTTTCCAAAAAAAAAAGCAGGTTTTGACTTTGTATCTAATACACAAAACTAAAAAAGAAAGGTAAGAGTTGTCTTAACTTAATGGTTTTGTGGGATATTAGGAGAATTGACCTTTGAACCCTGTGGAACGTAGCTTTGTAAACCAAAGACTTTTGGGGTGTGTTTTCTGCTTTGTTTCTTTGTATTTTTTACATATGACTTTAATATAAACATGTAATGGCTAACTAAACTTACTATGGATAAGTTTTAATTCTGCTAAATCCTTTAATAAACTTAGACAGCTTTAGAACCATGTGATATTTAAAGTAAAACTGGATAAATTTTTTTGTAATTGTTTTGCTATGTCTTAAATTTTCACTTAGTATAATTCTTATTGAGTGTAGTAAGATCATGACTGACTTCTAAGTTGGTGTTTTGAAAATAAATAAAATAAAATAAAATAAAATAAAATAAAATAAAATAAAATAAAATAAAATAAAATAAAGCAGTTTATACACACACAAGTATTACAAATTTCTTCTTTACAGATGCACTATGTCCACATGAAATATTTACAAATTTATAATTTTGAAAACAGTTTACGATGTGTGTTGAGTGTATTGTAGCCATATATAATATCCACCCAAGTATTTGCAGATGTTACTCAACTTTGCCAAGGAGTTTCAACACTCTGGATGAGGTCTTGAACTCAGATTTGGCTGATGCAATGTAACATACAAAATTTCTCCCCAAATGTAGGAAGGGAAACTAAATGAGCTCTGGTTGCTCTGCTCAGTTGATTCCCTCACATTCATTTCTTTCCTTTTGGAATTTCCCGTGACCAAAAATTATCATCTGAGCACCAAAGAAGGGCTCAAGAGAAGTTTTTCAAAAGCCACTGTAAACAAACAGAGCTAATACAAAATGCCAGATTATTTTCACACACGCTAAACACATTAAAGGGACCCAGAAAAACTGGAAGAAACTTCAATCTTTTTTATCTTATTCATGTTACTAAAATTTATTCCTTGGTAAGGATCTATTTAAATGCTTTCCAAACACAGACTTCTAAAGAAAAATCACTAGTCCTTTGAGTAATAGCACTTCTTATTTACTTTCAGGTTTTTTTCTTATTATGCTTCACAACCCAATATAACAAAGGAAAATTTGAGAGAATATAAATAGCTAAGTAAAAACATAGTCAAGTGAAAGAACAGTAAACAAGAAAAGACCATTTCATAAGTGTATCCCAGTGTTCATTTTTAGACCATTGAAAAGATAAGTCAGCATTAGTCCACTGCTAGTAATGGACATTTTCATTCCCTAGAGTTTTTCCTCACACTCACTGTTCCCATATCAGGGAAAAAAAAAAAAAAAGAAGGTAACACCTCCCCCCGCTGTGGTAGTACCAATGTTTTCCCACTTTACATAACAGAAAATTCTATATGGCAAAAAAATTCCTCCTGTGCCATTAAGCTGACAGAGAATGCAGTTTTACAGCTCATAAATTTCCACTCACCTATTTTCACATTTGCTTTTGTATAGGAGTCCTTGGGAGGGTATCTTGTGAATTCTCTGAAAAGTCCACATCAGTTATCACCTTTTATAAGCAATCCTTCCAACCTTTGACAAAATCAGGATTTGGGAACAGTCTGATGGTTCTAAAGATACACCTGTAAATAAATGCAAGACTTCTGAGTTACATTTGTGAATTTATACCATATATATACATATATATATTATATATATATATATATATATATTTATATTTTATATNTATATATGTGTGTGTGTGCTAAGGGAATCCCAAAACAAGTATGCACCACTGATGGGAGTGAAACTAAGATTTATTTTCATCTTCTACTTCCTAATATATGATAACTTTAAGACATTAGGTACTCTGCCTTCAATGGCACTGTAGCCTCTGTGTCCCCTCCAAAACTGAATTAGTTCCTAAGATTTTAATTTAATTAATTGGCACTCATGCTCCAAATGCTGTGAGTTACTGTACTATTGAAAAGCAGAAAATGCCATTTATCCTTCAAAATTATATTTGAGGGAGAGCAAAATGAGATACTTCAATAGATAATTGGATGTTAGATCCTCTCAGAGAACAGTTATTTCAAGAGCAGCAGCAATGTGTCTTTTCTTAAGAATTTCTGCATGACTTCCATTGACCTATTTTCCACTTTCATGTTAGCTGCAATTGCTAAACCATCAGAGCAAATAGTAAAAAATTGAATGAAGCCAAAAAAGACACACTAGGGAGGACAGTTTACTTTTACACAGATTCTACTGAATTGTCTTTTTGAACTTCCTATCCATTAAACACATTGGGGATTTAAAAACTTCTATAATAGTTGCAGATAAAAATGGTAATGATTACTGTAAATTACTGCTTCACGTCTTAAGCAAACACTGTCCTGGGCTGCATTAGATACAACACTGCCAGCAGGTGGAGGGAGGAGATCCTGGCCCTCTATTTGATGCTGGGGAGGCCACTCTGTGTCCAGAGCTGGGATTCTTAGTACAAGAGAAATGGACATAGTGGAAAGAGCCCAATGAAGGGCCAAGAAGATGATGATCCTCTCCAGTGAGAAAACACTGAGAGAGATAGGACAGTTCAGGTGCCTGAAAAGAAGGCTGAGTGGGGATTATGTACATATATCAAAGTACATCAATCTACATGCCTTTTTTAGGAGTTAGTCAATAATAGCTTCATGCTGCTTATGCATGTCAAAGGGCCCACACTCTGTATGTCCCACCTAACCTCAATTTTTTGGTACATGAGAAAAAAACAACCTGCAGAAATGTGATTCAGCATGACACATTTTGAAGAATGGGAAGAGCACAGGGAGGGAGGATCACAGTGCTTCTGAAGAGGATGGTTTAAGCAAATCACACATTTAATGATTCTCTACTCAATGGTGAGAGCCCACAAATAATGTGTCCAGATCAGGATTCCTCAGTACAGGAAAGCTACTTACAGTGGCTTACTTCACAGTGTCAGCAGCACAGGTAACCACAGAGCATGCTGGACAGCAAACTCTCTCTGCTCCTTGAACAGAGAGGTTTGGCTCTCCTCCACTGGCAACTGAAGAATCTTCTTCATTAAGCTACAAAGGACAGAGAAAGAAGGGCAAGTGCCAGGCACCCTTATGTGTCCCAACAACAGCATGTGCTTGTCTGAACAAATGTCTCCAGAGTGTAAAAAAATACACTCTGTGAATATTAACACTGCCTGTGCAGAAGATAACAGTTAGAAATGGTGTTGACCACGTGTTGGAAAGAAACCATATACCCTCCTGTGCTGGTGTCTCCAGGTCACCAGCTACTGTGTCAATACAGGACTCTGGGCAGCAGGTCTGTCATGCTTTATATCAGAGAAGTGACCAGTCCTCTGTTTTATTGATATTACCATTCTTTTGATAAAAATTGCCAATCCTTTTCCTCAGAAGAATACCCAAACCATATCATATTAAAGCAGCTGGCATTGGCCAAACAAAATAAATTTTTTAACCCAAACTATTTTATTTTGTTTTATTGTAAAAAGGGGGGATTTTCTGTGTGTTATGGTAACGGTATGTGGGGAGGGTGTTACGTTTTCAATTAATCTGAAATTAATTTCAATTTCCCCTACTTTTTTTTTTTTTGTTAAGGCAGCAAATTTACAGCCTTTAGGGAAAAAATACTCCTTTTGCTTTCTAGAAGCACAAATCAAATTCTCTTAAACAATTTTCAAGTACTGCAGGTGTAAATGGTTGTTGTAGCTAAAGCAAACATAGCAAAAAACCTGGCATTTTTACTGAGAAATAGATCTATTATTTGGGCTAAGGAGACCAGTCAAAGTAGTTTATCTGTAAACCCTGAATATGACTGTCTCAAACACAGGAACCTGCAGGTTACAGGGTTTTTTTATTTTTTATTTTTACTTTTTCAGACTCATATGTGTGAACACAAGAGCAGAAAGAGACTCTAGTTCCGTCAAGTCTCATTTCCCAGGGTAACAAGCAGATTAAATCTGCCCAATTTTAGTGGCCTTTCCCATCATACCAATCATCCCAATTTCCTATCATTTGTACCATGACTACTTTGACTCACACTGGTTTTATGTTCTTGTAACACTCATCCCCTGAGACATCTTTTGTGGCATTTTTAATAAAAGCATTTTGGCTGTTTGTTTGTTGGAAACCTGGGCAGTTTCCCTTGTAGTCCTGCAGCTGGTCTGAGGGTTGTTTCTGTTCCTTCTGTAATTACATACACCTTTGTCTGTTTATGTTAAAGAAGTTGAGGTCCAAGCAGGACTTGGACAGTTTCAAATATCTTTTCTTCCTAAAGGAGTTCATCTTACAATCTCTGTGGAATAAGGGGGGATAAGGGGGGGAATAAGGACAGAATTTTTACAAATCCTTTGCATTAAAGCAACAGATACTTCTAGGAAATATTTTCTACAAAGCATGACTCTCAGTTGCAAGCGCCATATATATTTTCCAAGATACACTGTCAGAGGAAAGGCTATGAAAGCAAAAGCCTAGGTAAGAACTAAATAAACTTCATTTTTGATTTGTTATAAACATGGCTGAGTATTTTATGATCAGGAATGTTGCCTCCCCTGATATTTCTGACTGGTCTTTGGACAACAAAGAGCACAACATCTTCTGCAATTTCCTGAATATCTTGTTGAACAAAGCAGGTAATTAAAATAATAAGAATGTATAGTTAAATCCTTCCAAAAGCAGATTTTTTTTTTATTCTAATTAGCTCCATGAGGTTTCCTTCTCATTGTGCAGAGCAAGGTGCATGTTTGCAGGAGAGTAGTTCTAACCCAGAAGTCTGTGTTGCAGTCACTAAAGCTACAAAATAAATGGCTATGAAAGTTTAGTAGCTCTCAGCATTTGGGATTCACCTCTCAGCCTTCACTGGCAAAGTGGCACACTTGAACCTTTTGTCTGTCTTGACTTCTTTCCTTATAAGCTTTCCTTTGTAGGAACTACTTCTCACTTTGTATATGGCAAACTACCAGATTCAGGCCTAATGGAAAACCACATGGCTCACACTGTGGTTCATCGGATGTTTCCCTTGGCAGCTCTTCTGATGTAAACAGTTCTCCCTGCCCCTGCCCAGAGACATTCCTGCTTGCTTCCATGCCACCCCTTCAGTTTTACTGTACAGCTGCTTGCAGGATTGGGAGACAAACCAAACCAAGGAACTGAGTAAATGACTCCAGGGTAAAAATTGTCTTGGGGAGTGGAGTTCAAGATAGTTTTGCTCAGAATGAGTTGACCAATACGTGTGATTAGTTAGCAAATCATGCTGGCCATGTGAGACCATAAATATCTCTGGTGGCACAAATGAGGAGATGCTATAGAGACAGGAACAAGCTTGGGGGAACAGAAGGTGCATCTGAACAGCTTAAACCAGTTTTGCTGCCAGGAGAAGACCCTGTGGAAAAATCCCCAAAAAGCCCCACAAATATAAACATTTTCGAAGCTTGCTTTTAAACACCCTCCATTTTGTGACTGCAAGAGTAAGGGCCTCTGGTTACAGCACTGCTTACAGAGAGAGTGTTTAATACATCAGCAGCTTGGCAGGATTCTTTGTGGTTCTCTTTCTTTGAGGGACCATCTGGCTCCATCAACTGCTACCCAGTATAATGAAATATTAGACTCATCCAAATCATGTGAGCTTCAGATATGTGTCATGAAAAGAGTCCAACACTTGAGGCTGTTTGGTTGGATTATTTTCTCTCCTTTTCCCTCTGTGCATATTTATTTCATTAGATTTATCTCTGTTCTATTTTCTTTCTCTTCATGACTGAAGGTTTTTTAAGTTCCAGATGAAGTGTCACCAGATAATATTTAGAAAAGAGCCTTTTGATTTCTTAGCATTTGTTCTATATATAACTTGCTGTATATGTGGAATTGAAGTAGACACTAGCAAGAACTCCAGCAGGCAAACATGTATTGCCAAGGAAATAGATACAGCATGACTGAATCCTCACCCTTCTGAATCTCTCATTTCTATTACTTTTTCATCTGAGCTGACAACTGTTGGAAGAAGCCTCTGACACAGACATATTTTACCTGGTAGCTCAATTTCTGTGCACTTATAGTACGCTGATCAGTGCCAGCCATCCTAACATTGGCAAATGCTGTCCATAAAACACTGATCTATTCTTGGCAAATTACTTCTATTTTTTTAAATAGCTGAAAGTCAGTCACAGTCTGCTCTACACTGAACTTTGTGATTTAGATTTATTCCTAGACTAAAGTTAATGCAATAACCATAGAGCATTGTTTGCTCTACATCTTATACATCAAACCAGGATTTTTTAAATTGCTATTTCACTACAGTTTTCTGAAACACATCTTGCTTTTTTATTTGCATGGCTTGAACATATCCCAAGTTTCTCAACTTTGCCAGTTAAAATAAGGTTTCCATCTCTAAAAACTGTTTACATAGTCCACAATGTTAATAAACTAATCTAATCAAAGATGAGCCAGACTGTTGATACTTGTCTCACTTTGAGAAAGAAAGGACAGCTACCAGTTGAGTGCACATTCCAAAGTGGAGAGGCTTGAGCAAGCATGGAATTCCAGAGTGGTTGAATGGGCAGTTCCTGATGGACCTCATACACAAAAGGAAGGACCACAGGAGCTGGTCATAATCCAAGAAGTATGTAGAAGCATTTCCCAATTGTGCAAGAAGCAGATAAGGAAAGTCAAAGTTCTGCTAGAGTTCAAACTGGACAGGGAGATGAAGGGCAAAGAAGTTCTTCTGTAGGTACATCAGTAAAAGGGAGGTTAGGGAAAACCTGGTCATTTGCACAGAGGACCTAGTGACAAAAGCCATTGAGAAAGTCTGTTTTCACTGGTTGACTTGCCCTCTGGCATCCCAGTTCTCTGGCTACAAGGCTACTAGCAGAATCTGTTAGAGAGAAGTAGTATCCACAGGAAAGGAGGACACACTCAAGGATGCTGCAGCAGCTGGCCTACAAAGATTTACTCTTACCATTTCTGGAAGGTCATGGTGATCAGAGTTTTCACATTATGGTAAAAGGAAAGTGTGACACTAGTATTGAGGAAGGGGAAGAAAATCTGGGAAATTACAGGCTTCACTGTCTCAGGGTCCTGGGAAAATTATGTGGCAAATCCTCCTCAAAGTCATTTTTGGATGCGTGATTAAGAAGGTGACTGGGAACTGGCCGCAAGTCATACTTGACCAACCAAATTGCTTTCTGTGATTCAATGGTTATCTCCACAGACAATGGGGACAGCAGTGGATGTTGTATATCTTGATTTTAGCATAGACTTCAATGAGGTCCATGGTAATTTTATAGACAAACTGGTGGGACACAACTGAATAAGTGGATGATAAGAACAGCTGTTGTGCTATGGAATGAACTGGAAATCTTTAGTAGGTAAGAGATAATTTTTAAATTGGTAATATAGAAATAATGAAAAGAGTCAATATATGGTAAGAATTAAAGTAAAAAGAAAGCCTTGTTTCCAAATGAATATACAGATACTCCCAAAGAAGATTAAGCATTCCTTTATGTTTAGATAAATCCTCTATAAATTAGTAGAGGCAGCCAAGCTTCCAAATATGAAAAATTTCAAGGAAGACTTTGAAAGAAAAACATTCCCTAGAGAAGAGGGGAGGATCAGAAGAAACGTAGGCTGCCCATTTTGCAAGCAGAAAAATCTGTGTTCCAAATTACTTAGGTAAAACCAGTTTTCCATGTTATATCTTCACATCCTGGACCCTTTTTTCAACACTTATTTTATCAATTAGTTCAACACTACTAGCATTAGCAGAATGCTAGTTGGGGCAGAGCTAAGACTTTTGTCCAACTGCATGTAACTCTTGTCATAGAGTGCAGTTTTCCCTGCATCCATTTCTAAAGGCAGTTACATTTCCATGAGTATTTGTACTACACTACCACAAATGGAAGATATGACAGTGTTTAAATTAATTTATTTCAGTCTCTCTACAACTTCATTACTCCAGCTTCACTCTTCCAGGGATGAACACTTCTGAGGTTAACACTTCTATTTAAGTCACTGTCAGTACTAAAGAAACTACAAATGTGTGAATCAACATGAAGTATTTTATATTACCTTAAATTGACATGTCACTCTACTGTTGATGCTTTTCATTAAATAAGTCCAAGGTAAGTCAACAGCTCATTGACTCTGGTTTCGGTGAAAAGAAATTCAAAGAAATAGAAATCCAACTTTAAAACCCCAAAAATCACTATTTCAATTAGTCTTCTATTTGGATGACTCTCTTGCTTCTCACTCCATCTCTTTTAGGGTTTTTTTTTCCTTTCACAATTGACTGAGAAAAAGAGGAGGTGAGCAAGTGAAAGATCTAAACTGGAGGAGATTAGGAAGTTAAAGCAGTCTACATTAAACAGCGACACTTCTTTGAACCTCTGATCTGCTTTGGATGCACTTTTTTCAGCCCAGATCAGAAAGGCTTCACTGAAAAGTGGCAAAATGCAGAACAGCATTCATTTCACAACATTAACAAATACTGCTTAAGGAAACAGTTCACATTTTTTATTTAAGACACACAATACTTTTCAATATATATTAATGAACATTTATCTCTTCCAGCTACCACAGAAATAAGGTCCAAAAGAGAGTAGTCCAAAATTTCCAGAAGGATCAGCAGTCTGAATAGCTTAAAAACATCCAACTTTAGTTTACTGTCTGATATATATGTCTACAGTCCTGGGTTACCTTTCAAAACAGGATATCAGGAGGAAACCCTGAAAATCTGTTCCAAAGCCTAGAAATTATACTTGAGGGGACAATTCCCCTTTGGCAAAGACAGGGGCTAGATGACCAAAATGTGTGTTTCCATTTCTGTTTAAGACTGTTTAAAGTATATATATATATATATATATATATATGTATGTATGTATGTGTGTGTTTTTAATAAATTCTTATAACTTTTACAAATGTTNTGTATGTATGTATGTGTGTGTTTTTAATAAATTCTTATAACTTTTACAAATGTTCCAAAATATACCAGCACATAATTTGCATTTAACCAAAAGAATCAGCTGTGCCTCACCTTGCAAAACCTTACATGAGAAGTAGTTACTTATATTAACAGAGCTTGAACTTGGTGAATTGTATTCATAACTCCTGAATAAGGTCTAGGGGAGACACTATGAGAGCCAGCATCTCTGTTACCTCTTATCCTCATGGGAGACGTGGAACAAGATGAAGAGAATGAATCTTGCTGATACATGAGGACCCTGGTACATAATCAAGTCACAAAGGAAAGGATTCACAAAATGAGGGACAATCCTATTCAGTCCCAGAGTTCTTCCACTGATTCCATTTCCACGGACAAGTGGTTCTGACACTAACAGGAAGTACAATAACAGAAAAACATAAAACATCCCCAGGGTGACCTAATTAGGAAGAGGTGTTAGGGTTTTATTTGTTCTGTATTAATGCAGCTTTTCTCCTGGTTTCTGAGTAGGTGACTACCTATCCACATTCAGATTAAACATTTCGATAAAGGAAGTTTTGAGTGAAACTTCATAGCAAGTTGGGACTAAACTAAAACCTACTTTTTTTCCCCCCTGTTATAGAATGACTAATAGTGGATTTTTATTTTTTCTCAGGAAAAAAAAAAAAACCATTCCAGACAACAATGTAACTTTCATTTGACAAATTAAATGAACTCTAATCCTGCTCTAGGGTCTGCACATTGGAGTCTGAGAAGGCAGTATTTTTTGACTAATCACTTCACAGAATTGGGTGTATCTCACACTGCTGAGTCATACATACTTTTATTTTATTTTTTCACTTGGTCTGTTTTCTGTAGACTGTCATATTTGGCTTGTGACTAAATCCCAGCAGTTCCAGTAGTCCAGTGAGGGATATGACCACAAATCCCAGTTGTGGTTACTTCTGTGCTAGCCTCTTCTGATCTTAACTTCTAAATTGCTTATTCATTTGAGAAGAATTTCTGTATCTGCATTAACATCATCTGTCAATACTAATCAGAGTGCTAGTATCACATCTTGGCATTGCCTCTTTCCAAAGACAATTATCCTTGACCACATCTGGTTTTAGCAATCAGATGTTTTGTCAGATTCAAGCCATTGGTATCTACTTTAGGGCAACCCATATCCTGCTCTCAGTCCCTTTTAATTCTCCACAGATTAAGATTTTGTCAGAGATGATAAAATCTAATCAGTATCAGGGATGATATTTGCCTCTCGCTACTTGACCAACGGGATTCTTCCCATATGGGCTTCTGCAGCACATACCCTCCTTTACTCCCTAGTAATTATCTTTTCCTAGTGAGGGCTGCAATTGTAAAGATTGGCTTGTAGATAGTTTGCAGCCAGGGTATTAAAACTCAACATGTTCCCTGGGGCATTAGAAGGAAAATTGAGAATTACAATCTTATGGCGACATCTATCAGTACTAATTGAGGAGACAAGCTCGGGGTTAATCAGCATAGACACACATGCAAGTTTGCAGTTTCTGTAAGTGGGAGTTCCAGCCACAAAGCTTAACTCCCAGGATTCCCAGAGGTTTTCCAACTTCAGTTCAGTGTCCTATGAAACACCTTGTACTTCCTGACCTGAAAATTTAGGTGTGTTTCTAAAAATTGCAGCTGGAAACACCTGCAATTGAACTATTGCTGAAAAGCATTTCCAATTTGTGCGACAGGATGCCTAGACACTCTGAAAGGATTTGTCTGAAATGTGTTTTCCCAACTCACAAAAGTTTATAAGCTTCAATATATGTTCCTAAAAAACCTAACAGTCTTTGAAGATTTTCATCAGCAGCAAAAACCCCAAGCAAACAGAAAAGAAAGCAAGAAACTGTCAAGAGATTTAACTCAGAGTCCAGGAGTTGAGGCCATTGCCTTGTTTGTGAGACATCTTTGTCCTGTTCCCATGTCCCATGCAAATTTATTTCCATAAAGCAGGGCAATTATAAGAACTGAAAATCGGAGAGACAATAAGCAGCATTGGCTGTGTTTTGGAAGGCATAAGTTAAGTAGCTGATATAAGTCCACGAGAGATAAAATCCAAAAGGATAAACTGACAAGAGAGAAAAAATTATTTAATAATTAAATAGCCATTTATGAAAGACATATTTGTGATAAAGAGGGACTTGCATGTCTTCTTCTTTCTAGAATCAATCCCACCCAAATTTCGCTTTACAAGATAGGCTTAGCTGGACTTTGCCCTCATTACTGCTTGAATGGACAATGACATACAATTCCCCTCCTCCAAGAGACCAAAGTGTAGCTAGAGATAATGGCAGGACAATGCACCTGATCTAAAACTCTATTAAATAATTGGTAAGTTGGTTCCAATATTTCAATTATGAGCTTTGTAATTTTTCTCAGATCTTGTAACCCAAGGCATATTGTGTGCATTTCATTTTACTACTAATGCAGAAGCTGGAAACAGACTAAAGCTATGGATACTTGGAAATAAGCATAAATATTTGCTTCAGGCTTTTTCACTTATAATGGCATTTTTCGCCTTTCCATGCTGTACAGGCTTTTACTTGCCTGCAGAGTTCTTCCTGGCAATTTCATTTGGGTTTTCTGAATCATACAGAGTAACTTATTTATGGAAAAAGTTAGGAATACTGAAGGTGTACATCTTTATGTAGTTGCTTGAATATAAATAAAATGATATTTTCATATCTTTGACAGATATCAGCCCCTAATTCATGTGAGTCATGAAGAAGTCTTCATCCCTACACTTCAAAACATTTTGTCTAAATTCTTTCCAGGTACAGCATTACTGATGCACCTGCTTTTTGGATGTGCCAGAAGCACTGTAAGCATTTCCCAGCTATAACAGGAAGTTAATATCATACATTTGCTACCACCCCATATTATACCACACCACGTACCATCTACGGGACAGGACAGGACCATAGAAGATATGATCCTATTTCTCATTTCTTATCTCTTTAACACTTGACACAGCTAAAAAAAATTTCAAAAGTCTTTGGTTTAATTTTAAAACCCAGGGAATTTTCTAAATTCTGGTATAATTCCATTCCCCTAAAAATCTATATGTAATTGATTCATTAAATTAAAGTGGTGTCATGCTTTCCAGAAAACAATCAGATTTCTTAGGTGAACAGTCATCATGTAATCCTGCGAAGTCACCTGATTTTCAGTTTAGCTGCATAAAAAAACACTAGTTCCTTACTAAAACATATGACTCCAATATGATCTTAGGGCATACTTAATATGAATCCAAGTGAGAGAGAAGAAAACACCCTTCTTTTTGGATAGCAAATAAGTTTGCAGTTTAAAGAGGTGAGGAAAAGATCTGCTTGTGAAGCAACTCTGAGATACCAAATTACAAGGAAGTTTTGATCTGCACGTTCAGTGTTGTTTGTGGATAATTTGTGTCAGTTTTGCAGAGAGTAGATGAAGACTCGTGAATGCAGAGACAAACTCATTTAAAAAAAAAGGAAGGCTCAAGGAGGCAGAAATACAAAAGTCTATGTAACTGCCAAGTAATAGCAGATTAAATAAAGTTCTTTAACAACAGAAGGCTGTAATAATTGCAGAAAAAGTGCAGAGTGTAATTGAATTGTGAAAGAAGTAAAAAAAACAGGGTTCTGTATTCACAACAAACATGGAATAAACCAAAAGAACATGCTTAAATTAATGTGAACCTCTGATTTCATCCAAATTTTAAGTATTCTCCAAGTTCAAATCAGGCTAGTAATAACATTAGGTTTTTTGAAAGCTACATCACACAAGTAAAAAACACTGAATAAAGCTATGGAAACTCTGAAGCCACTACACTGCTAAACAATGACTAGAATTAATGAAGTAAGCAAATTCCATCCTAGGGTTAAGGATCTAGGCATAGCAAGAGCTAAACACTGACACTGTTTCAGTAGAAATGTTTTTCCAGAGACTGCACAAAGCTGTATATGGCCACAAAAGACCTTTTCTTTGTCCTCAGTGTACTTG
Source organism: Alaudala cheleensis (assembly GCA_013398995.1). Taxonomy (NCBI): domain Eukaryota; kingdom Metazoa; phylum Chordata; class Aves; order Passeriformes; family Alaudidae; genus Alaudala; species Alaudala cheleensis. The sequence goes on from VWYE01000996.1 coordinate 352,163, forward strand.
TTTACCCAAGGAGTTTATAAACAGTCTCAAACGGGTTCCCTAGCGTAAGGGTGTAAAACATGGATGTGTGGTGAAACCAGAATGAAACGTTCAAAGCTGAATAAATCATCCAGCCAAACAAAAACCATCTGAGTGCAGTCAATCCAACACTGTTTCTCATCAGTATTTCTTGTTTCTTTTAATTGTGTGCTTTTCTCTATGAATCTATCTCCTGTCATCACCACATTGCTTTCTGAACTCCCTCTTTATCAAAATATTTGTCAAGAACTCCAGCTCCCTTACTCTGCATCAAGAATCTCCTTCCTTTGTTCTTGATTCCCCAAGACCTTTCAAGATCCAGGATAGAACCCACCTCCCTGGCTTTCATGTGACTTGTGACTTAGTGAATTTTATCACATAAACATAGCCTCTAGCACATTTTTTGAAAGCATATCTATTCAGCACATATTCTGAATCCTTGATGCTGTATTCATGGTATATGGAAGATCCAGGAGGAAGCACTAGAGCAATCAGCGTGGTCTGACATCTGAACTGTTCATTTGATGCTGGAAAAAAAAGTACTCATCTCAATATCCAGGTTCTACTGCTGTAGAAAGAAAAGACATGGAAGTATGCTTTTGATGTCACAAGGACTTTTCTCTATTCTTTCGTGTTTCTATTTTTCCTTAATTGCTGAACAATTGCCTCTCATGAGTATTCCTTCAGGGAAAAATGCTGTCTTTGTTTTGCTGAGCATATGAAACACTCTCATGTAATGGATTTGAGAGTTTAGAAATAAGTCATGGGGGTTCTTTACAGCTAATTAATTAATCATAATAAAAACCACTCCACTAGTTTCCTCAGTGGAGTATGTATTTTGATTCAGCTCAGCTGAAGAGCAATACCTTCTGCAGATCTGTGCTAGAGAATATTACTGCTGCTTAAAGTAATATTATTTGAAACAGGTAATTGCAAGTTAGTTTAGATTAGGAACCCCATGATGTTCATCCCATCTGCTCCACCTGTGTTTCATCAAGATCTGTTCCAACAAGCTTTTCAGGTGTCTATCTGTATGCCATTCACAATGCAGTCTGTAAGCTGCCTTTCAGCTTTTACACTGGTTGTTTATTGCCAAATTATCAAGAAGGCCACCAAAATAGATCGGTGAACATGTGTGGAAAATCAATATTACAGTCTCAGGATTAATGAGAAATAATGGTCCAAAGACCAAATAAGTAAACATACTCTGAAAACTTTTTTTTTCTTTTCTATAGCTCTCCCAACTCAGATGTAAAAAAAAAAAAGAAACAATTATGGCAATACAGTATTACTTCATCAACTACACAACTTCACTTTTTGAAAATGGAATAAATTCACTCCACATCCCTAAAAGTATAGGAGCTAATTTTCATGCATTAGAAAGGTTAAATTCTGGCAATTTGAGTCAAACTGCTGTCTCTCCTGTCTTTTCCATTGTCTAATGGCAAAAGCATGCCTTTCTATCTAGAGAAACTCATTAAATAGATTTATGCTTTTCTTATAGTCAGAATTTTTTTGTAGTTCTTAGATGATATCCCAAAAGGGATGGCAGCAGGAATGGAAGCAGGACAGGGCTGAAGTGGAGGGAAGCACACGCTTGCCCCCAGTGTTACACAGAATGTGCTCTGTACAGAGCAATGACTCAAGGCACACACTACAGCCACATTAACCCTTTCTCTCCTTTTTTCCTTCCCACAGTCACTTCCATTCTGTGAATTAGGAGGCAGGAGTGGAAGACCTGTGGCTGAATCACTTCCTGCTTCCCATGGACTAGAGTCCTCCCTAGCAGGCTGAAGACTAATTGAGGGTCTGCAACCAACCAGCAGATGACATTTGTTAGGTGACTTACCCACTCATAAGAAGAGATATTTCTCTTCATTTCCATTTTTCTTTGGTAGAAAAGTTGTGGGCTGCTGGAGACTTCTTTTGTAGAGGAAAGAAAGGTACAACCATAGCCCAAAGCTGAATGCTGAGACCACACTACTGGCAATTCAATGTGGATTTGCAGTGATGACAACAACCAATCATCTCAACATATTAGCAAAGAAAATAACAGATTCCCCATCTCTTGCGACTTCAAATCAAGACTAGATGTGTTTCTGAAAGATAAGCTTAAGCCAAACATATTAGAAGAAAAATTAACGCCATTTGACCTACTTCACACAGAAAATTAAACTAGATGACTTAATATTTCCTTCTTGTTTCAATGTATGTTTCAATTCATTAATTTATTTCTATTTCTCTTTGTCAGAAAAGTCTAGTTTAATATCTTTTCAAAGACAAAGAAGCTGTTGGGTAGTTTAACCAGTGATTCCAATTATTCTGGAGTTGAGGGGTTTATTTGATATGGCAGTTCTCTGGATGATTTAATCAGAGTCAGATGGTGAATGGAACATTCATTTTTGTTAAGTATTTCAAGATATTGTTGACTTTTCTCTGTTAGTTGTTTCTCAAATAAAATTATAATTTCCTAAAGGAAAAACTGAATATTTTAAATATATATATTATTGATTTATATTATTAATTTTATATAATTTATTTGGTCAGTAGAGATTTTATTATCTAAATCTTTAAGCATAGAAAGGGTGGTTAAAATAATCATCTTCTATTTGTGACAGATTTCTTGCTAGAGAGAGGCTGCCCCTTTCCACAACATTTGGTAAGTGGAGAACTGGAGTTAAAGATCCGAGACTTTTATGGAAGAAATTTGGGAAGAAATCAGTCTGAATGGTTATTATGGGGATCACTGCTGTTGGATGCTTTGATAAGCTTAATCTTGCTTTGCTTCATCCATTCCATATTGCAACTACATTCCAGATGGTTTATTAATAGGAAACAATATAGTGAAACAGTGCTGGATATTTTCTCCCAGGTGAAAAAATGGAGCTGCAGTTCATATAAGTACCAGGATATTTGGGCCAAGCCCAGCCTTAAGGAAATGAAAAAGTTTCCATTTAGTTACTGCAATGTTTTGCTCCAGGCAGCATACTTATTTACCATGTGTACATACATCTGGGTGCTTGTTTAGTCTTTTTTATTTTTTAATGTATGGAAGCATGTACATCACACTTATGCACATTTAGACACAGTTTTTCTTTTAAAGCTGAACCTACAACATCCCAGAAACACAAGCTAGCAAATGACAGAAAGTCTGTGGCCTGATGCCATTTTTGATAGATGGGAGTCTGTATGTTTTGAACTTCAGAAGACTTTCTATGCATATACTTCTGAAATCAGACCTTGGGCATCTTCCAGATCCTTGAAATGGTCTTAACCTTGAATCCCTCAAGATTTGCCCTCAAATAAATCAGCTGTGAAAGCATTATTTCCAGAAGTGAATCGCTTTCTATTCTCCATGTGATCTAGTTCCAGGGCTTCTCATATGTTTCTCAAAACTCCAATTTTGCTTCCAGATGTGAATTTAATATAATAGGTACACATTTTTGTTGTTACTTGTTCCTTTATTCAAAGCATTTTTCTGGTACTTTCTGGAGTTCCAGAATGCTGGAGGGATGGTCCAACGTCACTTGAGGATGACAATTTCAGATAAAATAAAAGCTATCAATGAAGAAAACATATTGGAGAGGGGAAAAGCTGTTACAGATTATACATATTTAATTTTAAATGTATATATATATATA
>VWYE01000997.1:3153-36589 GCA_013398995.1 Alaudala cheleensis
CCCCTTCCCTGGCTCTGGCATCCCTCGGGGGCTCTGCCTGCCCTGTGCCACCCCAGGCATTGTGACCACAGTGGCCCAGACAGGCCTGTCCCCAGCCTTTGGGACCAGCTGGCCAGCAGCTTTTTGGGGGTGCTCGCCCTACCTTGGCAGGTGAAGCAGCGGATGTGGAAGTGGTTGCTCTGCACACGCACGACCTCGCCCTTGCAGGTGTCCCCGCAGCGGTAGCACTGGATGGCAGAGGAGCTGCTCCCAGGGGTGTAGGGGTTCTGCTGGTAGGGAACTGCTGGCACAAACGGGGGGGAGAGCAAAAAGAGAGAGGGGAAGGGTCTGTTAGGATCTGGGACACGGCTGGGTGTCACTGCACTGAGCTCAGGTGGCACAGCCAAGGGACACCAGGCCAGCACTGAGGGCAAGGGACAGCAGCCAGGGGTGAGAGATGGGAGCCCAGCCCTCTCTGGATTTGGGATTTCCCTTCCTCACAGTCCCAAACTCTGTGTGGGGCACCTGCGTGGACAGCCAGGTCACAGCGTCATCCCAGAGCTCCCCAGGTGCTCTCCTGTCCCCAGAGCAGGAGGACACTGCAAGGACCAGCCCTGGTGGCTGCTGACCCTCTCTGAGCCAGCCCAGCGAGCTCCGAGCTGGCAGCAGCACGGGAAGGAACTGCTGGTGTTTTGGAGCTCCCACTTGTTTGCTCAGGAGCTGGAGGAAGAAGTCGTTTGTCAAGGAGCTTTCAAACATGACAGCAATCGAGTGCTTGGCCCTGGCGGGGCTGTCACCTCCTGAGCAGGGAGAACAGCCCAGTCCCACGGCTCCTTCCATGGTGTGTGGGCGTTCTGGAAGGAGCTGGGGGCTGCAGGGGAGGGCAGGGCAAGAGCTGAATTCCTCCTGCTGCAGACACTGCTGGGATTCACCTCCATCCCTCTGGGAACACCGCACAGGTGATTCCCAGCAGCCTCACCCCAGGGTAAAACCCTCCTCCAAATGGACCCTTCTGCTGGCTCAAGGCAGTTCCCAAACACACACGGAGAAAACAGAGCAGCTCCTGCCCTCCCTGCCCCACCTGGGTGTGCCTGGGCTGTGCAGCAGCTCCAGCCAGGCTGACACCACGCCAAACCCACTGCAGGATTTATTTGCTGCAAGATTTCCGAGTGGGAGTCACAACCCGGGCAACTGAAGCAGCAAAAAAAGGAGGATTTCAATGGGCCAGAGCTTTTCTGACCCCGTGCTGAACTGCATTCCCAGGAACAGGAGAAGCAGCTGATTGAAAGGCAGCCTGTGAAGTCCCTGCAGAGCAGGGAAGAAGGGACACAGGACAGAGGAGATCACTCGTCAGAGGCTCCTCGCTCACCGAGGGGCAGATCAAGTGACAGGGAACAGAAACAGCCCATTATCGGCTTCAAAAGCCGAGCAAGAGAAGTCAGAGTGACATTGAGACTGTCGCAGTCAGATCCCACTCCCTGTGCCAAGTGCCCGGAGACACAGCTCTGCTTCCCTCCGGGAAATGGGCTGAACCTCCTGGAGCTCCATCCCTGGAGCTGCTGGGAAAGGGCTGGGGGGGAAGCTCTGAGTGCCCTCCTGCACTCAGACTCCAGCCCTGACTTCCAAGAACTTCTGGGACTTCCCTTCCCTGCGAGCCAAGAGCTCTCAGAGGTACCTGAGGCACTAAAGGACACCAAGTGCCAGCAGAGGAGTGACAAAATGGGAGTCAGGCCTGGAGCTAACCCAGCAGGGACTAATTAGTCTAGCCCTAAATCACTCTGAGGTCCCAAACAGAACAAAGGGAGCAGGGAACCCCAGCCCAAGAGACACCAGCCCTGGGAACAGGAATCCAGCACCTCCTGTGGTGGTTACTGGTGGTACTGGGAGCTCTGCAGCTGCCTGAGGGGACCCACGGGATTTCCCCAAGGCTGGAATAAATCAGGGATTTTCTCTGCAGGGGTCTCCAGCAGAGCAAGAGTTACAGAGCTGAACCTCCCTCCCACGCACCCACTGCTCACACCCTGGCCCAGAACGAAGCCAAGCCCTGGGACACAGCCATGGAAATGCACAGAGCTGGGAGAGGACAGAGGCAGGGGGGGAAAAGGCAGGAATTCATCCACACTCAAACAGTCTCAATAAAGAAAGGGGGAAGACAAAAATAATAATCCATGTCAGAACACGCAGGCATCACTTAGTGCGGGCTTCTGGTCTCCAGGGAAAAACTTCCTGGTGTCCATAGCAACACCATCGCCAAGCCCTGGCTCGGTCTGATGGGAGGAAGGCAGAGGAAAAGGAGCTGAGGATGGCAAAGATGCTTTTAGCTGTGCTCCAGCACGGGCTGAGCTGGATCTGATCCATCCCTGCCCGTGGGCGAACAGGGCAGGACGCGGCTCAGGGCACCACCACCACCCTCCCTCCGTGTTCAGCGCTGCCCAAAGCTCCCTGATTTGTGCTTTAACCTCCAGCCCCGGGCTGGAATTCGGTCCGGGAACATTGTGCTGCATTGTGTGGCCGTGCTGCAGGCAGCAGCTGCCCGCCTCGTGGCCCCGTGCAGGAAGTATTACACATCCCACAGCCCCCAGCACAGGGCCGGCTGAGCGGGGCAAAGCTCATTACACCCGAATAATCCACTAATAATGTAAGTAGCATTAGCGGCCCGGCAGGCTGGGATGCAGCAGGCAGGGAGAGGGGGTGGGAGCTGCCCGAGGAATTTGCCATAATCTGCCCCCGGATTTGCTCCTGTTCCGCTCGGAGCGGGTTTGGGCCAACAATTCACACGTTTGTGCTTCACTCTCCGTGCAAAACGCAGCCAGAGCCGCTCCCGTGGGGCTGTGCCCGTGTCCTGGCTGGTTCTGGATGGGCTGTGGGTGCAGCCGGGCCGGGAGCCGCCCCGGGGCTGCGGGGGCACCCGGCAGATTTGCCGGTGATCCGGATTAAGGTGGCACCTCCGGTCAGGGATTGGTGCCCCCGGGGTCAGGCAGCGGTGGCTGTGCACAGCCAGGGTGTGCCCCGGGCAGGGGGACAGCCCCAGACAGCCCCCAGGGCTGTGCAGAGCAGATCTGTGTCCCAGGAGGGGCACAGGGACCGTGCCCAGGGGCTGCTCTGAGCTCACAGTCCGCAATTCCCCTGAGCACTCCTGTTTTGGGAGGGTCAGTGACCTCGCCCGTGTTCCTGTGCTCTTCCTGGCCAGCCCTCCACAGGGCAGCAGCGGGATGGGGAAATGCTGAGCCTCTGGAACACTCCGGGAGTGGGAGGATAACAGGGGATCATTTCCATCTGCCCTGGAGGGTTTGCTGCTCACCACCAACACAAATAACTGGGCACAGCCCCCAAAGTGGCTCAGAACAAGCTCCACCTCTGGGTTCCCCCCAGAGCCCCACGTAGCCGAGCAACAGCAAACCAGGAACAGCCTTCCAACAGCACCCAGAGGCATTTTTAAGGACCCATCCATCCTTCCTTGCTGGGCCCAGGGCAGGTGATGCTCATTTCCCACCCATTTCCCTCTCCCAGCCCATTGGCCCTCCAGGAAGCTCTAGCAGGGGAAGGAAGCTGCTCCAGGTGGGGTTTGGATCATTATCCCCAGGTAACTGGAAATTGCCACCCAGCCCTGCTGCCAGCACGTTTGTCTCCACAGGAAAGATGGGCATGCCTGGCTTAATTATCTGCCAGTAATTAATATTTACACAGTGCTGGGAGAGCCACAGGTGAAGGGGACTGTGGAAAAGCAAAGCGTTCACCCTGAAATGAATGAGGAGAGGCGGTGCCACCATGGGAAAATGAGTTTGGTGGGTGCCAGGGGTGGTGCAGGGGCTGAGAGTTGGCACCTACAGCGAGGGGGTGTCACCATGGGATGGATCCAGCCCCTGGAATGTGCAGGGAGATGTTGATGTGGATGTCACCATGGGATGGATCCAGCCCCTGGAATGCTGGATGTCAGTTGGATGCTGGGGAAGCAGCACAGGTGATGCTGGCAGGAATCTTCACATCTCCGTGGGGCTGAACTCCCTTCCCAGTGCTTCCCAGTGCTTCCCAGTGCTTCCCAGTGCTTCCCAGTGCTGCCTGGCAGTCAGCAGCTCCCCACCTCATCCCCTGCAGGGTCCCTGAGGCTGGAAATCCTCAGAATCACCCAGCGGGTGGTGACACCAGCACAGGCTGGGGTGACATTGGCGGGGGACATTCCCGGGTGACATTGCTGAGTGGCATTACAGGGTGGCATTCCCGGCAGACCCCCGGGAAGGGCCGATCCCACGGCTCCGGGGCTCGGACAGGGGCTGGGGAGGCTCAGGAAGAGGAAGCCCAGCCCTGCCAGCGCAGCAGCCCCGGAGGCGTCAAGGCCGAGGGGCGGCAGTGACTGGCCAGGAAGGAATTTTGCTGGAAGCTCTTGGAGGCTGAGGGAGAGGCCGGGGTGAAGCGGCGGGGATGGGACACAGCGAGCCGGGCTGGGGGCACTGAGCGAGCTGAAAGAATCCTCTGCTGGGATGAGGGGACACTCCAGGAGCCTGCACCCCAAACCCTCCCGCTGCAGCAGCAGGGATCCAGGGGGACCTGGCTGGCTCCGAGGGGGAGGTGAGGGCGAGGGGGAGGATTTCCCCTCCAGGCAGGAGCTGCGCTGTGTCCCAGGGGTGGCCGGGGAGGAAGGGTGGAAACTCCAGGGCCACGGGATATGGGTTTCTCATCAGCGGCGGGGCCAAAGGCTCCTGCCTGCTTGTCCTGCCGCGGCCAGAGCTTGGCTGGAGCCGTAAAAACGCCTTGGGAAGGAAGGGGAGGATGGGCTGGGAGCCGGATGATGCTGCTCCTTCAGCAGGGCCTCAGCCTGTGCCTTGACCTGTGGGAATGTGCCTGCTCCACACACAGAATCAGAATTAGCGAGGTTGGGAAAGACCCTTGGGACCACCGGGTGCACCCCGGGTCCCTGCTGAGGAGGTGGCACTGGGGGTGGCAGCAGCACAGAGCTGGGTGAGGGACCCGGGTAAAGATCAGCCAAATCACCCCTGAACTGAAGGAAGGGACCAAATCACCCCTGAACTAAAGGAAGGGACCAGCAGTTGGGATGCTCAGCTCTGGTGGTGAATCTGAGCCCTGCTCAGGCCTCTGCTTCCCGTGGAGATCCCCCCAGATAAAATCCATTTCCATCGAGGAGAAAATGCCAGATTCACCTTTGGACAAAAGATTTTTTTCTCTCCTGATCCTTCCCCTCAGTAAAACCCAGCAGCACCACGTGGTTCCTTATTTGATATTTACATTTTCAAGCCGGGCCGAGTGCTCCTGGTGGGCTGAGGACAGGGAGCTGCTGGGGGACAGTCTGAGCCTGCAGCAGCTCCAGCTGCTCCTCCCACTGTTTGCACCGAATCCGTGAGGACTGGGCTGGGACAGGCACTGGCAGTGTGGGACAGGGGACACTGGGGACCACCCAGCTCCCCCAGAGTATTCCCAAACCTGTCAGCCAGCTCAGAGTGTGTTCCAGGCGGGATTATGAACCCCCTCCGGTCCCTGCCAGCCTCTCCTGGCCGCCAGGCAAAGCCATCTGTGGCTTACAGCTCAAACCCCTCCCCTGTCACAGCTCCTAATCCAGCCCTAATTAGATCAGCAGCAATTATTGCCCCCACCTGCCTCACCCTGGCCCCTTGCCCCGCGCTGCTGCCGCTCCCTGGGTGGGACACAGGGCACAAACAGGGTGGCACCAGGGAGCTGGAGTGGCACGTACCACCGTGGCAGAGGGCACTGGGGATGCTGGGATCAGCCCTGGCATCACAGGAGGGAGGGAACACCCTCCAGTGGGAGCTGGAGAGGGCGTGGCTGGGTGCCACAGGTGCCCAAAGAGGTGCCAAAGCATCCTGAGGGCACGGCGGGACATTGTGCCGGGGTGGGAGCTGCAAAATGAGAGAGGAGGGAGGTCAAAAACACCCGGAGGAGACAAAGGAGGGAAGGAGACAAGGAGAAAAATCAAGAGGATGGAAGGAAAACAACAACAACAACAATAAAAAAGCAGCCAGGGCCCTGCCTGCACAGCAGAATTCGCTTCTGGCTGCGTTTGTGGAAATTATTCTCCAAATGAGTGTGGAGGAAGCCGTGATTGTCTTCCCAGGCTGACCTGGCCTCAGGCAGCTGCCCGTGCCTGCCTGCAGGATGTTTGCTTCCCACACAGGCAGGGCTGGAATGGGCCAGGGAAGCCCAAAAACCCCGCGGGGGCTCAGCTGGGTTCACCTCCTGCCCCCCAGCCCCATTCCAGCAGCACCGTCGGGTGTCCTGAACGAGGGATCTGGGATCAGCCTGCCCTGCTGGAAGCACTGACTGCTGCTGGGATTTTCTCAGATTCCCAAGAAAAAAAGAGGGAAAAGTTGCTTTTCTAGTTCTTGGAGCTTTGGGGAGATTGGATGAGCTGAGTGCAGGCAGAGCAGTGCTCCTGAGCTCCCCCAGCCTGACAGCTCCACCCTGGGCGGGGCAGAGCCTGGGAACGAGCTGTATCCCAGGAATTCCGCTGTATCCCAATAATTCCACTGTATCCCAAGGATTTCCCTGTATCCCAACAGTTCCCACCCTGGCAGCAGCCAGGCAGCACCAAGGGAACCTCCTGTGCACATCCTGAAGAGGAGGGTGAGCGTCTCCTTCAGCACTGCCACCACCTCCCTGGGCAGTGCCAAGGCCTGAGCACCCTCTCCATGGAGAAATTCCTGCTGCTGTCCAAGCTGAGCCTGTCCTGAGCACCCTTTCCATGGGGAAATTCCCCCTGAATTCCCAGCAGTCTGATATTCCCAGAGTGTGGGATATGGGGACTATGGAGCTGTAGAGCCCGACAGGGAATCACCGGCTCCAGGAACAGAGATAAACCTCAGAGAGCTCCTCTCAGATTTCCCAGAAACTGCTTCATTCCCCTCCCTATTATTATCCCTGAGAATATCTGAGCAGTTCTCGGTGTCTTGGGGGGACAGGATGAGAAAGGCTGGATTGCATTTTAATTAATAATTGCAGAAATGCATGGCTGCCCAGGGCAGGAGCCCGGAGCAGGGAGCTGTGCCCAACAGGGGGGTCTCGAGGCACACAGCCCCCTTGGCACTGGCCAAATCCCACCTCCTCCCCTGGATTTGGTGACAAGAGGGGCAGCCCCAGCCAGCTCCCCCAGCCCTGAGCAGGAGGGGAGGCCCTGAGTGAGGCTTGGCCCAAACCCCAGCTCACAGGATGATATTTTCAGCTCCAGCTGGGCTGGACAGGTTTTTTTTGGGGGAGGTCCATGCAAGGGGCTACACTTGGGTCCGAAAATTTGAGGGGATGTGCTGAGTGGAAGAATCCAAACTTGAGGTCCCGGCCAAAAGCTGAAAAGCCTGAGCTCATCATTTTGCTGAGGCCAGATTTCCTGCTGACCAGAGGCTGTGTTTAGTGCTGGGAGACAGTCCTGGCTGTGTGGGGGTGCAGGGGATTGTCCTCAAAGCCACCCCCACCACCCCCAGGCAGGGCTGCAGCAGCCTGGGCTGAGCTGGAGCACTGGGAACCCATCCCAGCTGAAAAAACACCCTAAAAACCCCCAGGAGAAAGCAGCAAAGGGGCTTTGTGAGGAAGGGGAAGGGCAGAGGAGCTGTCAGACGGTGGCATCTCCTGCTGGGCGCTGCGGAGGCAGTGCCAGGGTGGCCGGGACAGGAGGTGACACAATGGAAACATTCAGGCTCACATGAGCACCCGGGGAAAGGCAGGACAGAAAGGAGCTTATTGCCGGCTGCTGCGGGAGGGATTTGCTGTTTGCTGCTGCTGCCGCCGTTGTTTTGTGTTTGCAGCTTCCCGTGTGGAAATGCTTTTTCCCCTTGAACCTCCACCCACCAGCCCGGTGCGTTTTCCCAAACACATGGAGCATCCATCAGAGACGTAAAGGGTGCTAAATTTAAAATATTACAGAGAAAAAACCATGAGCTGACTTCTTTTTTTTTTTTTTTTTTAAACTAGGGCAGCGTCTGAGAGGGAGAGAAACGTGGGGATTTGGGATTTTCTCTGCCGGATCACAGCCCCAGTCGGAGGAGGCAGAGCCAGGCTGGCACCTCGCCACCTCGCAGCAGACTGTTGCTCCCGGAGTCTGGGAGCACTTTTTTTTTGGGAGAGGAGCCGCCTGCTCTGTCCCTGCCTGCTCCCGAGGAGCCTGGATGAGGCACATCCCTGCCCTGCCGGGTCCGGTGTCCGGCTGAGCCTTGGCGAGGAGCCCCGCACCCAAAGGCTGAGGGCACCGAGCTCATCCCTCCCTGAGGATTCCCTGGGGAAGGGGATGAAAACCTCCCAAATTTCCCCACACGTCGCTCTGTGTGTGCAGCATCACTTGTCTGGCCACCAGCGCTGCGAGGGAGACAAACTCCTGCCTGTTTTACACAGCCCGAGGCTCCTCCGCGTCTTTTCTCCAGGCGGGAGCTGCTTCCTCCCGCTCTGCAGAGCGCGGAGCGCTCCCTTGTTTTATTTTAAACCCCATTCCTGCCGGCATTGTAACTCCAACCTGGGAGACTGCGTCATAGCCGGGGAATGAGGGGTGTCGGGTTTGCTATTTTTAACTCTTTCTGCTCTGAAATCGAATCCCCGATCCAGAGGCACCGCATGGATATGAATGCGACGAAATGGGGATTTGGGCTGGGGCGGGGGGTGACAGCTGGCAAAGCAAGCCCTGGCGTCACCGAGGGGACAATGTCCCCAGAAATAGGCGGCGGGGCAGAGATATTTGTTACAGAGCCCTCTCAGCGCCACCAGCACGGCAGCAGCAGCCCCCAGCCAGTCCCATTCCAGGGGATGGATTACAGCTCAGGGCCTGGGGGGGCAAAACTGCGGCAAGGAACTTCCCTGGCCGGCTCCAAATTCCTGCCTGTGCTCTCCCAGCCCGGGAAGGGGCTTCCTGAAACAACTGGGAGCTCTGGGAGCTGCGGGGCTGCGGCAGGGAGGGCACTGCCTCACCCCCTCGGAGCCCTCCCTGCAAAGGATGGGGTTGGAGGAGATGAAATCCACCCTTAACTCGGAGCATCCCCCCAAAAAACGGTGCAAAGCCCTCAGAGGGGAGCTGAGCAGAGCCTCCTGCACTGGAGGGTGTTTATTGCTCCTTAATCTCCCGTGATCCCCTCTCTAATTCTGTTAAAGGCAGCAAATGCAGCCTTTAAGTGGCCCTAAAAAGATTGTCCCCACACCCCCAGGGAGTTCATTTGAGACACCTGGCCTTGCAGATGGGGGGCAGAGGTGCAGCAGGTGGGGAGGGGGGACAGGGACAGCCCCTGGTCACACAGAAATCCTTTGGGTTAGAAAAGATCTCCAAGGCTATTGAGCACAGAGCACCCAGTGCCACCTCCAGCCCTTCCTGGGACACCTCCAGGGATGGGGGCTCTTCCTGTGGTGTTCCAGGAGCAGCACAAAGCCTCGGGACAGGCTCTGTGACCCACGGGATCCTTGGGGTAGTGCTTGGAAACCCCCCAATTCCCGACCCTGGCTGCCTCTTTCCAAGCCCATCCTTCGTGCTGGGGTAAAACCCCGAGCTCTGAGGAGCCCCTTGGCACTGCCAGGACCCAGCAGGGCCCAGAGAGGTGCAGCAATGCCTGGGCAAGGTGCTGGTGACAAAAAACACCCCCTGCCTCGCCTGGAAGGGATGGGAGGAGGGTTCCGAGGGAGGAGAAGCCAGGCAGGGATGCACTCAGCAGTGCCAGGGACAGCCCTGGCAGCCAGCCTGGGGCTCCTGGCACCTGCCAGCCCCGCCTGTGGCTGCCAGCAGCACGCACAGCTGTGCACAGCTGGGCATCCCCGCTCCTCCGCAGGCTCAGCTCCGTCCTGCTGCCCCAGGAGAGGCAGATCCACCCCCTGGGCTGGGCCCTGACAGCTCCTGGTCTCACCCAAAGCCATGAATTCAGCTGCTGCCTGGTGTGGCTGCGCTGGCTGGGGACGAAGCTGTCCCTAATTTGTTTTTGTTCTCGGTTTTTGTTCTCCCTGTGTGTTTGTGCACTTCCCACACCACCACAATCAGCAGGGCTGGGCTCCAGCCAGGCTCAGGAGGAGCTCTCTGACATCTTCCCAGCAATTCTGAACAGCTTCATCATTTCCTTCGTGGCTCCCCCAGTGCAGTCCCATCACTGGGATCATCCCTGAGACAGCAAAACATTCCAAAAACACCCAAAAACCTCCCTCACCTGCGGGCTCCAGCAGCCCAGGTGTGGCCAGAATCCCACCCCCTGAAAGGAGCAGGAGGTTTGCCACGCCCCCAGCGCGGAACATGTCACCAGAGCTGTGTCACCAGAGCAGTGCCACCACCCCCCGGCTCCCCGAGGTGCGAAAACAAGGAGATAAAACAAATCAGCGAGGCCACAGCAGCAAACAGAGCCCAGTTTAAATGGCTGGAATCTCTGCTGGCGCTTTGTCCTGCTGGTCACCTCCTCCCTGCAGGGTGTCCCCACCCTCTGAACCCTCCACCTGCAGCAGCCCAGGGGTGCCCAGGACTCCACCAAGCCAAGCCAATCTCAGTTTCCAGCCCAGCCAAGTGCAGCAGAAAGCCTCCACACGGATTTTGGCAGTTTTGTCCCCCCTGCCTGGGATGCTCTGGGGCCAGACCTGAGCCTGCACACCCCCAGACACCTCCCCCAGGCAGGCAGCAGGACACACCAGCAAATTTGGCAATTTGGGTGCAAGTTAAATGTGCATTTAATCGAGATTTATAGGGGAATGTGCAATAGCAATTGATGATCAAAATCAGATTATTTATGGGGGTTTAGCAGCTGTATGGGAGATTAATGGTGGTTGCAGGATAAACCCTCGGTAAATGTGTGTTTCCCCAGTAATCAGCTAATGACACGTCATCCTAATTATCTCCTGAGAGGGGCCCAGCCACGCTGACACCCGCTGCAAGGAGATACTGTCACCTGCAAATGGCCACCAGAAGGCCACAAGCAGCTCTGCCTCCACACCCACAGGGGCTCCCTGTGCTGCAGCAGCTCCTCTGTTTTCCTCAATTAATGTTTTCTCATTAAAAAAAAAAATATTGGAGGTTTTATTGGCTTTATATGCTTCTGGCAGCAATAAAGCCATGCCACGCATCCAGCCCTGCACCCCAGCCCCATCCTGAGCTGCTGAGGGCCACCCCACGCTGTCCCCTCCTGTCCCCAGGTGCCGGGATGTGGCACAGGGATGTCCCCGGGGAGTCCCACCCCTGGCGGGAGGTGGCAGGAGGGTGCCCTGCCTCTCGCCACGGCCAGGGCAGGGACAGGAGCGCTGCTGTGGGATGCAGAGATGCTCTGGCAGTCACCATGGCAACCCCAGTACACAGCCAGGAGAACAAAGCTGCCAGGAGAGAGGCAGGAAAAGGGAAGAGAAAAGGAAGGTGGAGTGGAAGGGAAAAAAAAAAAAAGAAGAGCCATGGAGCAAAGGCTGGGGCAGGAGGGAGCCATGGGGAGGGAAAACAGCAGTGGGGGAAGATGGAGCTGCCTCGGGGCTGCTCCCCTTGGGCTGACCTTCAGCACAACCAACATCTGAGTGACATTTTCTGTCTCCTTGCCCTGTCCCAGCAGAGGATCCCTCCAGGACGTGGCCTGTCCCCCTGGAAGTGTCCATGTCCGAGGAGGTGACACCTGCCAGAGAGCCCAGGGGAGCCCCGAGGCAGCTCCCAGAGCTCAGAGAGCCTCAGGGGATGGATGGGGATGGGCAGGGATGGATGGGGATGGATGGGGATGGGTAGGGATGGATGGGGATGGGTAGGGATGGATGGGGATGGATAGGGAGGGATGGGGCGGGGGAGGGATGGGNATGGATGGGGATGGATGGGGATGGCTCAGGTTATTCAGCACCTTCCCCTGCCCCAGCACAGCTGGGCTGGCTCAGGTTTTGGGGCACAGCACAGCACACACATCACACCAGCTCAGGGCTCTCCCACCCCAGTTTTTGGGCTCATTTCTCAGCCTTTGTCCTGCTGCTTCCCAAGTGCAGCAGGGCTGCCCGAGCCCCCTGAAAGGTATTTTAGGGGTCAGAACACAAACAATAACCAGCGTCAAATCCCCAGCAGTGGCTTGGTTGTGAAAGGAACCTGTGGAAAACAGGAACAGGACAATTCTCTGCATGGCTTGGGGCTCACCTGAACCTCTGGGGAGGCAGAGGTGCAACCACCAATCCCTTGCACAGCAAGAACACATCCACACTCTCCCCTCTCGCTTCTCCTCCCCACTTCAAAGGCAGAGAATCCAAAACCAGACATCGAGGTTTGGGTCAGGAAGCTGCAACTCCAACCCCTCTCAGCAGGAATGGAAAATAACATCGCACTTGGCTGTTTATTCTAACGAAATAACAAATCCCAGAGGGAAGATGCCCCTCTGCAGAGGAGCCCCGACTGCAGCCGAGCAGGAAACACAGACACGGCCTCCTGCTGCTGCCTCACCCGGCTGTGAGGAGCAGAACAGGCACCCAGAGAGCAGCAGGAGGTCACAGGTACAGTGGAAACCCGGCAGGAATGGGAGTAAACAGTGAGGAAAAGGACTGGTGCAGCAGCTCAGCCATTTTAGCACAGAGCAGATAAAAGGAGGTGAGGGGGGTGAGTGGCACAGGAGCTGCTGGGGCCGGGGATGGGCACCCAGGAAGAGGAGAGGAGTCTCCACAAGTGAAACCACACCTCTGACACTCCCAAGAGGGCTCCACACCCCTCCAGCCCCACCCTGAGCCTCCTCTGGGGGACGTGGGGCTGCCCAAAAAGAGGTGCCGAGCAGGGGCAGGGCCACACTGGGCTGGGGACAGCGGGGGACAAGGCACACCCCGACCAATGAACCCCCCCTGGGCACACGAGGGGCTCGGCACAGATGGAATTCCCTCCCCTCCTCCTTCCCTCACTCGTGCTCTCCTTGGATCCCGACCCGCAGAGGAGGGGGAGCTCCGGGCACGCAGACACGGGCGGCTCCTGCTAAAAGCCTTGGGTGCCTTTCAGCAGGGCTGGGGAAACACAGCCCTCCCCTGGCAGCTGCAGGCACCGGGCCAAGGCTGGCGGCGGGCAGAGACTGAGCCCTGCTCAGGCCTTGGGAGGCTCCCTGGAGCAGAGGATGGGCAGAGTTAAAGGAATAAAGTAGGGATTTATTAAAAGGCCTTGAAATGATGCACCTGGCTGAGGTCACGCCCAAGATGGGCCCTGAGTCAGGAGTTTCACACTTTGATAAGGTTTGGTCCATTTGCACATTGGGGTTCATTGGCCAATGGCAGCTCCAGGGGATGCAGTCCCATCCTCCCAGGCTGCTCCCCTCAATTCCCTGCTGTTTGCATTTTTTGGGGCTGGAGCTGCAGCGGTGCCCTTGGTTCTGGGGATGGACAAGAATTGTTTTATCTAAACTGTGAGGAGAACTTGCTCACACTTTTTATGACATTCAGAGTTCTGCACCAAGGCAGTGCAGAATCTGTATGAAAATACGAAAGCTAAAACTGAAGACATCACTCCCCCCTGGGCAGGGTGGGTTCAGCCCTCTCCATCCCACCTCTCCACGTGTAAATAAATCCCCGTGTGTGCACAGGAAAGCACCAGGGATCCTCTTAACCCTCCCGGGGCAGGGCGCTGCCCTCCGAGCTGCAGCAATTGGAGCATTCCTCGTTAACAAACCCATTCATGCAGCTCGGCTCACCCACGCCGAGGTCACGGCTGCCTTCCCCGCTGAGATGTCCCTCCCGAGCCGAAGCGACAGTCTGTCCCCAAGAGCCTCTGCACGGCGCTTCGCCCCAGCTCCTCATTAGCGACAATTAACAGGCAATCAAAGGGCCCGGCAGAGCTGGCACTTCCCAGGGAACAAGTCCCCTTTGAGCGGGGCAGAAAAATGAGCGCGGGCTTTTGTTGTGCTTTTGGTGAAGTGAGCCAAAAGCTGCCTGCCAGGGGACACAACTGTGTCCCCAACTGGGCCCTTGCTGCCACCTGAGCAGCCAAGGAGGCACAGAGGGCTGGGGCTGCTGCAGGTGTCCCCTCGTGGTCACCTGGTGTCCCCTCATGGTCACCTGCAGGTGTCCCCCCTCTGGACACCCACAGGATGCTCCCAGCCGAGGTGGGAGCAGGGACCAGGGGTAGAATCATGGAATGGTTTGGGTTGGAAGGGGAATTTAAAACTCATCCTTGCACCCCCAGCCATGGGCAGGGACACATTTCACTGTCCCAGGCTGCTCCAAACCCCCTCCAGCCTGGCCTTGGGCAATTCCAGGGATCCAGGGGCAGCCACAGCAGCTCTGGGCACCCTGTGCCAGGGCCTCAGCACCTTCCCAAGGAAGGAATTTCATCCTAACATCCCACCTAACCTCACTCTCTCAGTGCCCTGGATCCTGAAATTGTCCCCACATTCCATGCAGGCTCCCTGTGTGAACCCAAAGCTTCTCCTCTCCAGGCTGGACAATCCCAAGTGTCCCAGCTTTTCCCGTGCTGGGAGCCCATTGCAGGGTGCAGCTCTCAGGTGGGGAGGGGGATGGACACTCTCCAGCAGCCAGGATGGAGCTGCTGGCTCAGAGCCACCCCCAAGGATCAGGCAGGATCAGCTTCACTGTTCCCTGGAGTTGGAGTATTCCCTGCTAACCCTCCACAGCCTCTGCTTCCCTAAGCTCCTGTCTAGCTGAGGGAGTAAAAATAAAGAAGCTAAAAAAGACAAGAAATGAAAAGGGAGATGGCCTGGATGTGACAGGCTGGCGGGTGTGACACTGGAGCCTTGTGAGCAGCGTTTTTTCCCCTGCAGCTGGAGCAGGGGCAAAGCCAAGGAGCCTTTCCCAGCTGCCTGCACCAAACAAAGCCCTTTCCTGCCAGGGCTGGGGTGGGCAGCAGCACCCCGGGGCTGTGCGAGGACAGGCAGGGCAGAGCTGATGGCTCCTGCCACATTCCCACAGGGGAAACTGCTGTCATCCCCACAGCCACCCTTCCTGCAGCACCAGGGGAGCAGCTGGGCCTGCCAGGGGCTGAGCCTGGGGGGTTTCACAGCCCAGAGAGAGGCCACGGCGCCTTGTGCCACTGGATATGGGGACCACAGGGACAAAGTGGGACCAGGGGTGTGGGGATCAGCAGTGGCCACAGCAGGGGATGCAGAGGAAGGTCCTGGCAGATCTCTCAGCTGACTCCTCTGTGCCCAGTGGCTGTGCTGCACCAAAGAGAAGCCAAAGCAATCAGCATTTCTTGGAGACACTCTGGGAAAAAATCTTCCCTGAGTGACGTGGGGGAAGAGCTGCCACAAGCACAGCAAAGGGCCTGGAGCCACCCCCCAGGCTGGGGACACGCCGTGCTGGCAGTGCCACAGGGCAGGGCAGGGCTGTCCCCCTGCCAGCAGCCCTGGGGATGTGCCCCAGGCAGGCTCCAGCGGGGAGCTGTGACCTCAGCGAGCCCCATCCCAGCCCCAGCACCCCCAAATCTCATCCCTGGGCATCACCAAGTGCCAGGCAGCACAAAGCCAGGCCTGGAAACTCCCAGAGCACAGCCCAAGGTGGGAAATGCCACCTCAGGGGAAACCCGGCAGCGAGCTCATCCCTCAGGGGAGGAGGGAACGGAGGAGGCAGGGAAGGAGCAGGGATGAGCACTTTGGGAATCTCGCAGCAGCAGCTGCAGCCTGGCCGGGCCACGCTTTATTTTTAACAGCCACTTGTAGAATGCAGCGAGAGCCTGTGGGAGCTGCTGCTCACCCCAGCCCCGTCCCCACAGCACGTGCAGGGCACAGATTCCCCCCAGAAAGGCTTTTTATAGGGTTTTTCCTGCTCCTGCTGGGCTCGGCACGGCCACGCCGCCCCCTCCCTCAGCAGCCACTCACATGCCGCTCGCCAAAGTCTTTCCATTCCCCCCTCGAGCTGTTTCCTCTCCTCTCCTTATTAGGGATCCACCTACCTATCCGTCTTCTCATCCTCTCCCCCTCCGTGGCTATTTTTAAGATGCCATAAAAGCTTTCAACGGGGAGCATCCTCAGGGAGGAGAGGGATTTTATATGGAGCCCATCAGGAGGAGTCATCACCACATCACTCACCACACAGGCAGCCACTCTGCTTTTTTTTTCTTTTTTTTTTTCTTCAAAAGCAGGGGAGGGGAGAACATCCCCACTCAATCCCTCAGCTCTCCCTGGCCAGCTCATCCCTTTTGCTGGGTGGAAAGATCAGATCCAGCCCACTCCTCTCGTGGTGCTGGGACACCAGTGCAAGTTCTGTCCACTCACATCTGGGGGTGGAGGAAGGGATGGGTTTGCTCCTTGATCAAAGGTTCCAAAGCCTTTGGGATCATCCAGCTCCACGGCCTCAGCAGCTGCCACCCGATGAAGGATGGCCTCAGTGCTGAGAGGTTCTCCCTGCGTGCTCACACACCTGGAAGCTGCTCTGCTTCTTGGTTCAGGGTCAAAAGGTGAGGGAAATTCCAGCAGAACCACCTCCAGAGGCTCAGCCTGGACAGACAGACAGCACCAAGGTGTTCCTGATGCCCACAGCCCCCTCTCTTCCCTCCTAAATCTGGTTATTCCATTTGGAATAGCTGCCACCCCCTTTCTGGCCTAAAGTCTGGCCTAAACCTGACCCACACCCCAAAGACACCCTGCCCATGTCACCTGCACCATGGCACGAGCCCAGAGCAGGTGGGCAAAGCTGTGCCCACAGCTGGCTGGCCTCAGGAATGGCTCTCACACCCAGCTTTGTTCCCTCCTCCTCCTCTGAAGCTTTCAGGGCTCTGGTGAAGCAAAGCCACCCCCTGGGCCCTGCAGCCCTGCTGGGACCCTCTGTGCTGCACTGGGAGCAGCTGGCACTGGGACATCCCCACCACATGTCCCAGCAGGCAGAGACCCACCCAGTCCCCAGAGAGGATTTAAAAATAGCTCCCATTCTCCAGCAGGAGCAATCCCTGGAAGTGCCCAAGGCTGGGCTGGGCAGGGCTTGGAGCACCCTGGGCTGTGGAAGGTGTCCCTGCCCATGGCAGGGGTGGGGAACAAGAACTTTAAGGTCCCTTCTGGTGCTGACCATCCTGAAATTCCATGAAAATTCCATGAAAATTTCAATGAAAATTCCATCTGAAAATTCCATGAAAATTCCATGATCCCCAGGGCTGGCAGCACAGCTGGGATGTTGGGAAGGACAAGGCAGGGCCTCACAAGGTGTGAGGTGTTTCTGAGGCAGGGGCTGTTCCTCAGGGCCTGGCAGTGGATTTGGGAGCTCACCCCGAGCCCTGCTCCACATTTGGCCGGTCTGATCCTGCAGCCTTGGCTGCATTTCTGGGAAACACTCATGTCACTCCCTGCTCTGAGGACGGGGCAGACCCTGGAACTCAAAGCTCAGGCTGCAGCGGGCTCAGGTTTGGCTTCAGGATCTGTTTCTGATGCTGGCACTGGCACCAGCAAAGCTTTTCCTGCCCCAAAATGTGCCACTGGTTGCCAGGAGAAAGCAGGAGCCCAGGGGATGGCTTCAAACCTCAAGCACCTGCTCCCCTTCTCCCACTGCTCTGCTCCTCAGAGAAACCTTCCCACAAGGACTTCCCCAGTTCTGAGCCTTTCCCAAGGCTCTGAGAGAAGCTGATTCAAAATGGAAGCGGAGCAAAATGTCCATGAACAGAGAAACAAATGATCCTTGGGGCTCTGCAGACCTTGCCAGGCCAGCAAGGGGAAGAAGAAAGGAAGGTCAGACAGGCTGGCTGAGGAAACCACAACAGCAGCAGCAGCAGCTCCTTTTTCTCCATGCTCTCCGCCCCAGGCACTGGAGAAAGCTCATCAATTCCCAGGCCAGGGCTCATGGCTGATACTGATAAAGCATTCACAAAACTCCACCTGAGCTGAAAAATGCACCCAGAACCCGGGGCCTATCAAATACCTGAGCCACCAGCAAATCCATGGGACCTGTGCAGCCGAGTTTGCTGCTGGGAGAGATCACTCAGGGCCTGTTAAACCTCCATCAGCCCTCTCCTGAAATCCAGCAGTGCCCTGGGGCTGTGGGGAGGTGCATTCCAGCTGCTCTGCTCCCCCAGGGATGCACTGAGCCCCCTGACTCCAGAGGTGCTGGGCACAGGAGGACTTGGCACAACCAAATTCCCTTTGCCCACCACCAAAACCCCTGAGCCTGAGGCACCTCCACGCTCCCTTTCATCCTGCAAAAACCTCCCCATCATTCCTCGTGGCTCTTGCCATGACCACTCCACCCCCGGATGCTTCCTGGACGTGCTGCAGCACTCACAGCTCAGGCACTGATGTGTTTAAGGACTAAAAATACCGAGTGAGGTGTTCCAGCCGCTTCGTGACGGCCCCGGCACCGCGGGGCTGCGGGGTCTGGCAGGAACTGGGTGGGATTTTCTTCCTCCCCATTCCCAAGAGAGGCAGCAGCACATGGAGTGCTGTCATCAGCCCAGCCTGATGGCATCCCAAACGCTAAAACAGTGGTCACTGGATGATTGGAAAAGGTGCTGTTTGATTTAGAAGGGCACGCTAGGATCTTGAGAGAATTAAATCGCTTCAATTGACCTCACAGCACACACCCCACGGGCCTGCAGGGCCACTTTGTGTGGCTCCTGCTCCTCTCCAAGGGCCAGCTGCCAGGAAAGAGGGTTTGAAAGAGTCTGGATGGAGCCTGGAGAGAGGACAGAGCCCCATCCACCAGCCCAGGGACAGAGCTGCTGCCTGGGATCGGAATTCTCTGGCAGCAATGGGTGATTGTCCCTCTGCTTGGCTGCCCGGGAGAACAGGGAGTGATTTGTGTCTGGTTGTTTGTCAGAATGAGGGTTTTGAGAGGCCTCAGATGCAGGCAGGGAGTCTGGGAGTTCCCCTTGGTGCCCAAATTCTGGAAAACACCCTGCTCGTGACACCAACGCTGATCCCTCCGGGTTCCCTGCATTTCTGAACTGCAGGTAAAAAACTCCCTGCAGGACCCTCCCAGGTCCTGCCCCGCAGGGTGGGGACACCTGTGAATCACCTGCCCGAGGAGCAGAGCTGGGGATGTGCAGCACCACGGGATTCCTCTTTAATTACACGGGGCCTTAATGGAGTTTGCTGGTAAACACCTTGTAACCACATGTGCCCGGAGATTACGGGGTAATTACGCTTAGAGGATCACGATCTCAGAGCAAGCACGATTTAGGGAAGACAAAAATAACCAGGCAAACATGCTGCATTCATCAGGATCTGTCAGGAAGCCTCCCTTTCCCAAATGCTTTTGCTGTCCAGCCTTTGCTCACAGCTCTCCCCAGAGCAGGGGTGTCTCCTCAGTGAGGAATCTGAGAGGTGGCACGGACAGGGATGAGACTTTCCACTGGGCATGCCAAACCTTCTTCGGGAGCTCTCCGTGCTCCAGCAGGCTCCCAGCTGCTGCAAGGACGGGGATAAAGGGCTCAGCCCACCCTGAGCTGACTCGCCAGCAGATTCTGGCCTCTTTTTCCCCCAGGTGCACCTCGGGGACAGAAGGGAATGCGGGAGGTGCGAGGGTTTGTGAGGCCGATCACCCAGTGCCACACTGATCCAGATCCTGCCAAACCCGGCTCAAAGCAGGAGCTCACCTGGGATTTCACCTCCCCAGGAGCTGGGCTGGGCTTGGTGAGACCCAGAACACCCAAGGGAAACCTTGCCCCTGCCAAAAGCAGTGCCCAGGCTGGCAGCAGCCCCTCTCCCAGCCCCAAGGAGCTGGGCCCGGAGGGATGATGTGCAAATGCCACGGGTGACTCACAGACAGCACTCCCGGGGACCTGCAGCACCCAGAGCTGCTGGCTCCCTCCAAAGCAGCAGAAGGGATTCTTCCCACTCATTTCAGGGGCTGAAATCCTCGGGGCAGTGGCAGCTTTAACCCTTTCAGCACAAACACAGCATCAATCACATCAAACTCCCGGCCCAGGTCCCGAGGGAGATGCTGGCTGCAGGCAGAGGAGATTCCAGGGGGTGGTTGATTCTAAGGGATGTTCTCTTGGCCAAGGGTTTGTCCTACCAGCTCCAGCTGCCATGGAAATGCCAGGCAGCACCACAGACCTGTTTGCTGAGGTAGGGATTCGTTTGTAACCAATTAGTGAGAGGCAGTGATGGCCTAATGAATGTCAACACCAACACTGTGCCCTCCAAACCCTCCCTGCACACCTGGAATCCCAGCAGGAGCAGAGGCCACCTTCCCACCCTTCCACCCTCAGGGCCACCTGAGCTGCTCTGCAGCCTCAGGACAGGATTTTATGCCTGAGATCAAACGGTTTTATCTCTTCACCTCAAACACGACATTTTCCTCTGGCTTTGCCTTCACCATGGGGCAGAGGATGACGTGGGGGTCTTCAAATCCAGGGTGAAAAGCAACCCCCTGTCCCCTCAGCGAGGGCTGCTGAGGTTTCTGAGTGCTGTGCACGGAGCATCTCCAGAGATAAACCCAGCAAATCGTGCCCAGAGCTCCTGGAGGCCTCACAGATCTGCTCACCAGCGTGGCTCGGGGCCAGCCGTGGCCCACAGCCACAGGTTTCCTGCCTCACATCAGCTCCGGGCTGGAGAGAAGCGCTAACAAAATGCACCCGGAGAAACGGGAAGCAGCGGTGGGAATTCACAGATCAGATGGTGCCATTTCATCCTCAGCTGTGGGTGAGGTTTGCCAGCCCCAAAATTTGAGCCCTACAGGCACAGGCGCACCTGGGCATCATAAATTCATGTACAATCTGGCTCCTTCAGCCCTTGTCCTGCAGGGAAAAACAGCCAAAATAAATCAGAGCAGCAGAGCTGCCGTGCTGGGAGGGCTGGGAAGCCTCTGACAAGTGGCACCAAACTCCAGTGAACCACTGGGCACCAGCAGAAGGGTAAAAGGCCATGGTAGGTCAGTGCCAGGGGGCATCAGGGGGGTGAAACAGAGATGGCACTGACACAAGGCTCCCAGGATTTGCTGGGCAGATGGATTTGAGGGCTGCAGGGATGCCCAGAGCTGGGTTGAGGCAGTTTTTGGCAGTGTTCACACCAGTCCCAGAGGGTGCTGAGGGCAGAGATGGCCCCATACCCCGGCCTGGCTCATAGAAGCATTGCTGGGAACAGAAGTGAAGCAGTTTTGGGCATCCAAACCCTGCTCAGAGCAGGGAAAACAACTGGGTGCCCAACAGGACAGATGTGAAGCAGCATTTGGGCATCCAAACCCTGCTCAGAGCATCCCAGTGGCTGGAAAAACAACTGGAAGCCCAACAGGACAGATGTGAAGNAGGGCTGGGAAGCCTCTGACAAGTGGCACCAAACTCCAGTGAACCACTGGGCACCAGCAGAAGGGTAAAAGGCCATGTCAGTGCCAGGAGGCATCAGGGGGGTGAAAGAGAGACACAAGGCTCCCAGGATTTGCTGGGCAGATGGATTTGAGGGCTGCAGGCTGGGCAGGGGTGCCNGATGCCCAGAGCTGGGTTGAGGCAGTTTTTGGCAGTGTTCACACCAGTCCCAGAGGGTGCTGAGGGCAGAGATGGCCCCATACCCCGGCCTGGCTCATAGAAGCATTGCTGGGAACAGAAGTGAAGCAGTTTTGGGCATCCAAACCCTGCTCAGAGCAGGGAAAACAACTGGGTGCCCAACAGGACAGATGTGAAGCAGCATTTGGGCATCCAAACCCTGCTCAGAGCATCCCAGTGGCTGGAAAAACAACTGGAAGCCCAACAGGACAGATGTGAAGCAGTATTTGGGCATCCAAGCCCTGCTCAGAGCATTCCAGCTGCTGGGAAAACAACTGGAGCCCAACAGGGCAGAGCCAGCAGAGTTTGCACACCCCTGGTGTGGTCCCAAAGGAGCCACCCATCAATCACCAACCCCCAGCACAGCGAGTGGCCAGGAGGTGTCACAGAGCTGCCAAACCTTGACTAAAACACGTGGCTACCCAAAATGGGGCAATGGCAATTGAGGCAAAGACTGCAGAGCCCCTCCAAAGGGCTTGGCAAGAGCCCTGGCACTGCTGAGTGACGTCCCCAGGGCCATAGAGGCGGCAGTGGCAGGAGGAGGAGCAGCTCCCAAGGCACTCCTGGCTCTGCCCAGAGGTCTCTGCAGTGAGTCAGGGCACAGTTTGGCTCCCTGGCACCTCTGTGTGTGTGTGTGGGAGGCTGGTGTGTGTGTGTGTGTGTGTGTGTGTGTGTGTTTGTGTGAAGGAGTTTTGCAGCACAATCAGATCTCTTGGAACACGCCAGTGCCACAAACAGCCCTTATCTCCAGCGGCAGCCAAGCCGGCTATTAAGAGCCGGGAAGGAATCCCAAAAGGAACCAACAGGCGTTGGACAAAAACGGGCTCGCAGGAAGCCGAGCAGTCCCACCTGACCGCGGTGGCCGCCGATCCCGGCAGCGCTCTGCACCAGACCTGAGCTGCTCCCCCCGAGGAGCAGAGGGAGGACCCTTTGTTATCAGGCATCCTGCAGGCTCGGAAAGAATCAGTCCCTATTGTTTCCTACCTAAGCAGCGCCAGCCCCGCTGCCCCCCCCGGGAGAGGGGCTCGCTCCTGCCCCAGGTGTGGCTCGGGCACCTGCGGAGTTTCCTCGCCTCTGACACAGCCCGACGGAGCTGGAATCACCTGTTCTGTTGCCTCGCAGCGTGCCAAGGCATTTTTCACGCTGTTTTGCTCGGGAACCACCCCAAGCCCTGGGATTGAGAAACCTCAGCACGCCAAACGCAATGGAGAAGTTGCTGCTCTGCTGTTTTTGTGCCTGGGGGAGGGATCCGCTCCTCACACGGCTCCGGGACCCGCGGGAGGGGCAGGGGGGGCTCTTTCCTGGAGAGGTTGTCCCAGGAGGAAGCCCCTCAGGTGGCCACCAGCATCAACTCCTGTAGCAGGGACTCGCTGCTTTTAAAGGAAGGGATCACAGCCGTGCCAGCGAGGCGGGCACGGCTGTCACACTGCTCATCAGGTAGGAAAAAGAAATTGATTGCGACTTGCTCAGCCCTGATCAATGTTCCCAGACTTCCCAACAAGGGCACAGAATCCAAAGTGAGCAGCCTGGTGCCAGTTCTCATCTTATGCAGCACATTTCCGAGCTCTGCTCCTTTAGCAATCCATCCACGGCGCATGAGTGCCCCTGTCCCTGTCTCACACGCACAATAGGAACACCCACATCCCCAGCTGCTGAAGGTTTTTGGGTTTTTTTTTTCCCCCCCAGGATTGCACCTGTGCTTCGCTCAGGTTTCTGGGTCTCTCCTCACCCTCCTCCTCCTCCCCTCGCATCCATTTCTCGCAGGCAGAGGCAGCGGCAAGTGAGGCTGTGCCTGTCAGAGCGCTCCCGGCTGCCTCTCACCATGTTGCGTATCGACATTTCAGCCGATGCTCTGCCCTCCAAAAACCCCCTGAAAGCCAAGCCAAAGAAAAGTACTCCGCGGAGATAAGCACGGCGGCTCAGCCCACATCCAGCCCGGCCGAGCCAGAGCCTGTCAGGAGGCAGGCAGGAAAATCACCCAAAATTCCATCCCGCTCGGCTCGTCGGCGCTGTTATGACATTTCCTTTCCAATTCCTCCCAGCCGGCTCGGTGCGGTATCAGCCCCATTCCCACAGCCGAGGCGAGAGGACGCCGTACTCACTGCTGGTGCTCATCCTGCCGCTCCTTCCCCGTCCTTCTCACCCAACAAAGGGGCAAAGATGCTCCTTAAATCCGCTTTTCCCTGCCGCGGGAGGAGGTCTGCCGCTCTCCTTCTGCCAGGAGGAATATTCCCGTGCGATCCGCCGCCTAAAGCATCCCCCGGCGGCGGTGCCCAGCGCCGTCCCCGCGGCTGGCGGATGCCAAGGTCACGGCTGGCAGCGGCGGGGAGGGGACGCGGGTGGGCGGCCGGGACCGGCCCCGGGGAGGATCCCGGCGGAGCGGCGGGGGCTCGGCCATGCACTGCGGAGCGCGGCCGCGGCCGCCCGCTTATAGCGGCTGGGAGCGGCGGCGGGGCCGCNTGGCAGTGCCCTGCCCTGCTTTGCTCTGCCCGCTGCCCTCTTCTGCCGTCTGTCCTGCCCTGGCTGCAGTCCTGCCCTGCCCTCAACCGTGCCCGCTGCCCTGCTTTGCCACGCCCTGCTTTTGCCCTGCCCACTGCCCGGCCCTGCTTTGCCCTGTCCTCTGCCCTGTCCTGGCTGCAGTCCTGCCCGCTGTCCTGCTTTGCCATGCCCTGCTCTGCCCTGCCCTCAGTCCTGCCCATTACCCAGCCCTATTTTGCCCTGCCCTGCCCTCAGTCCTGCTCGCTGCCCAGCCCTGCTTTGCCCTGTCCTGCCTTCAGTCCTGCCCTCTTCTTCCCACTGCCCCGCCCTGCCCTGCCCTTTCCATCTGCCCTGTTTTCAGCGCCCTGCCCTGCCCTCAGCCCTGCCCGCAGCCCCTGAGCCCCTCTGGCTGCTCCCTCCTTTGCTCCTGCCCCAGCCCTGCCTGCCCTTCGCTCTCCAGCCCGGCCCCGCCTGGGGCTGAGTATCCCAGAAATGCTGTCCCGGGACAGAGGGATGCAGTTCATGCCGTGGGATGCATTTTCCTCCCGCAGCTGTCCAGGCTGGCACCCCCGGCTCTCCTGGCAGCCTGGATCGGGGAGGGAGCTGAGGGTGGCTGCAGGATGGAGAGGGGCTCTTCCCTCGGGATCAGAGCAGCCTTCCCTGCTGGCATCACCTCAAGATCCCTGTGAGAGCTTCAAAGCCCTCAGCTCGTGGTTGTGAGGGTGAAACGCTGTCTATCAGAACAAAGCCGTGCCCAGGCTGCTCCCCGGGCACCCACAGAGCCGGGGCTGTGCCCGCCTGCCCGCAGAGCCCCCAGGAAGCCGTGCTGGGATTCCGAGCTGCGATTCCTGCTGCGATTCCTGCTGCGATTCCTGCTGCGATTCCAGCTCCAGCCCTGCCGCTAATGAAAGAGGTTTTTCATGCAGCGTGACAGGCGCCGCATCCCTCCCGCTGCCGGGGCTGAGCGCTGCTCGCAGAGGCCCTTTGGCTTCTCCTTCCTCTCGCTGCTTTATTTGCGGCAGCTGCCGGCGCTGACGTGACAAGACAGGTAGCAGGTCGTGTGAGCTGTGCTGGTGCCGCCAGCCCTCCCCAAGCCCTGCTGCCTGTCCCCTCTGGCTGTCCCCTCCCCTGGGCTGGCAGGATGAGCCGTGGGAGTGGGAGCCTGGAGGTTCCTGCAGGGCTGGAATGGGGGAACAGCTGCTGATACAGGAGAGATTGGGAGACGCTGTTTACAAGAGCGTGTGGTGACAGGACAGGAGGGAGTGGCTTTAGAGGAGGTTTAGATCAGGTATTGGGAAGAAATTCCTCCCCGTGAGGGTGGGGAGGCCCTGGCACAGGGTGCCCAGAGAAGCTGTGGCTGCCCCTGGATCTCTGGAAGTGCCCAAGGCCAGGTTGGATGGAGCTCTGAGCTGTCCCTGCCCATGGGGTTGGAGCTGGATCATCTTTAATATCCCTTCCAACCCAGGCCATTCTGTAATTCTGTGGTGACTCTATGACACAGCACTGTGGGACGGCTCAGGCTGTGCTGAGTTCGGCCTTTTGTAAAGTTCCCCGTGCCTGATGAGCGTCCAGGTGTCCCCTCCTCAGGGAAGGTCCCCACCCCAGCCAGAGTGACGCGTGTGGTGTCAATGACACCCGTCTGAGGGGTCAATAGCGCGGCCACGACGTGAGCCGCTCCCCACGGTTCAGCAGCTAATTGAGCTCCTTCCGCTGACCTGGTTTCCAAATCTTGTTAACTCGCTGCCTTTGGAACAACTTGAAATTTCCAGCACGGTCGGGCTGGGGCTGCAGAGGGCTGCAGGGGAGGGTGGGGTGCCCTGGGGGAGCTCAGGGGACACCGGTGCAGAACCTGTGCCCCTCCATCCCCTCCCGGGCGCGGTGCTGCTCCCAGAGGTGGGGAAGGGGAGTGGCCAGGGTCCCCGCAGCGGGATCGGTGAGTTTTGGTGCTGGGGAGGCGACAGCGAGGAGCTGGAACCTCTGTCACCTCCCCAGCTCAGCCAGCAGCTCCCGGGTGCCGCTCGGAGCCCCCTCGCCATCAGCGCCGTCCCGGGGTGATTTGGGAATCCCATTTCCCCTCCTTTGTCTGGGGGAGCTGCCCGCGAAAAGCCGCCCTGAGAGGATGTTCGGGATGCCTGAGACGAGGAGTCGGAAAGGAGGAGATGACCCGCACCGAAGGCAGCCTCCTTTCATCCCTTTGTGTCTGCGCGCCGCAACGTGAATTTTCACAGCAATTATTGGAGGTGTTTTTCCCACAAGGCTCCGTTCAGCACCTGCAGGTCCCACAGAGCTCGGGCTGTGCAGGGGAGGGGGAACCCCGCGTCCTCCAGTGAGAAGGGACACAGGAGTGATGGAGATAAGAGGACAGAGGAGGAAAAGGTGCTAATTTCATTTAATTTTCCTCCCCTGGACACTGGGATTTTAATCCCTCCTCCATGCCCTTCTAAGATGCTGAGAGTCACCTGAACCGAGCTTCCCCCGCCTGCTCAGTCACTGTGTTCCTCCTTTCCCTGATGCCCGAGACCAGCTGGAAGTTGCTGGTTGCACGTGGAATCACCGGGAGCTGGGCTCAAACACATCCTGTGCCACACCCGCACCGGGGATTCGGAGAAACCAGGCTCTGATCGGGTTCGTTCCTCTCCCGTGTGTTTCCACGGGAGGCCGCGCTCAGCTGCTGCCCCTGGGAAGGGATTTGGGCCCCCGGGGCTGGAGGGGCAGACCCCGGGGAAGGGGATCCCTGCTCAGCCCCGTGGGATTTGGGGACAGACGAGGAACGGCGAGGCTGCAAAGGGAATATCGGACAGCGGGTCCCAGAGCTGGGAGAGACAGCGTTAGGAGAGTTAAAGGATCACATAAACACCCTTGTCCCCGAGGCACGGGAGGGATTGGCCCATCAGCAGCCTCAGCTCTGGCATTTCTGGCCGATTTGGAGCCGGCGCGTCCCTCCCAGCACACCCGGACACCTCACACACCCATCCGCGTTGGCAGCTCCAGCTTCCAGCGCTCTCCCCGCTCTTCCCCATCCATTCCCCGTTCCACCGGGAGTCATTTGGGTGCACAGCCTTTGCTGAGGGTCCCCGGAGGGCTGGAAACGGCCACGCCGGGGATGGCAGCTGCAGCCCCTGCCCGCGGGACACCGATGTGTCCGTCTGTCCCCGGGGGCTCCAGCTGGCCCAACCCAGCCCCCGGCTCGGCTCCCGCCCGGGTGCTGCCAGCAAAGCCTCTCCTCGCTCGGCAGGAGGAGCTGAGCGCAGGGAGCAGCAGGGAGATGCCCGTGGGGACAGCCCCAGACGCCTCGCACGAAGCAGTGGGCAGGCTGCGGGGAGGCACGAGTGACTCATCGCAAGCTGGTGACATTTTCCAAAAAAAGCCTCCCAAGTCCGGGGCTGTGATGTTCTCAAAAGGCAGCAGAGGAGCCTAAGGGGGCTGGAGACCCCATTCTACCACGGCACATGGGCTGTGGCATGGGAGGGAGGAAATTCTGCCTGGCTGGGCAGCTCCCGTCCGTTTTCCCTCTTTTACCCGGCTCCCGTCCGTTTTTCCTCTTGTCCCTGGATCCCGTGCGCTTTTCCTCTTGTCCCTGGCTCCCCTGGGAGGTGGCGCCTGGCAGGGGTAAGGTCAGCAGGGGTCAGATGCTGCTGCCCACCGCCCCAGTGCAAAACCAGGCACTCCTGGTGATGGCAGAATTATTTCCCCACGTGGTGGAGATGAACATTTTCATTTGTGAGTCTCTGGACCACAGAGCAGCTGTGAACTGGGCAGTGCTGCCTCATCCCGCAAAGGTCCCCTCTCATCCTCCTCCTCCTCCTCCTCACAGCCATCTCCAAGGCATTTGCCAGTGGTTCGGCTTCCTTCCAGTTTCCCCAGCAGCCCTTCCCAGCAATCCCCCGCATCAGCAGCAGGAGCCACAGCCTGGCAGAGGCAGATGTTCCCCGGGCTGCCTGCATTACAGCGATAATCAAATGATAGATTATTTTCAAGCAAACTCTCATTTTCAGGCATTAATTTTAGTGCTGAGCAAAGAGAGGCAGCGAAAAACAACAAAAAAACCCAAAAAACAACCACGCAGGCAGCGGAGGATGGGTGGGATCTGGATGTGCTCCAGGGAAAGCTGAGGCACCACAGCCCATCTGCACCTGCAGCCGTCCTGCAAAGCCACCGAGGGATGGATCCAACCTTTGGCTCCATCCTCCTGCATCCTCCTTCCTTCTCATCCTCACCAAGGCTGTCCCTGGGTCGGATGTAACAAATATTCCCAAACCAACAGCAGGTGAGTCAAAAGGAGTCAGTCCTGCAGGAGCTCTGCACGTCAGGAGTGTTCACATTCCCTCCTGGAAGACCTGGACACCGGGAGGGGAGAGGTGCTGTATGACCTGGATTGGCAGAAAAGTGATGGCAAAGGTTTAAAGGCATTGAAAGTCAGGTTTTTTCCCCCAAAACTGCAAATCTTTCACCCTGGAGCCCCGTGGAGAAGTCGAGGAGCAGTTGCTGTGTCCCACAGCAGGGCTGGGGTTCCCAGGCTCTGCCAGGACTCAGTGCCCGAGCTCGGGGCTGCTCCATTCCCGTGTCACACCCTGCCTGTGACACTGAGGGACCCTGTCTGGGGACAGCCACCCTGCCGAGCCCAGCTGGCAGCTCCTGCCTGGCACAGGGAGCTCAATTCCAGCTGGGGGTCCCTGCCCTGCTTTCCCACTGCTTCCACCCCAGGGAAGGGCAGGGGAAGCCGGGGTTGATTTTGGTTTTCCTCCCCTTGGATTCGGATCACCAAATGCTCATGGACAGCCCTGCCCAGCAAGAACCACCAGTGGGAAGCTCTGGGATCTCTGCACTCCTAGGATTTGCCTGGAATTCCTCCTGCCTTCCCAGAGCTCCCCCTGCTCAGAAGGAGGGATTCACCTCAGGAAATGCTGCTGCTTCCTCACTGCTGCACTGGTATTGTCACAATAATTCCATTTTCCTGTTCTCCCCCAAATGATTCCATGGGAAATCTGGGAATCAGGGGGATTCTGGGGGAATTCAGGGCACCTCCAGGGACTGGAGCTCAGGCCAGGTGTGCAGATCCTCAGGAGGAGGCCAAACGCTGTAATTAAGGAGAGCTGATTTCTTTTTCCACTTCTGAGCTGCAGAATGGCTCGCCCCAGGTAAGCAGCAGGTTCTCTCTTTTCCAGGAAAATCTCACTCTTTTTTAATTTTTTTTTTTTTGTTCCTCAGTCTAAAAATGGAATGCAGACCCTGAAAATAAATTCCCAGAGAACCACTGTGCAAACATCCCAGGCTTTGATTCAAAGTGAGTGGATTAATTAGCTTAAACTGAAAGCTTTCATTCTGATTTCAGCCTCGGCTTTATGGGCAAAAAATTAAAGCAGCAAAGCTTTGGAAGTTGAAAAATCAAAATGTTCCACCCCTGGAAATATCAAAACAAGATGCTGAGCCTCGCTGAGCTGCTTTGTTGCTTTCTAAAAGGAAATGGCATCGACACCAACACCTTTACGAGAAGCTTGGATCATTAAGCACTTCAAAAAAACCCCACAAAAACCCAAAAACAAACCCCTAGTTCAGCATAAGCAATTAATTTCTTAATTAGATTTTCTCTTTTTCTTCCAGAGGGAAGTCTAAAAATATTGATTTTTTTTCCATTTTATCCAAGGATTTCTTTAAATGTGATTCCCTCACTGGATGGTTAAGCTGGAGCTTGAGCTGTGGGAATTATATGGGGAATTACATGAATTCACTTTGTCATTTTTCCTTCTCCTTGTCCTGTTTATTTCTATTCCAGTGCTAAAACAGGGTAAAAACAGGATTAATACAAAAAATGAGAGACTGGAAAGGAAATTGAATATGAATGTGAAATATTTTGGAAGTCCCATTTTCTGGAGGTGAAACCCCTCAGAGGAGAACACCTTTGATGTTTGGAGCAGTTTTTCCTCCTGATTTTCAGTCCAGCCCCTGGATGAAGCTTGGCTGGACATTCCCATCAGGATTTGAGCATTACCTGACCTGGGCTGTCTTTACCTCAACAACAATAAAATCCCTGCTGGAATTGCTTGTGCCACTCACTCCTGAGCCCTACCCGGCTGTGGGCTCCCAAAATCCCTTGGAGAAGGTCTCCAGAGGGTTCTTTTCACAGGAGCATCCTCCAGACCCGGATTTTGTGTCGCTGTTGCTGCTCGGGATGCTGCTCCCCTATTTGGGGTTTTTTTTCCTGGCCATCCCAGTTCTGTACCCCACTGGGCTTGGGGATTTTTGCCAGCCCGTGGAGCTGCTGGAGCTCGGGGATGGGGACAGCAGGGATGGGGCCAGCGGGGATGGGGACAGCGGGGCTGGGGACAGCAGTGCTGCCATCCCGTTTTTCCCGGGCTGGGATGCCGTGGAGCGGTTCCTGCTGCCATCTAATGGCCCTGACAATCCATCTCCAGCAGGGAGGACCCCGCTGCACCCAGCTCTGCCCAGGAGCTCTCCCGAGGCCACACCGAGCCCCAAAACACGGCACCGGGTCCCTGAGGTGACGCCGGGCACGGGGGGAAGGGCAGGGACAGATTTCCTATGGTAAAGACCAGGACAGGCTCCTCAGGGATGATGTTCCTGGTGCCAGGAGCTCTGCCCTTCCCGGGGCAGGGGAATGCACCTCACAGCCTGAAATGTGTGGATGAGGGAATATCCTGAGCTGGGAGGAGCTGTGGGATCATCCGTGTAAATCCTCAGCTTGCACAGCTCCAAAATCCCACCCTGGGCATCCCTGGAGCGGTGTCCAAGCTCTCCTGGAGCTGTGGCAGGCTCGAGGTCTTTCCCATTCCCCTGTTTTCCAGTTTTCCCATTTTCCAGTTTTCCCATTTTCCATTTTTTCCATTTTCCCCATTTTCCCATTTCCCCGTTATCAAATTTTCCATTTTTTTCCTGTTTTTTCAGTTTTCCCATTTTCCCATTTTCCCATTTTCCCATTTTCCAGTTTTCCAGTTTTCAAGTTTTCCCATTTTCCAGTTTTCCCATTTTCCATTTTTCCCATTTTCCCCATCTTCCCATTTCCCTGTTTTACAATTTTCTGATTTTCCAGTTTTCCCATTTTCCTGTTTTCCAGTATTCCCAGTACTCCCACTTCCCACTTTTCCAAGAGGGCTCATTCCCTCCTCTGGCTGAAAACAGAGGAGCAGGACTCAGCGTTTCTGCCCACCAAGCGCTGAGTTCAGCTCAGCCCAGCCCCAGAGCCCTCTTAACCCTTTGTGGTGGGCTGGAGCAGAATTCCCAGGGCAGCAGCAGCAGCTTGGGATTGCCTCGTGTCGGGAAAAGTCAGAAAGAGCTTGAAGGTGGAAAAAAATCCCTGAGTGAGGGGCATCAGTGAGAAGAAAGACCTTAAAGCCCGGCCAGCTCAGGGACTGCAGTTTGAAAGCCTTGAGGTTTCCTTTCCCCAGTGTCCCAGCTGCCAAAAAACCTGGGAAAAAGCTGTCCCAAGGTCAGGGATGGAGGTACATGAGGCTCCAGGTGTGCAGCCTGAGGATTCCTGCAGGGTGGAAAACCTGGAGGGGTCACAGGTGCTGTTCCGTGCCCATTGGCACGGGGCGAGAGCAAAAGCCGAGCGCTGGAATGAGGAAATGTCCCCGAGGAAATGTCCCCGGTGCTCCTGCCGGCGTCCCTGCCCTCCCCCACCGGCATTCCTGAGGGAGGCAAGGAAAGCTCTGCTCCATCTCACACCCAAGTGGGAGCCCCCACCCGTGCCAGAGGATCAAACCACGAACCGAGAGTTTCTTTGGCCTCAAACGAAACCTTTCATCTTTTTTTTTGCTTTTTTCCTCCAGCGAAGCCGGCTCTGTGCTGACTTCCTTTGCTTTCAGGTTCGGTTTGAAATAACAAGCTGAAAAGCCACGAGGCTTCGTTTTTTGAACCTGCCAAGGAACGGCCGACTTCAGAAGGAAGCAGAAATCTCGGGAACGCTTGATGTGAACAGTTTTATTGTTTCCAAGAGGGGGAAAAAAAAAATAAAAAATCCCCAGCGATTCCCCGCGCCGCGGACTTTAGCCGGGATGCACAAATACTGCTGGGTCCGCACTTCTCTTGTGCCCTGCGCCTGGATTTGCATTTGGGCCGGGGAGAAGCGGGGCTCGGAGCTGGAATTCCCGCAGGGAATGCCTCCCCCGGGATTCTGCTGTGGCACGGCAAGGACGGAAGGTCCCCAGCCCCGAGGAGGCGGCTCCTGGGCGCAGGTGAGGCCGGGGAGAGGCTGCTCCTGCCTGGGATGGGAGAGATTTGAGGCTGGGACGGGCCCTCCTGGAATTGTTTCCTGCGGATCTGGGCGAAGGAGGCGCCTGGGAATCGCGGGAGTTTCTGGGTCACTCATTGACCTCTGCTGGGAAGCGGAGGTTCCCAGGATGATAAGGAGCCCTTGGAAGGAATTCCTCCCCTCGTGCGAGGGAGTGGCAGCGCCGGGCACGCTCGCAAACA
This sequence comes from Alaudala cheleensis, assembly GCA_013398995.1. Taxonomy (NCBI): domain Eukaryota; kingdom Metazoa; phylum Chordata; class Aves; order Passeriformes; family Alaudidae; genus Alaudala; species Alaudala cheleensis. Next base: position 35,351 of record VWYE01000997.1, read on the forward strand.
CGTCCGCAACCCCGGGAGCGTTCCCTGGGGGCTTGGAGAGGCTGGAATTTCACCCAGGAGTTCTCCCCGAGGGGAAGCGGAGCCGGGAGCAGGTCAGTGGAGCCGGGCTGTCCCCCGGGGCTGTCCCCTGCCCTTTGTCCCAGCTGAGCAAACACGGCCGGGACGCGCTGGCGGCTGGAGAGATCCAGCGCCTCTGGAATTGCAGGTTGGGGCGCGGAGTTTGGGGGGTTCCGCGGAGATTTGGCCTCCGAGCTGGATCGGGGGCTCGGATGTGACAGGGACCAGCACGGCGGGGAGGGACAGGTCGGGTTTGGCTCCTCGGGGAGCTGACAGGAGAAATCGGGGCTGGATTTGGGAAGGGGATTTGGGGCTGGATGGGGGCTCTCGAGCTGCAGGGTCGGTGACAGCGCTGTCCCCACGCCTGCACAGCCTCTCCCATGCCGTGCCCAGGGCAGGGAAGCGTGGCTGGCTGGCACTGGGACTGCAACGGGAGCAGAGCCCCGGGAGAGCTGCCATTCCCTCTGGAATCCCTGAAATATTCCCTGTTTATCCTGACAGGGCTTTTCCAGAGAGGCCAGGCTGCTGCAGCAATGGGGGCTCTCCAGGGCAGATCCACGATGTGTTGGGAAGCTGAAGGGTGTGAGGAAGTGGAGCGGGAGGTTTTCAGCCAAAAGGCAAATTCCAGTTGGGGTCAAGGAGGAGGTGACACCTTTGCTTGTACAGGGATGGGTTTGGTTGCTCAGTTGTCGAGGCAGACTTAAAAACAAAAAGGCATTTCACAACCGCAAAGGAAGAGGTTTGTGTTTAAAAAAATGAAAACCCTCCCATTTAGTTGATTTTAAAAGAAATTAAGTTTTCCCCAGTGTAGAAGAAATTGATGTTAATTGGTGAGCAGGAAATGCTGAAACCAGGAATCTTCTGAGGAGAGCAAAAAGATTTGTTTAAAAACACTGCCCTGCTCGAGCTCTGACCTCTTGGACAGCACGGGACCAGAGCAGCAACACCTCTTGTGCAAACACGGGCCTGAATCCTCACAAAATTCCGTCTGTGTGTTCTGAGCACAGGCAGGCTGCAGAAATTCCAGTGAAAAATTCCCTCTCTGGGCCGTGGAATCACAGACACCACCAGCTTTGGGTTAAAAAGGACTTCAAAATTTACCTCTGTCTGTGGCAGGAACATCTTCCCCAGCACCAGCGTGATCAGAGCCTCATCCCACCCGGCCTAAATCACCCCCTGGAT
>VWYE01000997.1:43142-61053 GCA_013398995.1 Alaudala cheleensis
CCAGGGAATGGCATCGGGGACCCACCCCCATCCTCAGGGAATGGCACCAGGTACCCACCTCCAGGGAATGGCACCAGGGACCCATCCCCAGGGAATTAAATCAGGGACCCATCCCTAGGGAATGGCATCAGGGGCCCAGCTCCATCCCCAGGGAATGGCACCAGGGACCCATCCCCATCCCCAGGGAATGAAATCGGGGACCCATCCCTAGGGAATGGCATCAGGGACCCATTCCAAGGGAATGAAATCAGGGACCCACCCCCATCCCCAGGGAACGGCACCAGGGACCCATCCCCAGGCCCTGCCAGGGTCTGCTGGGGCACAGAGAAGGGAGCAGGGCAGGGAGGAGTGGAGCAATGGCTCAGATTTAATTCTGTCTCCTTTCACTTCCCCTTCTCCATTTCCCCCATGAGGAAGGGGTGGATGCCACATGCAATGTTAGGACACTGTTAAATGCAGACCCTTTTCTTTCAAAGCAAAACTTCTTCATGACCTGCCCAGCTTTGGGCTGCTCTTTTCTACTTGCTAGCTCTGTGTAAGAATTCTATTTTTCTAAATAAGAACTCTATTTCTGCATGCAAATACCAGTTTATTTGGGTGCCTTAGCAAATACCAGTTTATTTGAGCGACTGGCAAAGCTGGCTCAGTAAAAAGAACTGTAAAGCAGAGTTCTGGTCAAAGGAGTGGCTTTAAAAAGCTGCTGCACATTCCAGCTCCACATCTCCAGCTACATGTTTATCTCACAAATCCACTCTGATTACTGACAAAAATTGGGGTTTAATCTGGTGATCCCTCCACCTGCAATGCAGCTGTGGAAGAGCAGGACTGGAGCTCGGTGTGCCTCAGCTTTCATTAACATAATTAGCAGCTCCAGTTGCAGGCCCTGAATCCTTTATGGCAATCGTTGGTGGCGTGTGGAGCAGGGAGAATGCTGCTGGGATTTGGGATTTCCCCACCAGAGCAGGCAGGGCAGAAAAATCTCATTTTGATTTTCAAATATTTGAACAAAGAGTTTTGTGAGGCCTCCCCCAAACAAATCCCTGCAGGGGATTCACCCTTTGAACAGATCTGCTCCTCTGAGGGTCTGGCCTGGAGAAAGGAGGGGAAATCCCCTCACTCCAGGGAGTGGGAAAAAAAAGGAATCACGGGAATGATGGAGTCAGACCCCATCAATCCCACGGATCTCCCCGACCTTGAGCATGACTTTAGGGTGGTCCCAGACTCACACAATCCCAGCAGGGCTGTGCTCCCAGGCAGGACGTNTGCAGGGGATTCACCCTTTGAACAGATCTGCTCCTCTGAGGGTCTGGCCTGGAGAAAGGAGGGGAAATCCCCTCACTCCAGGGAGTGGGAAAAAAAAGGAATCACGGGAATGATGGAGTCAGACCCCATCAATCCCACGGATCTCCCCGACCTTGAGCATGACTTTAGGGTGGTCCCAGACTCACACAATCCCAGCAGGGCTGTGCTCCCAGGCAGGACGTCCTGAACAGAACAGACAATTTGGGGATAGAAGCATCATACAGTCACCCTAGGACATTACTAATAAAACTAATCCAAAAACCAAACTCCCACAACAAAAACTCTTCCTCAANCAGGACATCCAAGGGCCCTGTGACAACATCTCCCAGCAGCTCTGCTGTGTCCCCTCCTGCCCAGGTAAGGCAGAGCAGAGCAGCCCCGCTGCCGAGGCACGACACGGCTCCCCGGACCCCTCCGTGCTGCTGCTGCCTCTCAGGGACACCTTCCCAGCAGGTGAGGAGCTGCCTGTGGGATCTCCCACATCTCCTGGGCTTCCCTCGGGTCTCATCCCGCTGCCTGAAGGACGGGGATGGTCCTGCCTGGCCGGGTGGCAGGGGTGGCTCTGGGTGGCAGGAGTGGCTCTGGGTGGCAGGGGTGGCTCTGGGTGGCAGGGGTGGCTCTGGGTGGCAGAGGTGGCTCTGGGTGGCAGGGGTGGCTCTGGGTGGCAGGGGTGGCTCTGGGTGGCCACAGAGCTCCTCCTCCCCTTTAACCCTCCCCCTTTTCCTTCCCAAGAGATCCCGCTCTCCTTCTCCGTGGAGAGCCGCTCCTCCCGGTGCCGCAATCCCCAGCTCCAGGAGGCGGCCAGGAAGAAGCTGTGGGCTCTGGAGGGGGAGGACAGAGGTGTCTGTGCCCTGTTCAAGGTAGAAACGCCGCGCTGGGATGTTCCTGGAATGGTGTGGGGTGTGCTGGGGTACCAAACCCGGCTGAGGAGCTCCTCCAAGGACACTGCAGGGGGGAATTGGAATGATGGGAGAGATGAACTGACGGCAAGGGAGAGGCAAAGCTGAGCCTTGTGTTGTTTTGGGGGGATCTGAGCCTAAAACAGCCAAGAATTCCCAGGGCTGGGATCACCAAATCCGTGTCCCTGCTGGAGGTGACAGCTCTGGACGGGCACCGAGTTCTCAGGCTGGGTTTTATACAAACAAATCCCAGCTACAGAGGGGAGGCCTGGACTGAAGTGTCCCTCCCTGCTGGATTTCAAGGCTCCAGGAGTGTCCCCTGACGCTGCTTTGTGTCCCTGGAGCAGGAGCTGTCAGCCAGGCTGGTCTGTGTGCAGGCACACCAGGATCGCTTCCTGCTCACCTTCAAAACCCTGGAGGAAGTCTGGAAGTTTTCCACGTACCTGACTTTAGGTAATGTTTCCTGAGGTCTAAACACGGACAGTGTGAGAAAGGTTTTTGGAGAAGGCTTTGCCTGACACTGTAATGTTCAGGGTGGACAGTGAGAATATCAATTAGAAAATTTGCAATCCCTTGTTTGTGAAATCCCTGATTGGATCAGTGAGAATCGGGAGGAAAGTTTGTTTGGAGACAAAATTTGAAGCTTTTTTTTCCCCCCTGACATTTGGAAATCCCCCAAGACCCTTCCTGCTGCCCAGGGAAGGAGGTGCTGATCCTGATCCCCCCCTTGGCTTGCCAGGGTTCGTGGGGAGCTGCCTGGAGCAGCTGCTCTTTGCCCAGGAGTTCTGGCTGGACTGTGCCCTGGTGGAGGACACGGAGCTCCGGGTCACCGTGGATGAGGAGCACCTGGCCACCATCTACATGGATCTGCTCCTGCAGGAAGGTGTGATGGGAATGCTCCTGAGGGGAATTCCTGGAGATCCTCCAGCAGGGCTGTGCTGGAGCCACTGATGCCCTGATCCCATCTCTGACTCTTTCTCTCCGCAGGGAATTTTTTCTCCAGGGCAGTGCCCGGTGTCTGGAAGTCAGAGCAGGAGGGAGAGGAGGCTCTGCAGCTCTGCAGGAACGAGCTGATCCATGTGAAGAGTGTGGGACAGGATTCCCAGTGGGAAGGGATGTCCCTGCTGACGGGGCAGAGGGGCGTGGTGCCCCTGACAGCTCTGGAGCCAATAGCTCACCCCTTTTACCAGTAAGTGGGGAATGAAAGGGCTCAAACACGGATTCCTTCCTGCTCCTGATGCGTGACTGGCACCAAAGCTGGCTGGGAAACTCCTCCTGCCTCTGGCAGGAGCCTCACAATGCCATGAGGGCATTTCCAGGAGGATCCACATCAGGCATCAAGGCTGGAATCAATGCAGGTGCTGTCAAAGGGACACAGCAAGGACGTGCTCCTGCTTCAGATGTAGTTTCTGTAAGATACTGATTTAGGTCAGACATGAGATTATCTCTGATTAACAGATGAAGAAGTGGCAGAAAAAAAATTTAGGCAATGCCAGCCAAAGTGAGGCTTCACTTTGCTCACCTGGCTGAGCCTTTTACGTGGAGAAACCTTCCTTAAAGATGGCAAATTTCTCCTGCTCTTCCCCTGGGCTGTGACACCGTCCCTGGGGCTGGCCCGAGGTCAGGAGTGCTCCCAGAGGACCAGGGAGGGTCCCTTCTGCCTTGCAGGTGGTTCCTGAAGAATTATGCTGTGGGTTTTGGCCTGTCCCAGGAGATCAGCGGGACGAGCTCTCAGAGCATTGGTGAGTGACACCACTGTCCCAGGGCTGGGCACAGCTCAGCACCTGGGCTTGGCCACCAATGACCACAAATCCAATTGTTGTTCTGGGCCTGGCCCCACTGCAGGGGTTCTAAGGGACTCTCTGAATGCAGATCAGAACTTGCAAACCACGCTCTGAGGAGCAGAGAGAGAGCAGAGAGCTGCTGCTGACACCTTCCTGCCCCTGGGTTTTCCCTGTCCTACTTCAGTTTTATGGGTTTTTTTTTAATTCCTTCAGGAATGAGGTTTTAAATCATGAGGTTCCCACCTTGTGTTGACATGAAACCTGTGCCCACCATCCCACCCTGTACCCCAGTCCAGTCCAGAGGTCCCTGCAGGTGTGACTTGGTCATGCAGGGATGGACATTTGCCCTGTCCCAGATTTCACTCCTGGCACAGCTGGGATAGGGCAGTGTCTGTGAAAATCCAGATTTCCAGCCACCTTCCAGGCTGCAGCTGGCAGAGGTGTGGAGTTTATCCATCCCTCTTTTGTGTTACAATCCACTTCTCAAGGAGAAATGCCAGAGAACTGGGTCCAAGATCACAGTAAATCTTAGGGGAGAGAGAGGCAGCCCTCTCCAGCTGGAACAATGACCTCTCCTTGCCCAGGTCTTTCCCAGTGAGGAGGTTTTAGCAGGGATCCCACTGAAATTCCCTTTTTTTGCCTTGGTTTCCCAGTCAAAGGCAGGTGCATCGCCACCAAGGACCACAGAGGAGCAGCGTGGGACGAGCTGAGCTTCTCCAAAGGAGACCTGATAGAAATCATTGGCTTCCTCATCCCTGGGCTGCCCTGGTTTGTGGGCAAATCCCTCAGCACGGGGACCATGGGCTTTGTTCCCACCCAACACGTGAATCCCGAGGCTTGTGAACCTCTGTGAGTTCATTTGAATTCAATCCTGGAGAAAAGGGAGGGGAGGCTCCAAACCCCACCTGAGGGCTGTGTGAGAGCCTTGGGGGGGGGTGATTTCCTTTGCAGGACCTTCCCAGAGGCTGGGTTTGAGTTGTGAGCAGAAGCCTTGGCCAGGCTCTGCTGCAGCCCAAAGAAATTGCATTTCACCTGCCTCGGGGGATTCTTGGAGAGGAACAGATCCAGCCCTGGGCTGATCTGGCTTCCTGCAAGCTGGCTTCCCACTTTGTCCTAGAAATGTCTTCAGCTTGTAGCTCTGAGGGGCCTGACAAGGCTGGGGAGGGCATTCCCTGCTGAGGGAACCAAATCCTGCTTTCCTTCCTCCTGCCCCTGGCTGTGGAGGCAGAGTGGCCACTGGCACAATTCCAGACCCTCCAAGGACACAGCAAGAGCTGTCCAGGGAAGGAGGGTGGTAAATCCCACCCTGGCTCAGGCAGCTGTTTTTGTTTCTGGCTTCCATTTGATGCCCATCCCCAAAGGCTTCTCCAGGAGTGTGTGTGGGAGGACAAGGTTTTAACCAAGCTCTGCTGGACCTGCCTCCCTCAGAGTCACTCAAGGGGAGTTGTAGCACTTTTCTCTCCACTTCAGAAGGGACAGAGCAGATCAGGTGGTATCCTGTGGCTTCTGGATTCCAAAAAAGACCAGTAGGTCCTTTTCTTTGGTGCCTTTCTGTTCCTTCATGGAGAAGGTGTCCAAAATCCTGCATTCATCTGCAACAGAACGTCTGTGGTGGGAGGAAGAGAAGGGATGGGAAAACATCTCATTGATCCCATCCCACCCCACAGTCCAGCTGCAGTGCCAGGGGCTGGGGACACTCTGACTCTTTTCTCCTGCCCCTCCCCAGGGGAAAGGGCTTCGTGTTTCTGAGTGAGGAGGAGAAGTCCCCAATCCTGCACATCCCGTGCAGCGGTGACGAGCAGCACTTTGCCGCCCTCCTGGGGGAGCTGGCACACACTGACATCACCTCTGTGTACAGGCTGGGTGAGTGTCCCCTCTCCTCACATACCAGTCCCTGCATAGAGCTGGGCACTGCCTGGAGAGCCCCAGGATCATGGGAGAGCAGTAGAGGCAACTTCTGGGCTGGAGGCAGCACCAAACCCCTGCTCAGGCTGGTGATGGGGGCTGGAGGTGTCCTCAGGGGGTGACCCTGTCACGCTGGAGTTTGTAGGGACCTTCTGTGCCTCCAGGGCAGCTCCTGAGCTGGGATTCACCCTGGCAGATGCAGCCTGGCCTGCAGGAGCGGGGTCAGGGCTGCTGGGGGCTCTCAGTTTCTCTGGGTGGCTTTGGGACTTCAGCTGATTTCTGCACGTTGACACCCACCAAGGGTTTGGGGGTTTGTTTTGTGTCTGTCTCTTTGCACAGCTGGTTTCGAACCCATGGCCGCGTTCCCACCGGTGCCACCAGGTGAGTGTGAGGAGGCGACAGAGGGGGAGGCTTTGGTGGTGGCTTCTGAGGGTGAATTTGGACATGAGGAAACATCAGAGAACGGTTTGGGTTGGGAGGAACCTTCAAGGTCATCCAGCTCCACCCCCTGCCACAGGCAGGGACACCTTCCCCTAACCCAGGTTTCTCCAAGCCCTGTCCAACCTGGCCTTGGACACTTCCAGGGGCAGCCACAGGGAAGGATTTCTTCCTGATCCCTCCGTGGTTTCCCTGTCCCTTCCAGAGGCTGCTCTCCATGGCAGTAAAGAAACCCAAGTGCTCCAGTCTTGGGAAGAAATCAATGACTGGGCCACCAGCAGCACCTCCGAGCTGTCCAGCCCGGGCAGTGAAACAGCCCCTGCCACACTGGAAGAAGTTCTCCTGGAGAAGCTGGACGACCTGGACTATCCCAAATTCTTCATCGACCTCAACGCCGGGCACATGGAGGACGCTGATGTCTTTGACCCCATACTGACCTTCCTCAACCAGGACAGTTTCGTGCCCAGCTTTCAAAGCTTTTATGACCTCAGCTTTTCCTTCCTCCACTCCACCTTTTATGGTTTCTCTGACGAGGACGAGCTGGTCCTGTACCTCGAGGCTTCCCGCAACTGGGCCAAGAGGACTCGTTCAGTTTGGGCTCACGTCAGGCTCTGTTTCCTCTTGGGTAAGCTCTGCATCAAGAAGGTCAAGCTCTCCCAGGCTCGGGTGTACTTTGAGGAAGCCCTGAGCGTCCTGGACTTTGGGGGTTTTGGGGACCTGCCCCTGCTGGCAGCGCTGCACGTCAGCCTGGCCTCCGTCTACCTGAAGCAGAACATGAAGCACAAGTTCTCCTCCCTGCTGGGGAAGACCTTGACCTTGCTGCTGTGCCTGCCCGGCCGCTCCTTCAGCTCTGACAACGAGCTGGAGCTCCTGACCTACATCCTGCGGGAATCCATCGCTGCGGGCAACGCCCCGCTGGAGGCCCGGGTCTGCTTCCTCCTTGTCAAGCTCTTCCTGCAGCTGGGCAGGACCGAGGAGGTGCTGCCCTTTCTGGAGCACCTGCAGTGTCTCAGCAGCCCCTGGCTGAGCCCAGGCAGCCGCGCTGGGCCGCTGGACGCCGCCGCCACCTTGGGCTACCTCTACGACAAGAAGTGCCTGCCAAACATCGCGCTGGCCTCCGCCAGGTCCTTCACTCCTGGCAGCGCCAAGGGAACGCCCAGCCCGGTCTGGAGAGCCGGCTTCATCCTCCAGAGTGCTTCCAAGCTCCTGGGCAAGCAGCTGGGCAGGGGCAGCATCCCAGCGGTGGCTTGTCTGTACCTGAAGGAAGCGCTGCAGTTCTGCAGCCAGAGCAGGGCTGTGTCCATGCAGAGGACGCTCTGTGCCATCCTGTCCGGGATGTTCCTCCAGCACGGCACGCAGCCGGACAGAGCTGTTCATTACGCAGCCAGGGCCGCAGCCCTGGGCAGGCTGCTGGGGGAGGAGGAGGCTTTTGAGTCCTCGCTGTCCCTGGGCTGGGTGCACCTCGTGCTGCGGCAGCCGGGCCCGGCCGGGGACGTCCTGCGGCGCTCGCTGTGCGGCACGGCCAGCCCAGCCCGGCGAGGGGCCCTGCACAACCTGCTGGCCATGGCCCTCGGGGCTCAGGGACACGTCCAGGAGGCTGCAGAGAACTTCCTGAGGGCCCTGCACAAGGCCAAGGAGGCGGGGAGCAGGAGGAACCAGGCCGTGTCCCTGGCCAACCTGGGCCAGCTGAGCCTGTCGTGCGGGGCGGCGCGGCTGGCAGAGCTGTACCTGCGCTGGGCGGTGCAGGTCTATGCCCAGCTGCAGGGACAGCAGGAGATGGACACCGAGCTGGCACAGGTGCTGCTGTGGCTGGCACAGGCCATGGTGGACAGGCACAGGATGGAGGACGCCCGGCTCTGCTATGAGCTGGCGCTGGGGTTTGCCCTCAAGTGGCAGAACCTGAGGAGTGAGTACAGAGAGGGGAGCAGGGCAGTGATTGGGGCCCCAGTGCTGTCCCCTGAGCTGTCCTTGTCCCTTTCCCTGTGCCACACAGGTCACTGCATGTCCCCAACCCTGACCTGTCCTTGTCCCTTTCCCTGTGCCACACAGGCCAGCTGCATGTCCCAATGCTGACCTGTCCTTCCCTTCCCTGTGCCACACAGGCCAGCTGCAACATCCCCAACGCTGCCCCCTGACCTGTCTTTGTCCCTTTCCCTGTGTCACACAGGTCACTGCATGTCCCCAGTGCTGTCCCCTGACCTGTCCTTGTCCCTGTCCCTGTGCCACACAGGCCAGCTGCACATCTCCAGTGCTGTCCCCTGACCTGTCCTTGTCCCTGTCCCTGTGCCACACAGGTCACTGCACACCCCCAGTGCTGTCCCCTGACCTGTCCTTGTCCCTGTCCCTGTGCCACACAGGCCAGCTGCACACCACGGAGTGTCTGTGCCATTTCTACAGCAGAGTGTGCCCCGACCTGCAGACCTGCATCACCTACCACGAGCACTGGGCGTCCTTGGCACGGCAGCTGCAGGACAGGGAGCTGGAGGGCAGTGCCAGGCAGGCTCTCAGCCAGCTCTACCAGGCTTTGGGCACACCTCAGTGAGTGGCTGGGGCTCTTGGATGCTGCCAGAGTGCAGTGGCTCTCCCGGGGTGTCCCTTGAGCAGGGTGGGAAGGGGTGTGGTGGCTCTGTCTGCCCCACAGTTCTGGCTGTGACATTTATGAGCTGTCACTGTGTTCTGAGAGGGAGCAGCTCAATGTCAACCAGAGCTGGGCAAACGTTGTCCCAGACAGAAGTGGCATCTGGCCAAACACAATTTCCCAGGACACATCCAGCCTTCAGCAGAGCAGACCCAGTGACAGGGAATTCATTGCTTCCTTTGGAAGCTGATCCCGGTGATTAATCAGCACTCCCCAGTCAGAACAGGCTCCTTATCAGCTCCTGGATAAGTCTGGTTTCAACCTCCAGCTGCCAAGGCTGCCCTTCCTGCATCTGCTGGGATATTGTCCCCAGGGAGGGACTTCAGAGCCACAGGAGGTGCTTAAACCTGGGATCAGCTCACCTTTAATCTCTGCCTAACACCTCTGGGGGAGTGGAGAGGAGAGGAGAGGAGAGGAGAGGAGAGGAGAGGAGAGGAGAGGAGCCTGGGACAGGCCACAGACCTTGAAGGCAATCAGAAGGCAATCAAAGAGTGGAGAGCCAGCTCCCAAGTCCCAGAAGGACAGATGGGCAGGGCTGTGCCCAGCTGGGATGTTCCCCTCCCCAGCCAGGTCACGGTGAGTGCAGGGGGAAGGTATTTCAGGAGCAGGTGCCCGTCATGTGAGCGGTGCTATTTAGGATCACAAAGCACCCCATTCCCTGGGCTCCCAGGACAGCTGGGGCCTGGTTGCCAGCACCAAGCAAACAAAGTGCCCTGGACACTGCTGGCTGTCCCTTCCCCACAGCTGACTCTGTGTCCACCCCTCTGGCTCATCCCAGTGCCTGTCCCTGTGTCGTCCAGTGACCAGGGGCTGGAAAAGGGGCTTGGAGGTGTAGCCAGAGATCTCTCTATGGCTGCACAAGGGACAGACAGCAGGCAAAGGTGTGGGTTTGGGTGCCAGGTGCTGTTTGGGAGATGTAAATTCAAGCATTCCCTGCCTGTGCTCCCACGTGGAGCTGGGAGTGACTTTGGGACGGTTTAGGGAGGCAAATTGGGTTTGTAGGTGACCTGGATGAGCCCCTCTTTATCACACAGGGGTGGGGAGCAGCCTGAGTGGGATCAGTGGTGTCCTGAATTGTCCTAAGGTGGCCAAATGACCATTAATGAGCATTAAAGCATGGAGACTTCCACGGTCCTACCAGGACACATTGCTCAGAGCTGAGAATGCCCTTTGGTCCCCAACCTTTGGTAGCTACAGGGGGTCAGTGCTGTGGGGAGGTGGCGTGGGGACAGCTGAGAGCATCCTGGGACTCCTCTGAAGTGGCCTCTTGCCATCACAGGGCTTTGAGACAATCCCTGGACTGCACCAAGCAGAGCCTGAGGATCTTCATCGACCTGGAGGAGGCTGTGAAGGCAGCAGAGGCCTGGCTGCAGGCAGGGAAGCTCTATTACCTTCTGCAGGAGGATGAGCTGGTGGAAATGTACTTCCAGGTAGGGAGGAGGGGGCTGCAGCTGTCCCATCACACCCCTTTGGGGCTGGAAAACCTGCAAGGGAAAGTTCTGGGCACTGTAAATGAGGAGCTCTTGCTTTTCCCTCAGGCACTGAGTTTCCTCCCTCTCTTTCCATCCACTGAGTTTAGAGGATTTTGGGGTGGAAACAAGTGAATTCATTGAGTCAGAAAGTGATGTAGGAATGCCAAAGGAAGCTGGAGGTGCCAAGTGACCAGTTCCCATTGAAATATCCATAAATAAGGGGCAAGTGCCAGGGAAGTCCTTAGAGCTGAAGACTTCTGGCATCTCTCCATGCCCAGCATTATTTTATCAGCTGAGCCGCAAAGTGGAAGAGCAGCTCTTAAAATTTGGGGTTTATTAAAATCACACCCTCATCTCTGCCCTTCCCAATGTCACTGCAGCCCCTCTTCCCTTGCAGGCAGCCATCCAGACTGCTCTGAGAGGGGACAACTTCTCCTTGGCCATGGATCTGTATGAGAAAGCAGGAGACACCTTCTTCAATGGCAGCAGGAACAGGGCCCGAGCAGTGGAGTTTTACAGGGTATGGAGCCCTCTGAGCATTTCTGTCCCCGTGTCCCCTCAGGGCTGGGGATGGGGCTTTGCCCCAGGGCAGAGCAAAAGGATGGAGGGGGATGGGGTGATCCTGAGGGTGCCAGGGTGGAGCACAGGTTTGCAAAAACCCCCCAGAGATCATTTGGGATTGGGAACGGGCTCCTTCCATTACAAATCCTGGTGGTGTTAAGTGTGAACTGGGTGCACCCAGTCAGAATTCCAGGCACGCCAGGAAAGGCAGAGGTGTGAGGCTCAGGCTGGGATTTAAAACTCAGTTTTCAAGGGAAAGAAGGGACTAAAAACCCAAACCTGCAGTGCCCATCCCCTGCCTTGGGCCTTGCCCTGCTGCTGTCACCCCTCTCAGGTGCAGGAGCATCCTGAACTCACCATTCTCTCTCCCCAGGGAGGTGCTGTGCCCTTGGCCAGGAAGCTCAAGGCCACCCAGACAGAGCTGAGGCTGTTCAACAAACTGGCAGAGCTGCAGATCAGCCTGCAGGGCTACGAGAAGGCTCTGGAGTTTGCCACGCTGGCAGCCAGGCTCAGCCTCAGGGTCGGTGAGTGATTCACACCCCAAAGTTCCTGGGAGTCGCTGGTTTTCACCCCCAGGGCGTTGGGAGCCACTGAATCTTGTGGATGAGAACAATATCCCTGTGAAAAGGGGATCTCCTGCTTTCCTAACGCTGCTGGACCTGTTCTTACCCAAAGTCGTGGCATCTTTTTAAGGGCACTTCCCTCTTTTTTTTTCAGCTGTGTGACAGTGGAGGGGTTGTGTTACCCCAGAGCACAGGAAGTGTGGTGCAAGCACAGGGCTGAGCAGTTCCTCTCTGCCCTGCTTCTGCTAAAAACCTCACCCCTTCCCATTACAGAAATAGTTTGGATGGCAAAATGCCAGCTGAAATGGGATGGGACCAATCCTGTAACAGCCCCTTCCAGCATCCAAAAAAATCCCCTGGCTGAATGACACTGCTGGGCCAGCCTGTCCAGCTCTGGCATCAACAGCCCAGCCCGTGGCTCTGTTTTCTCTTGGAGGCATCCATCCCCCCAGGCTGCTGAGAAAATGCATCCAGAAGTGGCTCAGCAGGGCTGGGCATGGATTCAGCTGGATCAGCAACTTTTCCAGGAGATCCATGGCAGGAGCTGGTTGATCCCACCCCTCTCTTTTCCAGGAGATCCATGGCAGGACCAGGTTGATTCCTACAACATCCTTTTCCAGGGGATCAGCTGCAGGAGCCGGTTGATTCCACCCACCTGTTTTCCAGGAGATCTATGTCAGGAGATGGTTGATTCCACCCCTCTCTTTTCCAGGACACCCATTGTGGAAGCTGGTTGATTCCACACACCACTTTTCCAGATCCATTGTAGGACCTGGCTGATCCCACCCCTCTCTTCCCCAGGGGATCAGCTGCAGGAGCTGGTTGATTTCACACACCCTTTTCCAGGAGATCCATGGCAGGAGCTGGTTGATCCCAGCCCTCTCTTCCCCAGAGGATCTATTGCAGGACCTGGCTGATCCCACCCCTCTCTTTCCCAGAGGATCTATTGTAGGACCTGGCTGATCCCAGCCCTCTCTTCCCCAGGGGATCAGCTGCAGGACCTGGCTGATCCCACCCCTCTCTTTCCCAGAGGATCTATTGCAGGACCTGGCTGATCCCACCCCTCTCTTCCCCAGGGGACCAGCTGCAGGAGCTGGTTTATTCCACCCCTCTCTTTCCTAGGGGATCCATTGTAGGACCTGGTTTATTCCACCCCTCTCTTTCCCAGAGGATCTATTGCAGGACCTGGCTGATCCCAGCCCTCTCTTCCCCAGGGGACCAGCTGCAGGAGCTGGTGGCCTTCCACCGCCTGGCCACAGCCTATGACCTGCTGCACATGTACGAGATGGCCGAGGATTGCTACCTGAAGACGCTGGCCATGCGTCCCCCCGTCCTGCAGGGCTCGGCAGAGGCCCTGTACTACTGCAAGGCCTATTGGCACCTGGGCAACCTGACCCTGCACAAGCTGCAGGTGAGGCAGGAGCCTTCCCCTGCTGCTGTGAGAGCTGGGGGTGGGAGGTCACACCTTGGTTTTGAAGGGGGGAAGAAGTGCTGGCACTCAGCACCATTCCAGTGAAACCTGGAGTCCCCTGGAACCCCCAGGCCCTTCTCCAGTCCCCTCCTGCCCCGTGACCTCTCCAGGGAAGCCCCTTCCTGATGCTCTGCCCCGTGCTCTGTGCTCAGGATGAACAGGACGCAGCCACCTACTTCCTGCTGGCCCTCGCCGCCGCCGCCGAGCTGGGAGACCAGGAGCTGCAAGCCCGGCTCCGTGCCAAGCTGTGTGCCATCCCCGGGGCCCCCGAGGGCACGGCAGGCTGTGCCACACACCGGCCCCGCTGGCTGAGCCAAGGTGGCCACGTTGTGTGACCCCTGTGCCACCCGTGGCAGCGTCCAGCAGCGCCGTGCGAGGTTCTGCTCTCCAGAACCGGCCCAGGAGAGGTCCTGCACCACGTCCTGACGAGATGGAAGGGTTTGGGCTCCTCCTCCCCGAGCGCTTGGGACCCTGCCCTCGTGTTTTTTTTTGGGGGGGGGAGCAGGGCTGTGCCCCAGAGCGGAGGTGGCACAGGCAGGGCAGGGTGAGGCCCCTGCAGTGGTGCTGGAGATGGTGGTGCAGCAGGGCTGAGCTCCTGGGAGGGGTTTCAGGAGTGCCCTGCCCAGGATGGGCACTGGGGAGTGCTGCCAGCTGTGCCTTGGAGCAGCTCAGCCCGACCCAAACGTGTTTGAAATCGCCACTCCTTAATTTATGCTCCACGAGGTCTGTGGTGACACCTCTGCCAAACCCCTCTCCTGTAAGAAACACCGCCAAAGCTTTTGGCAGTGAGAGACGCGAAATTAGGGGGGTGAGAAGGAATAAAGGGGCTGGTCCAGCCTCATCCGGGGGCAGGAAAAAACCTGCTCAGGGGAAGGCAGAGCCCACCCTCAGCCCAGCCCTGCCATCCAACCTCCGGGTCTAGAGCAGGAGCCCAGGAAAAGAGCCTGGAACGGGGAGGTGCTGCAGTCCCTGTCCCTGGAGGTGTCCAAACGTGGGATGTGGCATTTGGGGACACGGTTTGGTGGTGGGGGAACGGTCGGGATCGATGGTTTTAGAGGGATTTTCCACCCTGGGTGTTTCTCCGGGGCTCAGCAATGTGCGGCTCTGCTGCTCAGCCCGTCTCGCCAGCAGAGAGCAATAAATGCCCATTTTTGCAGCGAGAGCGGCTCCCCTGTAAACCCCGAGCTCGGCTCTCGCTCCGGGCCGGAGCTCAGGGAAGAAGCAGCGCTTTTCCCGGCTGATCTCTTTGCTTTGACAACCAGCGGCCATCTGGGGCTGCAGAGCCAGACCCTGCTCCCGGTCCCTCCACCTCCCTGCCCCTGCTGCCCTGCCTGGGATGCTTCAAGGCAGAATATTTATTTCCTCCCTGCCGGGTTCAGAGCTTCCTCTTCCAATCCCTCCGAGGCGTTTGTCACCGGGGCGATGGTTATTTACTGCTTGTTTACCGAGCGTTCCTGCCTCGCTGCCGGGCAGCCTCACACCCCAGCCCGGAGGAGAGAGGAAATCTTCATCCCGGGTGAAATCCAGCTCAGGGCTCCCCAAAACCTTCCTGCCCCACCCCAGAGCTCAGAGCAGGTGGTTGGTGCTTTCCACGCCAAGCCAGGAGATTTTCTGCAGTTTTTTCTGTCACATTCACCTTTTTCTTTTGGTCTGGATGGTCTTTAAGGACCATTCCAGCCCCTTATTAACATCCTCTGGATCTTTTCACACGCGGGGAAAAGCAGGGGCTCACATCCTTGTGCCAGGAGGGAGGTGGACAATCGGGAATCAGTGAGAGGAGCTCGGGTGGCTCTGGAAGCCCCGAGGGCTTTGTTTAAACACACAGGCTCAGTGTCTGAGCTGGCCTAACTCAGCCCAGCTCCAGGAGTCCAGCAGAGATGTTCTGATTCTCAGAGACTCCGGAGCTGCTTTGAAGCCACCCGTGTCCTCCTTAAATCACAGCAAAACGAATTCGTGGTGCCTGCAGGGGGGAAGGAGCCCCCCTCCTCGGGAGCATCCTATAAAACACCATTTTCCCTCTCCCTCATCCCCCTGCCCACTCCCACATGTTGGGATAAAGTGGGATGAGAGCTCAGGGTGGCCAGGACTAATTAAAATTCGTAATACAGTGGAATTTAAAGCTGTTGTTCATGTGTACCAAGCCCTGGGTCAGTGCCCAAGGGAAGATGTGGATATCCCATCCCTCCAGCCACCGGTTTAGTGGGCAGGGAAATCTGGGGACTTTGTGCCAGAGGAGGTCACCGGGTGGTGGCTCCTGTCATCCCCCACCCTGCCCAGGATGGGGATGTTGTCCCTCACTCCTGGGGGATTTTTGGGACACAGCAGGAGTTGTCACTTTGGGACTCATTCCTGGCAGAGTGGGATTCCTCCCAACATCTGGATTTCTGCCTTGCCTTGGGTTCACTTCCCAAAACACCCCTCGGGGTGCTGAGGGGTGCAGAGCCTGGCCAGGGCTGTGCTGCTGCTCCAGGGAGAGCAGGGATGTGGGAACACGGGAATTATCCTGCAGAAAGCAGTGACTGGTGCACTCTCACACCTGGCCAGAGTGGAATAAAGCCTTGTGAAAATGAATCAAGGGTTGAAGTCTTGAGTTCAGTCTGCAGCCTCTCAGAGTGGCTTAATTAAAGCCAGAAAACGTCCTCAGGTGTGCTTTGTAAAATAAAAGGTTTTAATAAAGATAAAAATAACAAAGAGTATCAAACTAAATAAATATAACCCAGCACAGAGCAAGGGGATCCTCACACTGTGTGAGGCACCCTGAAAAAAGCCACCAGGGGCCCTGAGCAGTATTTTAAGTATCTAATGGTGGAGGAGGTGTCCTTGGCAATTTGTCCAACTGGAGTGACAGCAGCTCCTTGAGCTGCACATTTTTCCTTCAGATGACCAGCAAACTGTCTTGGGCTGGCCCTGAGCCAACAAGAGCAAGGGAAACATCCAAATTTTGGCTTCTTGACCTTAAATGTGAGCAAGGGGTGAACCCCCAGCCTTTCCCTGGCACAGAGAGCCCTGCACCCCTGGGGCTGCACCTCTGCCACGGACCCCCAGCGCGCTCCTCCCTCACCAGGGGCAGAAATAGGGGAAAGGGAAGGGCTGGATCAGATCTCCCCTGGCACCAGGTGTGCCCTGGCTTGTGACTCCTGCCCCAGCCACATGTGACTGCCTGTTCCATGCCCAGGCCAGGAGTTTTCCTTCCTCCCCTGCAGCCAGGCAGGCTGGAAATAGAGGCCTGGTGGGAGCCACGTGCAGCAGCANGGCTCTGCTGCTCAGCCCGTCTCGCCAGCAGAGAGCAATAAATGCCCATTTTTGCAGCGAGAGCGGCTCCCCTGTAAACCCCGAGCTCGGCTCTCGCTCCGGGCCGGAGCTCAGGGAAGAAGCAGCGCTTTTCCCGGCTGATCTCTTTGCTTTGACAACCAGCGGCCATCTGGGGCTGCAGAGCCAGACCCTGCTCCCGGTCCCTCCACCTCCCTGCCCCTGCTGCCCTGCCTGGGATGCTTCAAGGCAGAATATTTATTTCCTCCCTGCCGGGTTCAGAGCTTCCTCTTCCAATCCCTCCGAGGCGTTTGTCACCGGGGCGATGGTTATTTACTGCTTGTTTACCGAGCGTTCCTGCCTCGCTGCCGGGCAGCCTCACACCCCAGCCCGGAGGAGAGAGGAAATCTTCATCCCGGGTGAAATCCAGCTCAGGGCTCCCCAAAACCTTCCTGCCCCACCCCAGAGCTCAGAGCAGGTGGTTGGTGCTTTCCACGCCAAGCCAGGAGATTTTCTGCAGTTTTTTCTGTCACATTCACCTTTTTCTTTTGGTCTGGATGGTCTTTAAGGACCATTCCAGCCCCTTATTAACATCCTCTGGATCTTTTCACACGCGGGGAAAAGCAGGGGCTCCCATCTTCGTGCCAGGAGGGAGGTGGACAATCGGGAATCAGGCTGTGAGAGGAGCTCGGGTGGCTTAGGAAGCCCCGAGGGCTTTGTTTAAACACACAGGCTCAGTGTCTGAGCTGGCCTAACTCAGCCCAGCTCCAGGAGTCCAGCAGAGATGTTCTGATTCTCAGAGACTCCGGAGCTGCTTTGAAGCCACCCGTGTCCTCCTTAAATCACAGCAAAACGAATTCGTGGTGCCTGCAGGGGGGAAGGAGCCCCCCTCCTCGGGAGCATCCTATAAAATATAATTTTCCTTCTCCCTCGTCTCCCTGCCCACTCCCACATGCTGGGATAAAGTGGGATGAGAGCTCAGGGTGGCCAGGGCTAATTAAAATTCGTAATACAGTGGAATTTAAAGCTGTTGTTCGTGTGTACCAAGCCCTGGGTCAGTGCCCAAGGGAAAATGAGGATATCCCATCCCTCCAGCCAGCGGTTTTGTGGGCAGGGAAATCTGGGGACTTTGTGCCAGAGGAGGTCACCAGGTGGTGGCTCCTGTCATCCCCCACCCTGCCCGGGATGGGGATGCTGTCCCTCACTCCTGGGGGATTTTTGGGACACAGCAGGAGTTGTCACTTTGGGACTCATCCCTGGCAGAGTGGGATTCCTCCCAACTCCTGGATTTCTGCCTTACCTTGGGTTCACTTCCCAAAACACCCCCTCGGGGTGCTGAGGGGTGCAGAGCCTGGCCAGGGCTGTGCTGCTGCTCCAGGGAGAGCAGGGATGTGGGAACACGGGAATTATCCTGCAGAAAGCAGTGACTGGTGCACTCTCACACCTGGCCAGAGTGGAATAAAGCCCCGTGAAGATGAATCAAGGGTTGAAATCTTGAGTTGAGTTCAGTCTGCAGCCTCTCAGAGTGGCTTAATTAAATCCAGACAACTTCCTCAGGTGTGCTTTGTAAAATAAAAGGTTTTAATAAAGATAAAAATAACAAAGAGTATCAAACTAAATAAATATAAC